>JALGBA010000226.1:22500-107500 GCA_023970755.1 Azemiops feae | reverse complement strand
GGGGCTTCCGGCGGCCTTGGGGGTGGCTGGTAGCCGCATGCAGTCTTCGGGGGAAGAGTCAGCTGGAGCTATGGGACTGCCGGGGCTTGGCGGGGCCCCCAGAATCAGTGCATGCAGCTCCAGCTGATGAGCGCTGCATGAAAAGGCCAGCTGGGCATTGAGTGAACACATGGGGGAGGAGAGGAGAGGATATAAAAGGAGGGGGTTTGGTGGAAGGAGGAGGAATGAGGGGGGAGAGAAGGCCATAGGGAGGAGAGGAGAGATGCCGGTGGGGCAAGCCTGAGGGACAGAAGGGGATAGGATAGGAGAGGCTTCTGTGGGGCAAGCCTGAAGGAGAGAAGAGGAGAGTAACTGGCCCTTTGCGGGCAACCATAATGCTGATGCAGCCCTCAATGAAATTGATACAGCTGGATTAAGGTATATGGGTAACATAGAATGGGAAACTAATAACCAGGTGTCAGATTTTAGGCATCGTTGCCGAGTATGCAGAAGTATTTCTAGTTGTGTTGTTAAGTGGATGAAATGTCCTAATTCCATTTTAGATTTGATCATATACGAAAAGATTGTCAGTCACATGGTTCATAATTTCATAGGTATCTTACATGCATGGATCTTCATTTATATCTAAAACTATCTAAAGTAAGAGTATCTCTAATGCTAAAATATTGTCTACAAAATGTGTCAGTTTTAGATTGTTGAGAACATTATATTACTTACTTAGGATCCTTATATTACATTACATATGTGTATCACCAGATATTTTTGAAATACTTATAAACAAAATGTTTTTAACACTTATGAGAATTCACTGTCTTATGAACAAATGAAACATGGATTAATATGTTTAAATTTTTTAAAGAATATAAAGTATTATATTTTCTTATACTTTTACATTCAACAAAAGTTGTATATGATATAGAACTTTAATTTCAAGACTTTTGTGCCAGATTTAGTTTCCTTGGTGTGTAATTTCTATATGTAGATCAATGAGTTTAGGTTTTATGGCCAACTAATTACACAAACTAGAGGTCACAGGGAAGTTGGTAATCCACTATAAAGTGAATGTCCATTTGATCTCAGTACGCTGCAATTTAATCAGACATGTATTGGCTTTTTAAAGCAACAACCAAATTAAATGTGTTAATTATAAATATTGCTGCTAGTAACAACACATATCGTAAGATGCAGATCAGCCTTGATTTCTATCTGCTAAATGGCAATAAACCTGGGATTGTTTTACTGTATCAATGTATCTGAAACGTATAATGAAGACCACATAGAATTTGTAGTGTAAAAGGATTTTCATCTCTTTTTATTCTAAAATAAGCACATGGAACTGATTTGGTTTGCATTTATCATCTACAGGGGAAATTTAAACTTCGGTCTTTCAGCACTTGTTTCCACAAATTTGATATATTTATAGCTTTAAAAGAAAGCAGTAGCGCCCTTCTCTACTGGTGCAAAAGGAGTATTCATCTGTGTGCATATACAGAATTACAAGAAAGCATCAACTTTCCCCTCATAATGTGGTGGTCAAATAAGTCACATACATTTGCTTTAGGGAAATAGGAGAGAGGGAAGAGTTCAGTATAATCTAAGTGCTCAATGTATCATATGTTAGCATAGTGACTAAATACAGAGTTTTAGAATCGTATGACTGCAAGAGACTTTGGAGATCTTCTAGCTGAAGTGCCTGCCCAGTGTAGGAATTGTCAGACCATCTTGGACCAATGGCTGTTCAATCTTTTTCTGAAAATCTCCAGTGATGGAACACCCACAACTTCTGTTCCTGTGCTTAATAACCCCCACAGTCAGGAAATTTCTCCAGCATGAAAGAATGGAGAATCCACCAATGGGTTATCTTGGACCTCCTGCCCACTTAGACCAAAACAATCAAAGCTGCCACGCCTCTCTGGTTGAGGGCACGCCCCCAGTTTCGTTTTGGTCTTCAGCCCAGACAGACGTGGTAGTTTTGGCTCCCAGCGATTTGAAAATCAGGTTTTATTTAAAACTATTTTGAGAATCAGGCTTTATTTAAATCTATTTGAGAATGAGGCTTTATTTAAAACTATTCCATTGGTGGATTCTTCATTGTTTTTTCTCCTCTGGACAGCACTGGGATCAGCGCTGTTCTAGAAGGGAAAAAAAGGTTTTATTCGTTGTGAGTGCCTTTTCGTTGAATTTATGTTCCCCCCCCACAGCTGATCGTCGCGGCTGCCGATCCCAATCGGTTTTTTCCTACTTCTCCTTGCTTGTTTAGCCTTCTAGGCTTCTCTGGGGGGTGTCCCCTGGGGGTGGGAGTGCATTCCCCCCCCTCTCCGGACTGCTTAGAGCCTTGGAAATTTAGGCCGATCGGCTGCTTTATTACAAGCCTGTGAGGTGCTGGGTCAATTTGGGAGAGCTGTGGATGTAAGGGGGCTGCTCCCTATTCTCCAGCTGTCCCAGGGTGCCCAAATTTACCTGTGAGTTGCGGCCTCCGTTTTTGGACTGCGTGGAGCACAGACTGAATTAGTTTCGGTTTCACCTTCCCACCTCACCAGCTTTCAGGCCGGCCTTCTCCTGACTAAGAAGAGGCCGATAAGCCTACTTTCGTTTTCCCTTGGCCCATCTCAGTTCACTCAAACATAGACTCAAAAGGCCACAAGGGACATAGGGGTCCTCTTATTGTATATGCAAGCCAGCCTCAGCAGGTGGCAGCATTTTCTTGAGCTTGACTGATCTTAGAAGCTAAGAAAGATTGTGCCTGGTTAGTACTTGGATGAGAGATTGCCTGAGAGTCCCAGGTCTTTAAACACAATCACAGCCATTGAGCATTGCCAGTCATAGCCTGCTGCCATAGTCTGCATCTAGTGAACGGTCAATACTGAGCTTGCCGTCACTAAGTGAGACACGTGTCGATCCCGTCACTAAGCGCAAAATTGGCCTCAAAGTAGGTCTCACGCTCAGTCTCATCATCGCTGGTGACCCGCGACAGCCGTCGCTAAGTGAGTCCGCGCTTGCCGGTGGGCTGGACCATCACTGATCCACGTGGAGGCAAGTCCCACTCAGGTGGGGAACAGCCGCATCTCTTGCAGACCGAGACGCTTCAGCACCCCACTGAAAACTCTCGCTTTACAATGGCAGATAACACCGAGCCACAGGCTTCCACCTCCAGTGGGCACGGAAAGCGTAAGTCCTCTAGTCAGGAGGCAGCCGCAAAAATCAAGGCCAAGGCCAAGGCCGGCCCAAAGAAAGCAGCCTCCAAGGCGGCCGACAAACAGGCCAATCGTAGGCATCGTGCCCTGGAGAGACAGTTCTCACGTGCGCAATAACTGGCTGTAGGGGAGACGGTTAAGCCGCCCCTTACCACAAGGCACTCCCTTGTGGCCCTCAACCTGAGCCTCAGGCCCCATGGTCACCAGAGCGGGATTTAGAAGGGGCTCCTTCAACTGGTCCTTATCAGGAACTCCTTTCCCTCTTTGAAGAGGAACAGGGACTTCAGGACCCTAAGGCTCCAGAAGCCACATTTACATGGGACTTGCCAGTCATAGCCTGCTGCCACAGTCTGCATCTAGTGAACGGTCAATACTGAGCTTGCCGTCACTAAGTGAGACACGTGTTGATCCTGTCACTAAGCGCGACATTGGCCTCAAAGTAGGTCTCACGCTCAGTCTCATTATCGCTGGTGACCCGCGACAGCCGTCGCTAAGTGTGAGTCTGCGCTTGCCGGTGGGCCGGACCATCACTGATCCACGTGGAGGCAAGTCCCACTCAGGTGGGGAACAGCCGCATCTCTTGCAGACCGAGACGCTTCAGCACCGCACTGAACACACTCGCTTTACAATGGCAGATAACACCGAGCCACAGGCTACCACCTCCAGTGGACACGGAAAGCGTAAGTCCCCTAAATGTGCGACTGGTAGGATACACTTGGCTCAGCCTTCGGTACCTGAACAGGTGCCTGAACAGCTTCCTGGCCAAGACACGGATCCGCTGCTTTTAGAACCGGTGGTGTTACACAAACATATACCTTGCCCCCCCATGTTTAAAAAACAAACAAACAAACAAACAAACAAACAAACAAAAAACAACAACAACAACATCCATTAGGGGTCAATGGGAGGCCCCAGGTGCTCCCCCCCTCTACTGGGGGAATAGACCGCAGGCTGCTTGACACGGAACTAGCTCTGAATGAGGCCCTGGAGGTGCCTGAGGTTGATGAATCCTTACTACCCTTATATTCTGATTCCAGGGTACCTGGAGATATGGTGGAGGCGTTGAAGCCCGAGGATAAAAAATCCGAGGCTTCTTTCCGCAGGACACACCAAGCTTCAGCTTGGTCTATAAGAGCTTCTACCCCGGCCTCATTCTTCGCCAGGGTCTCTCTTATGTGGCTCCGCCAATTGCAGGCTAGAATTCCCCCGGAAGAGGTAAGAGTCCACCAGGACTTGATAAAGCTCATGGCCGCATCACAGTACATGGCGGACGTGTCCTTGCAGGCGGCAAGATTTTCTGCCCGGGTGATCGCATCCAACGTCTCCGCACGCAGGCTTCTATGGCTTAGAAATTGGAAGGCTGAGACTAGACACAAATGGCGTGTAGCTTCCGCCCCGTACCGCGGTGCCCGCCTCTTTGGGGAGGTCCTGACCCCCTACTGAGTCGAAAACAGGGAGAAACGAAGGGTTCTCTACCACCTTTCCAGGAGACCTGGCCGTCGTTTCTCCCCGTACACCCGTCGGCAGCCCTTTCGGACGGGATCAGATTCGGCCTCAGCACAGGTCGCCCGGCCATTTCCCGCAGGCTCGGACCGTTCTTTTGACCGGTCCAGGTACAGGGACAGATACAGACAGCAGGCTCAGGGTAAGAGACCCTTTCGAGGCAGAGGCGGCCGCCCCTTCCGTAGATCCAGGTGACTCGGGGAGGGAAGCTCCCATAGGCGGCAGACTAACTTACTTTCTCCACCAATGGGAGACCACCACCTCGGACTCTTGGGTGCTAAGCACCATCAGGGACGGGCTGTCTCTGGAGTCCGTGGCCAGGCCACCCTGGCGCCTTGTTTCCTGTCCCCTCCTCAGGAAGCCAGTCAGGAAGACCCTCCTGGGGGAGGCCATCCGGCATCTATTGCACATACGAGCCATTGAACGGGTTCCAGTCGATCAGCTGAAACAGGGTTTTTACTCCACCCTATTCGTGGTTCCAAAAGCCTCAGGGGGATGGAGGGCGATACTAGACCTCAAGGGCCTGAGCTCTCACCTGTCATACCGAAAGTTCAAATGCAGACGCTTCGGTCCATCTTGGCAAGCGTACGACGGGGGGACTTTCTATTCATCCAAACCATCGGCAATATCTCCGGTTTTGTTATTCCAACAATCATTACCAGTACAGGGCCCTCCCCTTCGGCCTATCCCCAGCTCCCAGGGTCTTCACCAAGATCCTGGCGGTACTTGCCGCACACCTACGACTAGTACCGGTGCGCGTCCAATGTTACCTGGACGACATTCTCATCCAGTCGTCCTCCGCTCTGGCCGCCCAAGCGGAACTGGCCCTCACCATAAGGACCCTCCAGGGTCACGGTTTCTCAGTCAACTTTCACAAGAGTCAATTGACTCCCGCAACACGCCTACTACACTTGGGCGCGATAACAGACACAGACCTTTGCCGGGTCTATCTATCTCGAGACAGACAAGACGACATTCGAGACATGGTTCTCAAGATCCGCAGGGAGCGTGTAGCAACACTGGCTGTCTTCTCCCAGTTACTGGGAAAGATGATATCTTGCCTAGAGATAGTGCCTTGGGCCAGGCTACACTCCAGACACCTTCAATGGTTCTTGCTCCCATTCCAAAGACTGGGCACAAGCTCTTCCAACCAAAGGGTACGGGTCCCCCTTCAGACCCTAAGATCCCTTCTGTGGTGGGCCTCCCCAGAGGTGGCAAAAGGGTCACTATTCAAGGAGCCCAGCAGGCTGACATTGACCACAGACGCCAGTCTGTTTGGTTGGGGGGCCCATTTCCAATCTCAGTTGGCTCAGGGTTGGTGGTCCAGAGCAGATCTGGCACACAATATCAACTGGCTGGAACTGAGAGCCATTCATCTGGCCCTTCGCCACCTCTGCAACCAGGTGGCGGGGCAGCACGTGCTAGTCCTCACGGACAACGTGGCGGCAAAGGCCCATGTGAACCGTCAGGGCGGTACCCGATCCCGATCTCTCATGGCCGAGGCCATGTTATTGGGGTCTTGGGCAGAAAGCAATCTCCTCTCCCTGAAAGCCGAACACATCTCAGGGAAGGCAAACCGTCAGGCGGATTTTTTAAGCCGGGCATCAGTGGACCATTCGGAATGGAGCCTACATCCGGATCTCTTCAGGGAGATATCGGACAGATTCGGGTTGCCGGTCCTAGACTTATTCGCCTCTCCGGCGAACTCCCAACTTCAAAGGTTCTGTTCCAGGTTCCCCTCTCCGGGGGCGGAGAGGACGGACGCTATTCGCAGCCCTTGGCCAGGGGGACTACTGTATGCCTTCCCACCTCTCCCTCTGATCCCAGCAGTTATCAGGAAGGTATTGCAGGAACAGGCAGAGGTCATATTCATTGCCCCGCACTGGCCGAGACGACCGTGGTTTGCCGACCTCGTGAGCCTCTCCATGGTCCCTCCATGGAGGATTCCTCCAAATCGGATTCGCCTAGTGCAGGGGGCCATACAACAACCGGAGCCTCAGTGGCTGCAGTTAGCCGCTTGGCACTTGAACGCAGGGCCTTGACCCAAGAATCTTATTCCTCGGGAGTGATTTCTATGATTCAGGCCTCCCGGAGACCGGCGACCAATCGCATTTATGACTCCACTTCGAGATATTTCTGCCGTTGGTGTGACAGCAATCACTTAGCTATCTCAGAGGTAACCATTCCACGGATATTAGACTATTTGTTGGAGGGTGTTGATAAAGGCTTGGCGCCCAACACTATTCGCCGACTGATCTCGGCTCCAGCCACAGTGTTTACCTGTGACACCTTAGAGCCACTGGCCCATCACCCCAAGGTACGATCCTTTCTAAAAGGGGTCACCAACAGTAGACCGCCGGTAGTACATAGATATCCCTCTTGGAATTTGCCCCGGGTCTTACAGGCCCTTACTCAGGCGCCTTTTGACCCCCTTAGGTCCTGCACTTTTAGGTCCTTGTCTCTTAAGGTTGCTTTCTTGGTTGCAGTTACCTCGGCTAGGCGCATCTCGGAGCTTGCAGCTCTTTCTGTCAGAAAAAACCTGTGTGTCTTTCACACGGACAGAGTGGTCCTACGCCTGGACCCCTCATGCGTTCCTAAGGTGAACACCATTTTCCACAGGGCACAGGAGATCGTGTTGCCGAACTTTTGTCCTAATCCGTCTCATACTTTGGAAAGGCAATGGCACACTCTCAATGTTCGCAGGGCATTGCGCTGTTGCGTCAAGCGGATGGAGTCCTTTCGTAGATCTGAGGCCTTTTTTTTTTGTTGTTTCCTTCCACCCGGCCTCCAAGGGTAAGAAGGTATCTTCCTCTACCGTTGGCAGGTGGATTAGGGCCTGTATTTCCAAAGCGTATCAGACATCTTCTTTACCAGTTCCAGGTCACTTGACGGCCCATTCTACTCGCAGTGCTGCTACCTCAGCAGCATGAGCCACACAGGCCAGCATTGAGGACATTTGCAGGGCGGCGACATGGTCCTCGCCTTCCCCTTTTGTGTGCCATTATCGCCTTGATAAGTTTGCCTCGGCGGAGGCATCCTTTGGCCGCAGGGTACTGCAACAGGTGGTGCCGGCGGCAGGGACACTGGCCCAGTCTGCTCCCCTCCCATTGGGACAGTAGGGCTTTGGTAAGTCCCATTGGTGGATTCTCCATTCTTTCACGCTGGAGAAGGGGCGTTGTCTTACCTGAACGCCTTTTCTCAGCGTGATGAATGGAGAATCCACACCCATCCCTTGGACGCAGTCAGGTCCAGTGTTTAGGGTCTGGGAGCCAACACGTCGTACAGTCATTGGCTTCGCCCTTTCGAAACTGGGGGCGTGCCCTCAACCAGAGAGGCGTGGCAGCTTTGATTGTTTTGGTCTAAGTGGGCAGGAGGTCCAAGATAACCCATTGGTGGATTCTCCATTCATCACGCTGAGAAAAGGCGTTCAGGTAAGACAATGCCCCTTCTCATTTCAAATTTGGATTACTCTGGGTGAAGTTTCCAGCCACTGGTTCTTGTGTTACTTTTGGATTCTATGGACAATAAGTCCGTATCTATGCCTTGTGATGTTCCTTCATGTATTGGAAGGCTGCTATTATGTTTCCATTAGCTTTCTTTTCTTTAGATTAAACATAATAACGAATTTTTGTTCGTTATACCTATCCCAGGATAATGTTGCAGGATCTAATCTGGGTCGGTCACTGGGACCAGAGATTTAGTCTTCTGAGCTTTTGGATTCGTGCTGGAGCCCCCATATATATATATTCCTTGAAAATGTTTGGCTTCTCATCCAAGAAGTTTCTTTAGTTCTGACTGTCAAAACTGAAGAAGATTCTTAGATGAGAAGTGAAATGGTTTCAAGGAAAAAAACAAAGTCCAGTTACCTTTTGAAAAGCACCTCTGGGACATTATATTTGTTTCATATCAGTGATGTACATGAGCAATAAAATAAGTTTAGGTCTCATAAGAAATATTGCAATACTTCTCTTCCCTCTGTGTTTATTTCTGTTCTCATACTTCCCTTTCCCTCAAATTTTCAACATTACTGGAAACATAAAATGCCATTGTAAAGAAATGCCTGATATATAAAATGAGATCAAATAGTCCTTTCTCATATTTTAGTTAAGACTGCTAAGATCTTTATCTATCTATCTATCTATCTATCTATCTATCTATCTATCTATCTATCTATCTATCTATCTATCTATCTATCTATCTATCTATCTATCTATCTATCTATCTATCTATCTATCTATCTATCTATCTATCTATCTATCACGATTGATTAAACTAGCTTTTACAGCACATTTTTGCATAATATATTATGTGGCAAATTTAACTCTATAAGATTGAAGTCTACATGATACTAACTTAAAGCAAACAATAAACATCATAACAGAACAATAAAGAGTAGATTATATACACATGAACATATGATATAACTACTGTAAATTATTTTTAAAATGAGCAAAGGCTAATATACATATGTCATGTGAATGGTATTCTTATCAATTTCTGTAAGTGTTTGGCATAAATATATGTTGCATACTGTCTATTTCTAATGACCTGCTCATGAATAAAAGGATTTGGGTTATTATGAGGGATTCCAGAATAGTTTTGATTTGGCGAATGTGTGACATCTAGCTTGAATTGCAGGACCTTGGATAGCTCTAGGCAGACAAGTGTATTTGAGGAGAGCCCCAGCCCCAGGAAGGCCTCTGAAGCTATACTTGCCTCATATAGGGCTGTTCAGTCCTTTCTGATTTACTAACCTGCTTGTGTTGAATGACAGTCTAAAGGAAAATTTTGTTTGTAGATTAGAACACAAGCAGAATTTGCTGAATGACAGAAATCGAAATAAGGGGTCACTCCTAGTTTGTGGTCAAATGAACGCACATAGCTGCCTGATAGTCAGCATCATTGTTCAGGGTGCTAGAGTAAATGAAAAGAAATTTTAATACTATCATGCACTTCTCTGCCTTAGCCATCAGGAAAGGATCCAAGGAGGACTCGAACTTGGAAGAAGAGTCTGCTTGAAGTTATTTGTAGTTCTTCATTTTATTCCATTTGGGACTCTTCCGTTCCCTCCAAGGGAAGGATCTCAAATGGCTTGGCCCAAAGCCTAGCATTCCATCACATAGCTTTTTAAATCTGCTTTGAACTGATGAACAGGTAGAAGCAGATACTAGAGTATTCCTGGATAGCCAAGGTAATGCAGCAATTGAAGTTCCTGGGACATACAGATTGAAGCTCATTGTATGACTTTGAACCATTTCACCTCAGCCTAGTCTATCCCACAGTTTTATTATAAGGAGGGAATGCTGACCAACATTCATGAGCTCCTGGTGAAAAGATAGATTACATATATATATAAAAAATCAGTAAACAGTGCAAATTGAGTAAGAGGATACTAGTTCATAGGATTCTCCAGCATGAAGATGGATAATCCACAGATGGGTTATAGACCGTACTTCCTGCCCAGAGACTAAGTCAATTAGAATAGCCACGCCTCCTGCTATCCTGACCCAGATACGACTTAGTCTTCAGCCCAGTGAAGTCGCATGGCGTTGGTTCTCCTAGGCAGGTTGTAGATTTCTTTCCCATCTGTGGATTTTTCTTTCTGGTTGTAGAGGGTGGGGGTGCTAAGATTATCCCCCCCCCTCATTCCTTGTAATTTTGCTTGTGCAGTTGCTGTTTTGGGATCATTTAGAGATCCTTCCTGGCCTTGTTTTAAGTGCACAATTTATGGCCGCCATTTTGAGTGCCACGAGGATCCTTGCGCAGTTTCATTTTGAGCCAGATTCAAGCCTGGCTTTTTAATTTTTGGGGAGTTTGAGGCTTTTTGCCTCTTTTTCTGATTAGCGTGTGTTAATTAGAGCACTTGAGAGTGGCCCTTTATTTGTTGGCCTTGTTACTTGGATCAAATCTCTCACAGGCTCTCCATCCGCCATTTTGTGGTCAGTTTCTAACACGCTTTACAGTGGCAGCCATTTTTCTCCACTGTGTAGGCTTACCTTAGCCTTTGATATTTATTGTGCTTCACTACCAGGTGTGCTTAGCGCGCAGAGGTTCTGGCTCAGCCAATTGTGGCCTGTAGCCATTGATTCCTCCACGGTCTGATTCAGGCCTGTGTATTACTTTGATTGACTTTTACCTGTCCTGGGTTCCGGCGCCCCTCTCTGAGATTGCCGAAGTTGCTGAGAAAAAGCAGACAGGAGCGCGCGTAGGCTGACACCCACCAATTCAGACGTGCCACCTGCAGGCACTTACATAGCATACCTGGTTCCCTAGACAGATTACCTGTCTCTTGGGACAAGCGGGCGCTGGCACCAGCCACCTGAAGCCTGCCACACGTTTAATCCGCAGTTCAGGAACCTTTTTCTCATTACAATGGCAGATAAGGAGGTTCCAGAAACCTCTCTTGGTGCCCAATCTATTCCAGAGACGGACAAATCTGCTCCATCAAGAGCAGCAGGGAGCCTGAAGGCTAAGGAGGTCCAACCCAGCTCCTTAACACCTAGAGCTTGATCTCCTGTGGGCGACCCAGGTCAGCGCATAGCTTCTCCAATTGTTCAACTGCAGGGATCGCAATGGATCTCCCCTGCAACTCCATCCATGTCAGTCCCTGAGGCCACATTTACCCCCACTGCAGCTGGGCTTCGCCCTCCAGAACTAGGGATGCGTCCAGATCAGCTTCAAGCCTTGATTGCCCAGGCCTTTGCTCAGGGCATGGCATCGTCCTTTCAACACACGCCCAGGCCGGAGTCATTAGCTCCCAGGGCTGAGCCTAGTTGGCATTGGGTCTCCCCTCAATATCCGGAGTCAGTTTACTCGGCCCCTTCGCCCAGGGCCAGAGAGACTGGCTCTGAGGAGTATGAGGCTCCGGACATACAGTTGTCTGAGGATGAGGAAACCGCCCCGGATCCGTCTCCCTTTGTTGGTCTTTTTGATCCGGGCTTGTTCAAGTCCTTACTGATGAAGGCCACTGCCTCGGCCAATATTGACCCAGGTCAGGAACCTCAAACAGAGCCCTCTACTAGCAGGGAGCCTAAGCCTCTCTTCTCTGAGCCTCGGGTGGATGAGAGACACATCCCCTGTCCCCCCTTTTTCCTGGATACCATCAGGAAACAATGGGGAGCCCCAGCTACTTTACCTTCCCCTGGGAGTTTAGATAAAAAGTTATTTTGTGTAGCTTCTTCCCTAGTGGATCTCCTAGAGGTCCCAACTGTAGATGAGGCCATGGCCCCTATCCTCTCTTCATCTACGGCCCCGGTTGACATGGTAGAGGTCCTGAAAGCGGAGGATAAAAAATCTGAATTTTCTCTACGCAGGTCTCATCAGGCTTCGGCTTGGTTGATCAGAGCCTCAACCTCAGCCTCCTTTTTCGCTAGGACCGCTATCATTTGGCTCTGGGAGCTCCAGGCCATGATCCCTCCGGATCAGATTCGGCCTCACCAAACGCTAGGCAAGTTATTAGCTACTTCAGAATATCTAGCTGACGCTTCGCTCCACACAGCTTGTTTTTCAGCTAGAGCCTTGGCCTCCAACGTAACTACCCGCAGGGTGTTTTGGCTCAAGAAGAGCCCCATTCCAAATGGCCCTTTCGGGGCGCGGGAGGCCATCCTTTTAGAAGGCACAAGTGACTCTCGAAGGTCCCTTCCGATTGGGGGCAGGCTCCCCCTTTTTCTTCCCGAATGGGAAGCAGTCACTTCAGATGTGTGGGTACTCAACACCATCAGGGACGGTCTCCCCCTCGAATTTCTATCCCTCCCTCAGGAGCGTTTCATCTCTTGCCCGGTTTCCAGGGACCCGAGCAAGACCCGACTCATGTCCGAGGCTATCCGGCATCTCTTAGAGATCAGAGCCATAGAGCCTGTGCCAGCTGGCCAGATCTGTCGAGGTTTTTACTCCATTCTCTTTGTAGTCCCAAAAGATGTCAGGAGGATGGAGGGCGATCCTCGATCTGAAGGGTCTCAACAGGCATCTGGTTTACAAAAAATTCAAGATGCAGACTCTTCGATCCATTCTGGCCAGCATCAGACAGCACGATTTCCTGGCCTCCATAGACCTCACGGAGGCATACCTGCATATTCCAATCCTTCCCAGTCATCGCAAGTACCTCAAGTTTTGTTACAACCATCACCATTACCAATACCGAGCTCTCCCATTCGGTCTCTCATCCGCCCCAGGGGCATTCACAAAGATTTTAACTGCTCTGGCTGGACACCTGAGGTTGGTCCCAGTAAGAGTCCAGTGTTATCTGGACGACATCCTCATTCAGTCCACCTCCTTAAGGAAGGCCCGGTCTGATTTGGCCTTGTCGATCAGAACCCTCCAGAACCTGGGGTTTTCTGTAAATTTTCAGAAAAGCCAGACGGCTCCATCCACCCGGCTGCTCCATCTGGGCGCGATCATAGATACCCACCTTTTCATGGTGTATCTTTCACGGGACCATCAGGAGAGCATTCGGGCCCTAATCAGGCAATTGCAAGGAAGGCCAGTGACCACCCTGGCGGTTCTCTCCCAGCTTCTGGGAAAGATGATTTCCTGTCTGGGAATAGTGCCATGGGCCGGATTCCATTCCAGAGCTCTACAGTGGTTCCTGCTGCCATTCCAGAGGCTGGGCACAGGTTCCTCTCATCAGAGGGTGCGGATCCCTCGCCCAGTATTGTTCTCCCTTCGGTGGTGGGTGTCCCCAGCCTTGTACAAGGGTTCCCTGTTCAAGGAACCGGTCAGGATGACCCTGACAACCGATGCCAGCCTTTTTGGCTGGGGGGCGCACTTCGGACCCCAACTAGCTCAGGGTCACTGGTCCCTATCGGACCTCAAACACAATATCAACTGGCTGGAGCCCCGTGCCATTTACCTTGCCCTCCTCCACTTCAAGGAGACAGTGTTGGGTCAGCACATTCTGGTGCTGACCGACAATGTGACGGCAAAGGCCCACATAAATCGGCAAGGGGGCACTCGGTCCAAGTCCCTGATGACCGAAGCCCAGTTGCTGATATCTTGGGCGGAAGGCCATCCGGCCTCCTTGAGGGCGGAACATATTTCGGGAGAAGCCAATCAACAGGCGGACTCCTTAAGCCGAGCCACTTTGGATCCCTCCGAGTGGAGCCTGCTTCCCAGCCTATTCAGGGAGATCTCAGAGAGGTTCGCACCTCCGATTCTGGACCTGTTCGCATCACCTGCGAATGACCAGCTTCCAAGGTTTTTCTCCCGGTTCCCCTCTCGAGGGGCGGAACGGACGGATGCCCTACGGAGTCAGTGGCCCAAGGGTCTGCTCTACGCCTTTCCTCAGCTTCCCCTTCTTCCAGCCGTAATCAGGAAGATTTTACAAGAACAGGCAGAGGTTCTGTTGGTTGCTCCACACTGGCCGGGACGTCCATGGTTTGCCGACCTCGTGAGCCTTTCCATCTCCCCATGTTGGAGGATTCCTCCAGAGCGCGTGATGCTCATTCAGGGCACCCTTCGCCACCCGGATCCTCAATGGCTCCAGTTGGCCGTTTGGCACTTGAGAGGCGTCTCCTAACACGAGAGTCCTATTCGGCAGGGGTCATTTCCATGATACAGGCCTCCAGACATCCTTCCACCAATCGAATCTACGATTCCTCCTGTGTCGATGGTGTACGGCCAATAACCTTGCCTTGTCTGCTATCACAATTCCAAACATACTGGACTATTTATTAGAGGGGCTTCGCAAGGGCTTGTCTCCAAGCACTATCCGTAGACAGGTGGCTGCTCTCTCTACGGTTTTGACTTGTGATAATGCAGTGCCATTGGTACGCTCCTTCATCAAAGGGGCAACTAATGTCAGACCACCTGTGGTAAAGCCGTTATCCCTCTTGGGACTTGCCTCGGGTCTTACAGGCCCTTACCTTACCACCTTTTGAGCCCATCAAGCACTGTTCCTTACAGTTTTTATCCATGAAATTGGCTTTTCTTATTGCTGTTACTTCGGCCAGACGCATCTTGGAGTTGGCTGCTCTTTCTGTTAGAGACGACCTGTGCATTTTTCATGCTGACAGAGTGGTCCTTCGCCTTGATCCGTCATTTGTTCCCAAGGTGAATTCCTTGTTTCATAGGTCACAGGAGCTTGTCCTCCCGGATTTTTGTCCCAATCCAACGCACTCATCGGAGCGTCAGTGGCATAAGCTGGATGTTAGAAGGGCGTTGCGTTGTTATATTAAGAGGACCTCGGCCTTCCGTAAATCGGAGGCTCTCTTTGTCTCTTTCCAGCCTTCTGCCATGGGACAAAGAGTTTCTTCATCCACCATAGGCAGGTGGATTAAGGCCTGTATTGCAAAGGCATATCAATCTCATTCCCTGTCGGTGCCAGGCCGCCTCACCGCTCATTCCACGCGAAGTGCAGCGACTTCTGCGGCATGGGCGACGCAGGTGTCCATTGAGGATATCTGCAGGGCGGCGACCTGGTCGTCGCCTGCTCCTTTTGTGAGGCACTACAGGGTAGATAAGTTTGCCTCCACGGAGGCTTCCTTTGGGAGGAGAGTGCTCCAGCAGGTGATTTCAGCTAGCGGGACACAGGCCCAGACTAGTTCCCTCCCTTAGGGACAGGACAGCTTGGGTATGTCCCATCTGTGGATTATCCATCTTCATGCTGGAGAAGGGGCGTTGTCTTACCTGAATGCCTTTTCTCAGCATGATGATGGAGAATCCACTCCCACCCCTTGTGGTTAGTCAGGCCCTGTGTCGGGTAGGAGAACCAACATGCGGGACGTTCGTCAGTAGCTTCGCCTTCGTTGTATCTGGGTCAGGATAGCAGGAGGCGTGGCTATTCTAATTGACTTAGTCTCTGGGCAGGAAGTACAGTCTATAACCCATCTGTGGATTCTCCATCATCATGCTGAGAAAAGGCATTCAGGTAAGACAACGCCCCTTCTCTTTCTTGGAACTTTGTTTGAATGGTTCTGTCAAAAGCTAATAGACTTTGCTAAATTAGCTAAAAAACGGGTAATAGACTTTGACGTGTCTGGTTCTAGATTAAATACACCTACATTTGTATCACTTGTCTTCTAACCCTTTGTTAGAATCATGGTTTACCTTTAATTATTGTGATTTTTTTAAAGTTATGTTTCTTTATTTTAATTTCATTAAGTGTTATGATTTTGTACAGAATCTTTTTAAAAAATCAGCTACCTTTTAGAGATCAAGAAATATATAAATATAAATAAACATTCCGAATGTAATGATTTGTGGTTGATTTTATGGAGTAAAGATGAATGCAGGTGTTTTAAGATATTTTTGCACTTTTGTGGCTGAATAATATTTTTCTATGCCATTTTTTACTAATGCTTCTTTTATTTCAGATCATAAAATAGCATGCAAATATTTTGTGACCTTGCTAAGAATATGTATTTTCTCTGCCTAAATGATTACGTATGAAAAAAACATGTTTGTAAATAATATGCTCCAGACAAGTAAAATTTTCATCTCCAGTGCAAGAAATTCAGTTATAGAGAAGGACAAATACCTGAATCACATTGAGTTTACCTGCCTTCCACACCTGACTATCTGTGGAAATGTTTGGATTGGAATTTTCAGTTTTCAATTAACAAAGGAGCTATAGTGTCCACATAATAATAATCGGACAGGATTCCCAATTGTTGAGGCTGATCTACTCAGTCCATCTAAAGGAATTATAAGTTAAGAAGAAATAAATCCTTAGTTTAATATTCTTTTTAATTCAGTTGGATTTTCATTAGAGTTTAAAACCTTACTAGATTTATTTTTGTATTTTTATCCTTTCTGTTTTATTGATTATCTTATTTTTATTCATTTTTTGAATAAAAACTTTTGAACTTTTGAAGGATTATTTTGGTTGACTTTATCTCCCAAAACGTCTAATAAATTCTTGCTAAATGAATAGTGTGATTTCTTTCTATTGATCATTGATGCCTTTTTAAAAAAAAATTGCAGCATTATGGCATTTATTTTGGCAGTGTCATGACTAGCAGGCTATTGCGGATCTTCTGAGTCTTCCAACCAAAGTAAAAATAATAAACTTCCAAAGCTCTCTTGGAGATTTAGGAGGACAGCTGGATGCTATAACTTGACTCAAATATCTTATTCTTCCTGGATCTAGCTCTACTCCCACTGCAACAAAAGGTGGTTACATGATGGATCTTTATATAATATATTTAGTTTGCATTTTTTAAATGTAGGATTTTTTAATGATTAATTGGTGACATGAGTTATGGCAGAAGATGCAAGAGTACAAAATTGTATTTCTTTGCTGAGGCCAGATTAGAAGGCAGTGGCTGAAATTGAGAATTAAAATGAACTGCTAAATAAGAAAATGAAAGTGAAGGGAAAAAGTTGGTAGCTTGGCAGCTGTGGCTGTGGAGCTGTTGGAGTGCTACTAAGAAAGGAATGAGTTGATAGTGATGGGTCAGCAGCAGAGGTAGGGCCGAGGAAGAGGAACCAAATAAATGGAGGATAGAGCAATGTTGAGAAGTGTAGACCTGCAGGCTGTTAATGAGCAGGAATGGAAACAGAGACTTGTGCATAGTTGGTTAATACAGATAGTCTTCAACTTAAGACCTCAATTAACCTCAAAATTTTTGTTGCTAAGCGAAACAGTTAAATGAATTTTGCCCCATTTTACAGCCTTTCTTGCCACAGTTGTTAAGTGAACCACTACACTTTTTAGGTTAGTGACATGGCTGTTAAGTGAATCTAGCTTCCTCATTGACTTTGCTTGTCAGAAGGTCGCAAAAGGGAATCCCATGACTCTGGGACAGTGCGACCGTCATAAATATGAATCAGTTGCCAAGCATCTGAACTTTGATCACCTGACCATGGGGATGCTGCAATGGTTGTAAGTGTGAAAAAGGTCATAAGTCCATTTTTTCAGTGCTGTTGTAACTTTGAATGGTCACTAAATGAACTGTTGTAAGTTGAGGACTACCTCTAGAAGGAAAGGACTGTGCAGAAAAGAGACAGGACATGCAAACAAAGTAATATTTGAGACATTCTAGTTTACTATTAAAGAGATTCCAAACATGATATTGACTGTAGCTGTCAAGAGCATTGTCAACATTTACATTCCCCGGTTGAGTGGTAGGTGAAGAAATTGGGCAGGTGGAAGCTATGGCCAGGACATCCTTTCTACAACTGGTGCATTAGTTGTATCAACATCTGGGAGAAGAAGAACAAGTAGTAATAATGTATTCCATTATCACCACCAAGATAAACTACTGCAATATGCATTGTATTGTATTATTTGTAAAGAGTGGCTATGAGAAAAGTGAGATCAGTGAGGGCCTGTGAACAATGTTTGTAAGTTATAGTCCTCACTTTATGAAATAGTGAAATCTGCTCCCTCTTCCTACCAACCAGCTAGACTAAGAGATTTTAACAACCCTCTACAGAGCAGTAAAAACTGAGCTGTTCCGCAGAGTCTTTGGTAGTTAAGGCTACCCATGTTGATGATGCCAATAGTTGATTTACTTAGGCATAATATTGATTTGGGGGGATGAATTATCACAGTTTATATTCATATTTTTATTGTATATGGTCCCATTTTATTGTTATAAAAGTTGTATAGTTCAGGAATAGAGAAATTCAATAAAAATAAATAAACTTAATTTTTGTTTTCATTTTTCTTCCTTTTTGGATTTGAATATTGAAAACACAATTTACTTCTTAGTCTGTGGGCAGGGGGTTAGATTATACAATCTCCAGGCTTTCTTCTAACTCTGTGATTCTTGGACCATAAAATATGGCTTGCTTTAGTGTACCTGTAAGCAGTGGTGGGATTCAGCCAGTTTGCACCAGTTTGGCAGAACCGGTAGCTAATTTTTTCCCCCCAGGCCCAGAATGGACTTCCGGAAGCGGTATCCACACAGAGAACCGGTTATTCACATATTTGAATCCCACCACTGCCTGTAAGGGAATACCTGGGGTTGGAACTTCTGCTTCTCCTTCGTGGATTGGTATATAGGCAACCTGACATATGTAAAAGCTCCTGAAGAATAATTTTTGGAAGTTAGGTCTGCTGGTTGGATAAGTTAAGCTTGATAAACATTTTTTTTCAATTAGATGGAGAGGATAATCATTCATTAGAATCCAATAAAGAATACACAGTAGTGCCAAATGACATTGTCAATTACTGCACTGGCAAGATCCTTTTTTGTTGATTTAGTTTTGCATGCTTAATTTCTTGTGCTACTGATACTGGTTGCGCCACAGAAAGGAAATAACAAGGAAGGCATATTTGTTACTCTTAGAGATGTTGAATTCAGAATTTTGTACTTTTCTTGATATCTCCATGATTCTTGTTTTTACCTAGGAGAGTGGCAGCAGCTGTTTCTCCTTCCAGTTTTGGCTTTCATTCCATGTTTCTATCTCTATCGTTATCTTTTTATTCACCAATACCTACTTATCTTTTGGGGTCTTTTTTTTCAGTTGTTTTGAGTTCTGTTTTAGTTCCCTTCTTGTCACTGATTCTTATTCTTAGGGGACTTTTTGTTAGTTGTAATCTTTTTTGGCATAAGATCCTTTATCTCTTTATTTAGCTACTTCTAATATTATTTTATCTTTATTTTGTATTTACTTCAATTGTACATGCTTGTCATTAACACATGATAAATCCAATAAGCTGAAACCAGGCTTTCGCAACTGCTAATACTGTAATATAACATTTTCTGTATCTTTTAAGAAAAATATATATATATATTGAGTCGGTATATAACTGATGTATCTTTAAATTGACCAAAATTTATATATATGTAATAATATACAATTACAGAGACTACTCATTGTCATTGCAAGGGAATATTACTGTAATAAATTTTGTTAAATCATTTTGGAACTGATAGGTCAGAGAACTTCATTGTGCTGTTTCTGAAGTAGTGAATTTTGGTCTCTTGTAGATACTGAATTTCCATCTCTTGTGGCCACTTAAATCCTGTTCTATTTTATGAGCTACTCTAATATAATTAAATCAGAGATGCAATCTTCCACTGAGTGGATTAATTTGCTGCTGTTAGTTTGGGTGTGCTAAATCTGTCGAGGATTAGATTAGATTACTTTTGTGTCTCTTCCAGCCCCATATTTCTACACAATTAAAAGTGTATGAGTTTTCTATAGATATGCAAGGCAGGTTTAAACATAACATGAGTCTTCTGAATAATATAATCATCTACTAGTGCCATTGTATTTAATTATATATCTATCCTATTTACTATGGAAGATTTTAGCCCATGACCAATAATCGGGATAGAATGGCTTTTTTTTTACTGAACAAAATGAGGATAGAATTCTTTATTCGTAATGGCAAGGGATCAACTTTAATCCTTTTAACCCGTGAGATTCCAATTTTAATGGAGTTCTGATATATAAGCTGAATTTTGTTTCTGTTTTTTTTGCCAGGTTAATAGAGATAGAGAGATATTGTAGGGAATATAGTGTGTATCTTGACTTTAGTTGTTGGGGCTAGTCCTTGAAGAAGGAAGTCCAAGAAGGGCAAAATATAAACTGATATGAAATAAATCTATGAATTATGATTAGTGATGATTTATATCTTTGTACTTTCAGGTCAGACTGTATGTTTATTTTGGACTTTGCATTTGTGTGTTACTCCAGAATTTTATAATGTTATCTAGAATACTGTAGAGGAAAGACAATGAAGGATTTTTTTGGTAAAGAAATGGACATTAAAAATATATTTGATTTTCATGCCTTTTCCCCCTGTTAAACCTGAGTAAATATGAGTAGTAGAAGTTTGAAAGTTATGAATCTGCCATAATTAGAAATCTGATATTGAATGGCATTGATAGAATACAAGAAGCTCATGTCATGATTATGTTAAGCAGTAATGTAGTGATGGGTGATGAAAAAGGTACAGAAGTCTTTTAGGCTGCAATCTGTATTTGAGTGGCATGCTGGTTTAGGTGTTCTCTTCAATACATATTACTTTTCTTTCCAATGCTAAGTTTATATAAATGCATGTATTTATATTTATATATGTATTTGAGTATTTCTCATGAACTCTTAATAATAATAATAATAATAAAGTTGGAAGGGACCTTGGAGGTCATCGAGTCCAACCCCCTGCTCAGGCAGGAAACCCTATACCATTTCGGACAAATGGCTGTCCAGTCTCTTCTTAAAAACTTCCAGTGTTGGAGCATTCACCGCTTCTGGAGGCAGGTTGTTCCACTGGTTAATTGTTCTAACTGTCAGGAAGTTTCTCCTCAGTTCTAGGTTGCTTCTCTCCTTGACTAGTTTCCATCCATTACTTCTTGTCCTGCCGTCAGGCGCCTTGGAGAATAGCTTGACTCCCTCTTCTTTGTGGCAACCCCTGAGATATTGGAATACTGCTATCATGTCACCCCTAGTCCTTCTTTTCATTAAACTAGACATACCCAATTCCAGCAAACATTCTTGATATGTTTTAGCCTCCAGTCCCTTAATCATCTTTGTTGCCCTTCTCTGTACTCTTTCCAGAGTCTCAACGTCTTTTTTACATCGTGGTGACCAAAACTGGATGCAGTATTCCAAGTGTGGCCTTACCAAGGCATTGTAAAGTGATATTAATACTTCACGTGATCTTGATTCTATCCCTCTGTTAATGCAGCCTAGCACTGTGTTGGCCTTTTTGGCAGCTGCAGCACACTGCTGACTCATATTTAAGTGATTGTCCACTAGGACTCCGAGGTTCCTCTCACAGTTACTGCTATTGAGCAAGGTACCCCCTATACTATACCTGTACATTTGGTTTTTCTTGCCTAAATGTAGAACCTTACTTTTTTCACCATTGAATTTCATTTTGTTAGATAGCGCCCAGTGTTCAAGTCTGTCCAGGTCCTCCTGTATCTTAAGCCTGTCTTCTGGAGTGTTGGCTATTCCTGCCAGCTTGGTGTCATCTGCAAATTTGATGATTCCCATCTATCCCCTCGTCCAAATCGTTGATGAAGATGTTGAAGAGCACTGGGCCCAGAACAGAGCCCTGGGGCACCCCACTACACACTTCCCTCCATGTAGATGCGGTTCCATTGAGGACCACACGCTGAGTACGGCCAGTCAGCCAGCTACGAATCCATCTGGTGGTGATGCTGTCTAACCCACATTTTTCTATCTTATCAAGTAGTAGGTTGTGATCTACTTTATCAAATCTTGCAAAAGAGTTTATTATTGCAATGGGAAGGGTAATTAATTATTTGTTGACATTTTATAACATTGTAACATTTGATGTCTTTGTTTCCTAATTATCTTTTTTTCCAGAAATTGAAACAGAAGGCTATTAGTGACTGCAGAACAACATTCACCACCAACATTTAAAAGACAAATGTGGATGTTATTTATAAGCATATTATATATGATGTCTGAATATCATTTACTGTATTATTGTTATAAACCGAATTATACAGTAATATGATGATGTATTTTTGCATTTCTCTCTCTCTTGAACAGGAATGTGTTTGATGTGGTTTTTAATGTGCAAGATTCTAGGATATAGACTGCAGAAGATTGCAAAAAAGAAAACAATATTTTTATTTAGTAAAAAGCTTTTTTAAGAACTAATACTCAATTTTTTTTATTAAATCTCTCTTTTTTGTAAAAATAACTTTTAATGGTTTTTGTTTAGCAGGTGCCCTGTAACCTTTGGACTTTAAAGTATGTTATTTTCTCTGTGGCTGGAAGTTTCTGGGTCTTGATTGAACACATTATATTTTAAAGCCTGTGATTTATGCATTCTATCTGCTGTTTCTTTGCCTGAGGTGGACCTAAAGTTGGTATTGAAGATGTCAAGGATGTTACTTCTGAATCACTTATATTTTAATGTTGAATTTCTGGGTTGACTCAAGATTTCATGATACTAATAATAATCATTTGTATTTTTATTATTTGACAGGGAGATGCGGATTATATTTTGATGTTTTGTTGTATGTAAACTGCTCTGTGGTGGAATGGGTAGAATGAATGAACATAAATAAAACAACTCAGATACTTTTAGTCATAGTAAATATTTCTTATTTAACTTCCCTTTTCCTTCCTTCCTTCCTTCCTTCCTTCCTCCCTTCCTTCCTTCCTCCCTCCCTCCCTGATTGGGATGTTGCTTCTTTTATTCTTATTTCCAGATTGTGAAATTCACCAACCCAATTCTGAAATTCTCAGTTCAGATAGAGTTTAATTGAGCTATATTACTCCTCTAACAAGATTACTGTCTGTCCCCAGTCTTTTTTCTGCATATTTACAGCTATATTAATGGCTGTGAGCAGCCTAATTTGAAAATTGATGGATTGGAACTACTATTCTACATTGAAGAGAAAGTTCTGGATGCTGCAGGCTTGCTTTAGTATAAGAATAGAGAAAATTGTAATAGTTGGCATGGGCTGGAAAGTTGCTTGGTTTCATTTATAGACATTTCAGTCTGCAATTCATATAATATTTGAAACAAAACCTAAGGTTAAATGGTAAAATTGACAATGTTAGGGACTATGCCATATTTATAGTTTACTTATCATAGAGCAGTGGACAAGAGTTTGGCTACTGACTGTAGAATATGGTGCATTGATATTTTAATTGGTCATTCATTCATGCATTGTGTAACCAGATTAATACTTGTAGACTCTTCTTCCGATGCCTAGCGCTCATAAGCCTCCTATCTGTGGAATGATCAAATAGCCATATGGCTGCTGCTTATCTAGTTTTTCAGAGTTTTGAAATGCCCCTTTTTAAACACGCTGCTAGCTTCTGAGTCTTTTAAGCTAAGGTCTCATGTCCTTCATGTTAGTTATTTACAGTATATTCTGATATGTTAACACTGGAGCAATATAATTATTCCATATTTAAAATTAATACATAACTGGATTAATTATAGCTAAGACAGATTCTGTAACTAAATCTTAGGGTGGAAAAGCAATTTCTTAGGAGGAAGACTAATTTGGAAATGAAATGAACAACTAAGTGGTCTCCCTTTCCCTAGTTATATTCAACAGCCATCTGCTTGGATGCTTTAGTTTTGATTCCTGCAGTAAGCAAGACATTGGATTTGATGGCCTATCTGGCCCCTTCAATCCTATTCCTTTTTAAGAGCAAGCACTTTCATATAATCAAGTCGTCTGCCAAGAAAACCTAATTTATCAAAAAGAACAGAAATATGAAGTCTTCCCTTATCAGAAAATGGGTATGTTAAATAATCTAGGCCTGCTTTTGCCTTTTCCAACCCAATACAAATAAGCACAGCAGTCTTAAAAGTACATCTGGCCTGAGTAAGTGATAAAAATCCTGTGAGTGTGTGGATTTTTCAATCTTGCCTTTGTATCTGTATTTAGTTCTAACTAGACCATCTCTCACAATCAAACGAGAAGGAAAAAGAAGCAAGAGGTAGAAATAATACACAGATTTCTGCATCCTCGGCTGGAGCAAATGTTAGACAGATGGGTCTTCCACCCTGATTATCTTAACTTCCTAAATATAGAAATGTCTTTTTAAGATACATTTAAATTACTCAAGGGGGTGGTGGTGTTAGTTCATGCTAGGGCAGTTCTAATAAGTGCAACTAGAAGTTACTTGCATACAGGAGTTGGATCTCTGATTCTCACTGATCTCAGTCTTGTGCACATTTCCTGTCCCCTCCGTTGTGTTCTCCGTCTTTGATAGATATAGTGTGGCATGCAGCGGATGAAGGCTGTATTCAGCATATTGTCCAGATGGCATACATCACAAAATGAGGGAACAGTAAAGGTCACAACAATCAAATCATAGTCATACAGATTTTACACTATCTCAGCAAAACTGGTGAAAGAAGTGGATAATGTTCCTTAGTTAGGTACATGTTATTTTTCCAGTCAGAAGCTTTTCCAGGAGGTGGTGCTATACAGTAGAGACTAATCCAGAGGTAATCCTTACTTAACAAATGCCCTGTTTAGCAATTGCCCAAAGTTAAAACAATGCTGTAAAATTAACGTTATGACTGTCCTCACACTTATGACCATGGAAGCATGCCCAAGGTCAAGTTACCCCCCAAAAATGGATGCTTTGTAACTGGTAAGCATTTATGACTGTCTAATTGTCTTGTGCTCACGTGATCAGTATTTGCCTGCTTCACAACTGGCTTCTGAGAAACAGAATCAATGGAGAAGAAAATCTCAAGTTGTGATCCCATTTTATCTTGCTTAATGACCATGTTACTTAGTGACAAGAGTTGTCCATCCCATTTAGTTAAGCAGCTTGTTCATTTAAAGCAATATATCATATGCTGTATGTCAGGAGGAGGTCTTTTATGTATCTCTTTGTACGTTGGTTTTTATGAAAGCAAACACTATGCTAGCACTCAGTTTTTACTGGCAAGGAAGCCAGTGTATATGGAAGTGTACATGACAGTTGTTTATGCCATAGATGCAGCTGTCTTTTACAAAGTGATATGAGACACTTGATGGGGCAGTTCTGTTTTATCTCTCATATTTTATGCACTTTCAGTAATTTGTGCATATGGTTCAAGAAACTAGCTTATGCTTGACAAAAAAATTTAATAGTACCTATTCTGATCCCATTAGTCTAAGATACTTACACCAATACTAATTATTATAATGTGCTACCTAGACAATAGATCATAAATAGAATATACCATTCCTCTGAGCAGGGATTAGTGTGTGTACAGCAGTTGATCACATATACATACATGAATGAAAAGGTCTTTTTTTTAAAAAAAAAAACAATAATGAAATGGACTAGATCAAGATTGTAGGAATTTTTGTTAAATTTTTGGCATGCTGCAATCATATTAGTAAAACCAAAAATCCTCGACTTATGACCATAATTGAGACTGGCAGTTATAGTCATAAGTCATGACAGTTGTAAAGTGGGTCACCACACGATCTGACTTTTGTGGTGATTGTTAAGTGAATGTGGCTGTCGTTAAGTGAACCCATTATTTTCTACAGCCAATTTTTGCTGGAAATGAATTAAATGCCAGTTTCTAGCAAAATTGTCAATCATGACTCTAGAATAATAAAGTATATATTTTTATATCTCTGTGTGGCACTTTTAACCCCACTATAAACCCATTTCAGTTCAACTTCGGAGCTAGGTTTGATACTGAGCCTGGTTTAATTGTTCAATTAGTGGCTAGAATTAGATGAGAAGGAAAAGCAGATTGTGGTACCCCATTTGAAATCTGGGTACCATAACATGATGCTCCTGAAAATATAGTATGCTGAGATACAGTATGTTAGTGGTTCCAGACTGTGGGAATATAAATCTATATTGGAATTCTCAAATAATTTACAAAAGAGTAAGCCTACCTGGAACCATATTTTTGAGAAAACTCACTTAGAATTATACTATCTGTATTGGACAAACATGAAGTTAGCCATTTTTATCTTTAGAATCTTCTATCACCAGTGATATTTTTAAAAATGAAAAGTGTCTTGGAAAAATTAAAGAAGCGTGAAGTTTTATGATAATCGGATTATTACAGAAATAAACTTCAGTGAAAAGGGGCTAGCCAAAAAACAAACAAAGAACATAACATATTTTACCCTGGTTCCTCTGTTCGGTTCCTCTGAAATCTCACATATCTCCATTTAAAATCTAGCAATACATCTAAGAAAGTGTGTTTATTCTTTTCTCCTCATTGGACTTTGATTTCCATATGAATAGCAGGCTTTAAGCCAGCACTTTCCCTGTGCAATTTAGACCAGAAGACAAGGAGGCCACTGTTCATGGACTGAATGTTCAGCCAGTCTTGATGTCATCTGTCTTTATCAATGCATTTTATTCAGTGTTCTTCTGTATGCCTGGTGTAGGCAGGGGTGTTGGCATTCAAGGGGAAGGGAGAGTTCACTTCTGTTAAACAGACTCAACTAATCTGTGAAGTACTTCAAAATTCTAACCCTTCCAACTCTAAAGCTTTACAACTTATCACAGCTTTTTTTTTAAAGACTTGCAACTAGTTTTTCATAAAAAAAATCTTAGCATTAACCTTTGCTTTTGTATAGTTACATGCTACAGTGTGTGTGATTTACTTACTTAGCTGCTTCTCTTTTTTATTTGCTCTTTCTCACACTTCGCAATGCTGCTTTTCTGCAGTATTTCTTACTCCGTAGGTCCCTTTCTTTCTTGCATACACTCTAGTTCAAACAAGTAAGCATTCACAATATAACATTGTCACAAGATAAAATCTATCTTCCTTAGAGATGTACCCTAGCAACTTAGTGAAAAGGTAAAAAGAAGTATCATGTTTGAGAGGTGTTCAAGGGTCATTCACTGAATCTTGAATGGACTGAAGGGGATGCAGATTAAGTGCCTAATGAGCAAGCCATCCAAAGCTACTGGGATTCGTTCGCTAAAATTACAGTATGGCCTCAGGTTATATACAAAACTGCAGAGTATTCCTGGTGTTTTTTCTATTAACGAGAGAGAAAAATATATTTGGACTGCCTGCCTCACAACATCTGTTTTGCAGACAGTTTTTTTTTCCTATTAGCTTTTGTTATCAGGCATACGACTGGCTTATTTCCACAGGAGATGGTCCCTGGTTTCACCATGGACAAGCTATAGGTGACTGAAGAGTAGTGACATTCTTTTACATCTGAATCAGAGAAGATAGCTTTTTGGTACTGGTTGGTGTATTTGTAAGTTTGAAAGCTAGAAGGACTAAAAAAGTCAAAATTGTAGCTGCAGCCGTACCATGAACCCTGCCCCCCCTCTTTTATGTGCACGACGTGTAAGAAAAAAGAGGTCAGTCACAGAGCCAAGTCTTCCATTTTGATTTTTTGGATCCTTCTCCCTGGCTGAGAGCAAATTATGGATGCTGTCACAAAACACTTGTCTGTTTACGAAACATGTTCAGCAGTGGCCAGTTATAACATTCCAGCCACCTAAATTACTTGTTCCAATCCCAGTTTAATTGTGTCTTTTTTTATTTGAGGAAATTGGGGAAGTGGGCACACACATCCAAATAAAATAGGGGGGTGTGTGTGAACTTCTTTGATTAGTTCACTATATTTATTGGTGATTGTAAACTTCCTACGTACTTTTTACATGAAAATGAAAAAAAGATGAACTTGTGATTTATGGCTTTGATGATTAGACATGATAGATTATACAAAGATGGGTATTATATAACTTTAGAGACAGAGGGAGATAACAATTTAATTGTACTTATAAATGCTGTGAAGAATGGTGGAAGCTACTTCTTTGTATCTTTTTTCTTTCCGTTCAATTTTTCATGCACTTTCTTGCTTTCTTTTTTCTTCCTTACTTTATATTAGTTTGTATCAGTTTGTATCTTTTTTAAAACTTTCAATCAAAATCATAAAAAACCCAAACTTAATAGAGGCCGCAACCATTTTCCAAGACATCCTGTGAGGTCTGTGCAGAGCTCTGAGGCTATACAGGTAGTCCTTGATTTGTGACCGTAGTGGAACCTGCCACTTATAATTATAAGTCATGACAGTGGTAAAGCAGGTCACCCATGACCGACCTGATTTTATGATCTTTTTTGTGGTGGTCATAAAGCAAATGCCACAGTCATAAAGGAAACACTGTGATCATAAGGTAAATATCGTGGTCATAAATCAAACCCATTGTTCGTTATGGGATGTTTATGCTGAAAACAGGAGGTAAACTCCAGCAAAAACATCATAAATTGTAGTCATTTAACTGTGTGACAGTGCAAATGGCCGTAGGTTTAGGCCAGTTGCGAAGTGCCCGAAATGCAGTACCTGACCACCTGACCGGGGGGGGGGGAACAGCTGTCAGAACTTTGGAACTGAATCATAAATACCTCTTGGGTGGGTCCATTGTAACTTTGAATGGTCGCTAAGTGACCAGTCGCAAATCAAGGACTACCTGTAAATTGAAGCTTTATTTTGGAGCTTCCTACTATGTGAAGAAAAACGTCTCCAAAAGGTGGAAGAGGAGTTTGGTGAGCATCAAGAGATAGATCACTGGGCTGTTTGGTTCCTGTGAGTACAACATGTACCTCTGAATTATGTCCCTGAAGGGAAAATACTAAGCACATTTGTGTGTGAGAGAAAGGCATGGAGAGAAAAGGGAACACAGCATAGGGAAAGGGGGGGAAATCAGCTGATAGCATGTTACAACTAGCCCTGATATTTGGGATTTAAAACCAAGAGCTTTGACTATACAGTAAGAATATGTCATCATAGCTGCTTATAGGCTGCCACTAAATTCTGGAACTTTATCCCTAAGAATAGATTCTCCTGGAAGGTGTGCTTCTGAATTGAAAGAGCTTGCAATGTTATCCTTAAGAATTGAAGGAGACAATACTCATAATAACCAATATATTAATAACAATTTCAACTTGTTCTCACTGAGTTTCAGTTTGATCTCCCACATCCAGTTTGTTCTTCTTGGAAACATTGAGAAGCTTCGAGATATTCAGAAGTTTGTTAGAAAGGAGTATCATCAGCATATTGATGTAAAGCAGTTCTAAAGTTCTCCTTTCAGTTGCTTCCCGAGGACAATAAAGAACATACAATAGAAAATAGAATCTTACAGGAACCCATAGAATATTTCCCAGGGGTTAAGTGGAAAACAGCAAGTATCACTTTCTTATAGCTCCCAGAAAAATGGGAGAGAATACAAACCCTGGTTTGCTCAAGCATCACAGGTTATGAGTGCCATTAGTATCAAAAGCTGATGAGAAATCAAAGAGTATCACCAGAGTTGCACTCCTCTCTGTTCTGCTATAGATCATCCATCAGAGCAATCAAGGCTGTTTCCAGGCCAAGTCCAGGTCTGAATCCAACTGAAAAGGACCAAGATAATCTGCTTCATCTAAGCTCCTACAACTGCTGCACCATTGCCTTTGCCACCAGATTTGCTAAATATGGAATATGGGACACAGCTGTTAGTTGTTAAACCTAGCCAAATCTAAGATGTTTATTAACAAAGACCTTATTATCACCTTCTTTAAGGGCTGAAAAATTTGCTGTAAAAAGAGGGGAAAAGTATTAATCTCAGATATCATTGACAAGACAAAGACTTTGAAGGCCCTTAATAAATCAAGTCAAAATGAATCTAAATTGTTGCTGTTATTATTAAATTTATAAGCTTCCAACTACAATAGACTACTGGATGGCATATAAAATTAGAATCCTCTCTCCCCCAAAAAATCCTAGAAAAAGATCATTAAAACAAATGGATAACCCAGTTTGAAATAATCTTACAGGCAACAAAGTCAAACAAGACAGTAGCCCTGGACAAACAATAATACTACCCTAGCTCTGAGTCCAAAATCAGGTTTTTGAATTTTTTCAGAACCCTAGGAGAGAGAGAGGATGATGTTCCAGAGGGTGGAGGCTGCAGCTGAATAGGCATGCTTCCTTGGTCACCTAAGTTGACAACGCTTAATAGAGGGGACCTGGAGTGCACTGACTGCTGGAATGTTCTGGGCAGGCAGAAACAAATTGGAGACAAGTGGTCCTTCAGATACCCAGGCCCTCTGGCATATGTGTGATTGTGCAAACACTTGAAGAAGCATGAATCTCAACACAAATGTAAGTGTCCCTGTTTGCAAAAAATATTCCTAATGGAAAAGAACCTGGGTGCTATTTGGGGCCAATGAATAGTCATCAATGGAAGAAAGTTGCCTTAGGCTCCATTTATAAAATCAGGGAGGATCTCATAAATACTTTTCCACTCTTGACTGCTGTTCAGATTTTATGACAATCTTGCCATTATGACCAGTTGTATACACTATTGGATCTGCACTGTACTTGCGTATATCTTCACATTTGAGCCTTTGGAAACATTCCATAAACTCTGTGGGGTCCAATACAGGACAACCAGGATTTAGCATCTACTGTATTAGTTACCTGAGAAGAAATCTGAATGGGAGATGCTGCAATTAGATTGGCCTGGTCAGGATTGAAAAAACATCTTAAATCATCCCATTGGATTTATCAGCTTGTGTCAGTAGAGCAACTTAATCTCACCTTTATTCTCATGGGGGAAATAAGCTCTAACATTTGACATTTTACCAGGGGATAGTCTGCACATGCCAAGGATATAACTTCTGGGAGTCTTGTAAATTTACCATCCTGTCCAAGAAAAAGTTTGAAGGTTTCACTTGCTTATAGGCGGGGACGTTTGGGAAGAAAGGTGCACAGATGATAGAACCTGCTTTAATTTGATTCTGCCTGCCTATTGCAGGCTAGGATTTGGGGCTTTTTGTCCACAGTCATTCTCTTAATAGTCATGGTTATGGATTGCACATTATAGTTGTTAGCTTAATCTGGTTTAATGATCGGTAGCTCTTAGAATTCACTAGATAGGGATAAAGAATGGGAATATTAAGAAACTGCATTCTGGTTCTTCTAAATGGCTGTTCAGGAAATGTTCCCCATGGATTTCAGAACTGAGTTAAGTGTAGTGTAAACCTATAGTCACATGTGTAGAAATATTCGTATTCTTATTCATTTTAACTTGCAGCATGGATGTTAAATGAATGACTTATTTGTTGGCCTTGATGAAAGGAGGAGGCAAATGACAACAGACAAATTATTGTACAGTGCCTGAAACCTGTTATTCATAGCACTCTCTCTCCCGAAGTGATACAGTAAACAGCACTGGCATCCTGTCTGCCTTATAGTCTTCTGTCATTAGCAAACAATTGTTAGTTAATCCCCAAGGTTGTCCCCTATGGGAGAGAAGAGATTAGCCATTTTTCTTTGAAAATATTGTAAAACTCCAGCAATAAGAAAAGACCTTCCAGATAATGGAATGTTTCTATCACAGCTACTTTTTCTACAGTTTAGCTAAGGTTGCTAATTAATTTAAAGAATTAAATTGGGAGGGGTTTTGGAGGAGAAAAGCTCTCTGATACTTTTTTTAAACATTAAAGTTACCTGGAGATCGATTTCTTTCTTTCTTTATCTCATTAGAATAATGACAGTTCTCAGTTTCCGTCCATCCAGGAATTATTATATAACCTGTCTTGAGTATTGAATAGACAGAGAGGCAGGATATATAGATTTAATAAACACATAAGACCAATAAGGTGAAGCAGGTTTATTATTGCTTAACAGCTATCCAGATCATAATCCATTCAACTGTTTATTTATCAAAACAGAGAAAATAGTAATACATGACTGTCATCTCACCACATTTAACTGAGAGTACTTCTGGCCAGTAAAACATTCCTTGCTTCAGCGGCACACAATCATGCAAAAGTGGAGCCTTGTTTACTAAAGACAGAAAATACCCTCATACATCCTGAGCCTTTATAACAGGAGATACTGCCCAGACTTTATTTCATCAAAACGTCTTCCTATTGACCAGGCTAGCAACAATGGGTGGGGAAGAAAAATAGAAACAAACCCTTCTCCCAATGGAGGGAATGCTTCATCAAATTCCCAAGAACTGGCACTCTTTACCCTTCTGTGATAAATGCATTTTTAGTACTCCAGCTATTACATCAGACTGTAGTGATTAGGAATTGTTAGGTAGTTATTGGCACGTGGGAGATTCCTCTCATGCTTATCTTTTATTCGAGATTTGGTCTTATGGTCAGACACCATTTCTCTTGATAAGATCTGCTTGATGAAAAAGCTCATAAAAACCCAGTTTCCAGTGCCAAAGAGTATCAACTGCAGTGAGTATTGGTAGTGGGAATAGTCTCTATTTATATGTCTATCCGTCCATTCATCCATCCATTCTAAGCTGGTTCCTTGGAAATACATAAAAATTCTCCGTCAGTTTTGATAAAAGTAAAATGCAATTCAGGTTGAATATCAAAAATGTTGATTTTAAGAACAGTCAAATTAAAATCTCAGTTAAAAGATACTAGCAATCTTTACACACACACACACACACAGGTTACATTTACTGACAACTATTATCTTTGTTTTATTTGAACAATAGAGCAGCAGAATGTGTTTTGATTGAAGGCTGTGTCTTGCATGGATTTTTTTGTATCATTCCTAAATATGGACATAAAATTGATGCCTTAAAAGTCAAGTGAATCAAGTCATTGTATGCCAAGGCAGGTCAGTTGGGTTATATAATTGTTTCTAATTAACACTCTTGGAAATGGTGTGACATTCCTTACCTGCAGCCCTGGCCTTCAAAAGTGTGAAAATAATTTGCAGATTCCAGCAAAAAACTGCTTGCTGGTCTGAACTTTATATTTAAAGGCCACGTAATCACTGTGACAATTTGTCACAAAAGCGGTATAGCTTCCTTTTCCTAGATTTGTGGTCCATATCTCCTACTAGCTACATAAAGCATCCTCTTAATGAATAAGACTTTATGGACTCTGTTAGCTACAATTTAATGAAGAGGAAAGGAGAAATCTTGTGTGAATTAACAAAGAACACTGAAATGTAAATGTGTAGATTTCTTTTAAAAAAAATGTTGCTAGAAGAAATAGGTCTCAAATTTAGTGCAGTTAAAGCAAATATATTGCTGTCAATCGCTTTAACTACAGGCCATCTGCTTTTTACATATTGGTTTACTCCTAGTCCAATTAGAACACCTTGCCTGCAGTTAGGCAGAATTCCCCCACTAATGGGTTTTGTAGAACCCCCAAGTTGCATATTATCATTGCTCTCATGATTGTATAAGTCTTTTTTAAGATATGAATCTTAAACCAATAATTTTTAAAAAGTAAAAATAGAAATAGTGGCATAGAGCTTTATATTAGGATCAGTTAAAACCTGGGCAATCCCACACTGCAGCCTAAATTATTTGTCTCTTATGCTGCCCCTGACCATTTCTTAAGCAAACATCAAAAATTCCACTGGTTGGCAATGGGAACCAATTGGTGCGCAGTCTGGACTACAGCCACAGTAAGACTGGGTTGGTGGTTCTATTTCTTCTTGCCCTTCACATCCCTACTTGCTGGCTGGATTCCCTGTTGACTGGTTTACTAATGTTTGCCTTTTCCTTTTAGGGATTATTCCCCCCTCACTAGTCTCTTTGCCTTTTCTTTTTATTCCTATGTATTTGTATACATGGGTGTTTTATCACCTCTTCCCTACATCCCCCTTCCCATCTCTTTGACCCACAGTTCCTTTCTTTCTTCTACTATTCTCTTATGGTAACCTCATGGTATCATGATACAATCAAAGCAATAGAGAACAAGTTGTTCTTTCATTCCTACATTATTCTTCTCTCACTGGAAATTGTTCTGATATTTTAGAATGATATTTCAGCTTCTTAGGAATAAAGTAGCAGGATTCCTACATTCTAATTTAAAGATGCTTAAAAAAATAAAGGAAAGGGAAGTAAAGCTGTACTGAGAACAGAGTCTAGAATGAAGTGATAACTATGTAATGTATGCTTTTAATGTTTTCTTTAAGTTGGTACTCAGTTTTAATTTTAGGTTAATTCATGGATTTATTTATAGAATTGTACAGCAAGATTTTGCCTTGTATTGGTGAAGAAAGAACAACTGTTAAAAGTATAGGATAGAAAAATGCTGAAATAAGTGAAGAATGAAAGTGAAAGTTCAGTGCATTTAAATACTGTATGTTGTACCGTAGATACAGTAACTGACAATTTAAAGGCCATTATTCTTGAAGATGGTGGAATACTGGTAACGTGAAGGAAATGAGACAGTCTGAAGGATTTGGATCTCAGAGCTCCAAAGAGCTTCAGCACTGTATCTGAAGTTGTTGGGAAAGATTCAGTCCTTGGAGTATAAGAACGTTGGAAGCCAGAAATGAGATGAGACGAATGAGGGATGCTTCCAGTTAGAGTGCTCATCAGAGCATGTCTCTTGTTGCTACCATTAAGAGTTAAAACATGGCTTAAAATGAAACCAGAAAAGACAGAATCTGCTGTTTTGACTAGTGCTATCAAGCTGCCTTATTTGAAGGTTACTTTATGACTGGAGAGGGAAAAATCCACCAAGGCTGGAAGAACAAATTAGCAGCAACAAAACAGCATGAAGCGAGCAACCAAAGGAATTGTAATGGATTGTTGCAGTGCAAAACAAGTTGGTAGCAGTTTTTGAGGATTCTCAGTTCCATATATCATTCTGAAGATGCCCTGAAGATGCTAAATAGTTAGAAAAAGCACTAGTACCTTCTATTTCCAGGGCGAGGGACAGAAAGGGCTAAAGAAAATCTCCCTCCCCAAAGCTATAGAGGAGTATAGAGAAGAAGAAAAAATACAAGAACTGTTAAGAAAATATAAACAGCTTTAGGAAGGAACAGAAGTCTGAGAAATTCCAGATAACTCCCCCATGATTTTATATGGTATAAGAGGGGCAGAAACTTTAACAATTCTATTATTATACCCTCCAGTAATAATGTGGAGTAGTTCTTGTGTATCAGTTTTCTGACTTGACTTTATTGAGCTGACAGTAGTAAAACGGTGTGTATGTTTGCTGCATTGTTTACTAAATAGGCTTCTAGGGCCAATTCAAAGAGGTAGTTATTACCACCAGCAGGATGTATTAGTCATTGTCTTCACAAATTGAAATCAGCCCATCTGACCTGGTCATTTAGAGAGGGCCTGTTGTAGGTTGCCCTTCTCATGAGTTTCATGGGGCAGAAGGTATTCTTTGTTATGGCCCCTATTTTATGGACTACTTTGCCCCTGCAGCTACAGGTGTCAACCACTGTACAAATATTTTGGAATCAGTAGGGTTTCAGCAGGCATTATACCTTTAGCATAATTGAATTTAAGCTTTTTACTGATAATTTGGTTATCCAGATGTAGTTTTTAGTGCACTTTTTTTGGACTTTTTTACCCAGCTTAATGTCCATTTGGATTTGGGTGAGGTATAAATATTGTTGAATAAATAAATAAATAAATATTGTTAAATAAATAAATAAGTTTTATTATTTTAATAGTTTTGCTTTCCTGCTTTTTGATTTTTGCAGGATAAAATATTTTTGAATAGCATACTACTCTTTCCAAAACTTGCTTATGTTCTTAGTTGAAATAAATATATTTTGTATTTTTCCAAGAAACCTGAGTCCAGTGTACATTTTCTCCTCCCAAATTACTGTAAGATAAGTGATACTAAATTAGTAACTCAATGTTATTCTATTTATTTATTCATTAGATTTAGATCTCACCTTTATTTTGTACACTCAGAGTGCTATAAAGTAATGCTTCCTCCTTCTATTTTTCCACAACATGCCTCTTGGTTATGTTGTGTCTGTGAGAAAGTGAGTAGCCCATAATCACCTAGCCACCTTTCGTGCCTAGGGAAGCAGTAGAATTCAGTTTCCCAAGTTTCTAGTCCAGCACTTTAACCACTATACCAGTGATGGCGAACCTTTTAGAGGCTGAATGCCCAAACTGCAACGCAAAATCCACTTATGCATCGTCGAGTGCCGGGTGGGTGTGGCCCATTGGCTGGGTCTGGCCCAATTGGGTGGGCGTGGCCCATTGGGTGAGCATGGCTGCGGTGGTAATGGCAGACTGGGTGGGACTAAAAAGTTCAATCAATCAATTCCAACTTTGCAAGATCTTTTTTTTTCCCCGCGAGAAGTTGAAATTGACTGATTGAACCTTTTTTTCCCCCGCACACAGTGGTGGAGGCCTAAAGCGAAAAGGTTTTATAAAACCCACAGAGAGGGCTCTGAGTGCCGCCTCTGGCACCCGTGCCATAGGTTCTCCACCACTGCACTATACCATTCACCTTCCAAACTTTGTGCTAATCCTGCATCCTGCACACAGTATGTATCCTCTAGGTTAAATTTCACAGGCAACTGATTCTGAAGGATTGTAAAATAAGGTAAAATAGGACAACGAGACTAAACGGTTCCCAGTTGATTTTTCCTCTCGAAACTGCTTCTTAACGAATATAATTAATGTCTTTGGCAGGTGTTCAAATCTCGGTGGGTACTGCAGAACTATGTTTGCTGTTAAGAAATTGATAAGATTGTGGATTAATATCTGTCACTGAAGTCTACTCAAGTCTCTTTGATGGGACTTCTTTGAATAAATTGTGTTCAGGGGTTTCAACCTCTTTCTCCTTACATTATGTCTCATGAGATGAAATCTATATGTCAAAGAATCTGCTTATAATAATTGAAATCCTACTTTTATTTCATCTTTGTTTATTCAAAACTTGCTAAGCAATTGGCATAATAAAAAACTCTTGGGAAATCCAAAATGATATTTATTTCTGGACAACACATGGAATAGCATCATGCATTGTTCCTCTCCACTGACCTTTTAAATAATCAGAATAATTGCTTGTTCCACAATTTCTATAGGAAAAGTAACTTGAGTGTATCTTCTAGAGAACGGTACTTTTCTCTGAAAACTATTTTTGACACATATTTTTTTAAGTGTCTGGGACACATTTTAGCTTGTTTTGTTTGCCTCTATAATATGTGTTATGTATACACATGCACACACTTAAAAGGCACTACCAAGCCCTGTTTCAGATGGATTCTCCCAGTCCCTCCATCCCTCCCTCCCTCCCCCCAGAGCCATTTGTAAATAGCCCAATGGGAAATACTCTAGTTTTTTTTTAAATCATATTTTCTTGCAATTTATTTATATTGTTTGAAAACCATTTGTTACCCTAAAATCAGGATAGAAATAATTGAAATATATAAATATAATTACGCTCCTGTCTTTTTTATATTTCACTCTATTTACTTTTGCAACTAAGGATTTGTTTTGTTTTTAAGTCGTCATGAATATTCTTTGCTAACAGACATACAGCAAGCAAGCGAGTGAGTGAATTAATAAATAAATATTTGAACTTGTATGATTTTTTTTTGTTTATTGAAGAAGTTTTGTTATTTGCAAAACAGCAAAAAATTAATAAATTGGGGAAGTATTCGGTAATTCTTTTAGAAACTTTAAAAACTGAATGTATTTTTTTAGGTTAGAAGAGCCACATTTAATTAGATTTGCCAATCTTTACCTGACATGGCTGGATGAAATACTATTTCTGATATAAACACATTTACAGGGCATAGGCCTACAAGAGCTTTTTCTATGTGTTCTTCCATACCAATCCAAAGAAATAGTTTGGATTCTGTTTGTTCATTGTAATTATCAGTCAACTCTTTTTCTATCCATTGAAGATTCATTCTTTTCCTAGAAGCCTTCATTCATGATATACCTATACTGTAGGATATATGAGTTGGCCTGTCCTCTGTAATAATCTTATTATATGCCGCTCTCACTCATTATATATAATCTGTCACTTCATCCTGTATTACTGATAAATGTAAAATGTTGTTTATATTTCATGACATGGAATTGCTTTACCAAGGTATAATTTAGAATACTGTGTCACTTTGTAGATAGAATTCTAGTTCATTGCAAGTGCTGAAAAATTTATAAATGTGTATTTTTTTCACTTTTGGATTAATAGCCTCAGGGCAGGAAATTTTATCCTGGAAATTTCTAGTGCCTGCAAACCCAGTGTTGTAGTTCTGATCAAATCTGAAGTCTATAGAATTTTGGGGTAGAAATGAGAAGATAGGAAAATCAGATGACAATTTTTCTGCATCCTATCCTATTTAGTTCTGTTGGTGGAAGTCAATATATAACAAGTGAGATTAATGAGACTGTTTTCTCTTGCCAAAGAAACTATGATTTTTCTGTCTCATTATATATATATATATATATATATATATATAAAATTATATAAAATTATATAATTTTATAATTTTATATATATAAATACACACATAGTATTTTTAAATAAATAGTATTTTTATTAGGGTGTAATTTGGTGTAAAGCTTAAAGACACTAGAATAGAAACTGGGAGACCATAAGTTCATCCTGTCTGAAATATGAAACCAGCTGGATGATCTTGGGCGAATCACATACACACTCCCATTCCTAAGAAGGAGGCAATAGCAAATGTTTTGTGGAAAAAAAAAAGGTCAAGAAAATCCCATGAACTTGTCTAGGCATTCACCAAGAGTCAAGATTGACTTAAAAGGATCCCCAATGTTATATGCAGGACAAAGTACTTCAAATAAATATGACAATGGTTTCAAAATTTACCGGTGTTCAGTTGGGGGAACACGTAAGGGCTGCAAAAATCAGAAGGTAAATAGGGAAATTTCCTGGCTTGGGTTTCAGCCTGACATATGAATGAACTAGCAGGTTTCACAGATAGGCAGGTGTTGGAACGTGGTCCATCTTAGTTCAAACTAATTATTTTGTTATAATCCTTTCTCCCTCATCACAGTTGTCTAAGCATCAGAAATAGGTAATGCCTCTTGCATTAAAGCTTGTGGAATTCTAGCAAATTTCTATCAACTCTCAAAGCAAGATTTAACAGCCAAACTGTGAATAAAATTCAGAAGTTGTGAATTTTATGTGCTTTATGTGCAGGACTCCCTCTCTTTATGTACAAGGTCATCCTTTTTCCCAGGCCTGCCAAATGCCCTGGCAGCACATCTTCTACAAATACGTTATGGGATTTTGGTTTTTTGTGTCCCTATTTTAAAACTGCTTATGAGTTATGTCCTCTGTTGTGTTTATGTATTCATGAGTTTTGTGATCTGTATATGCCTATGTGTCCACTTACATGACATGTATCCTAAAAATCAAACATTTGATGTGCATATCTAGTTCAATATTCTTTTGCAACATGTTACTCATGTACTCTCATCTTTATAAGTTTGTCTTGCTTTTGAGTAGCTTCCCATGTACCATTTTCTGTTTTCTTTTTAACCACTTATCAGTATTAATCTAAACCAGGGGTGTCAAACTCGATTTCATTGAGGGTTGCATCAGCATTGTGGGGGGCTATGTGGGCATGGCTGGGGTGGTCACGGCTGACTGGGTGTGGCTGTGGTGGGCATGGCCAGCTTGACGTCGCTTGTGTCGGGGATGTCTGCGGGGGCCCAGGCGTGGATGGGATCCAGGGGTCTCTGGAAGAGGGGGTTGGGACCAGAGTGGGTGCTGGGTCCTGCTCCACCGGAGGAGCCTCACCGACCCTCTTGGGCTGCACGGGCTGTCTGGGGTAATGCGCAGCCGACACCCAGCCCAGCCTTTGAGTTTGCTGGAGGATGAGGTTGGACAGCGAGGGCCACGTGCACAGGGGCTGTGCTGTGGCACCATCCCTGTCCCACCACCTGCGTCGCCTTGCCGGCGCATGCACAGGAGGCGGCAAGCGCGTGGGGGGCCGACAATGTCCGGCAGCAGTTGCAGCCCATCAGCCCGTTGGTTGGTGCTCTCTGGGGCTCTGCAGCCCGCTGCAACCACCAGGCCAGCCCTCCGAGCAGCAGGCGTGGTGGCACAGCAGCGGGCAGAGACAAAGGCGTAGAGGGGAGGCATGTGATCCGGCTCGCCAGATGCGCCAGGCGGCCACCTGCCCTGTCCCAGCCATGGCAGCTGCAAAGACAGAAGGTGGGACGGAGCACCAAGAAATAGGACAGCCTTGACAAGAGTCATATGAAACACTGGAAGTTTTTAAGAAGAGACTGGACAGCCATTTGTCTGAAATGGTATAAGGTTTCCTGCCTGAGCAGGGGGTTGGACTAGATGACCTCCAAGGTCCCTTCCAACTTTATTATTATTATTATTATTATTATTATTATTATTATTATTATTATTATTATTATTATTATTATTATTATTATTATTATTATTATTATTATTATTATTATTATTATTATTATTATTATTATTATTATTATTATATTGTAACTCAACTGGTCCAGAAATTGATTGGTTATTACTTTTGCTTTTGGTTGCAAGTAGTAAATTGCAATGCATTTACTATAGGGCAGGAATCCATATTTATAAATAACTTGCTTTTTAAAATTAATCTGAACCATATCAAAGCTTTTTCAGCATCTAAACATATTAGTGTAGAAAAATCCAATGTTTCTTGAGTTCTAACCAAAATATCTATTAATAAACATAAATTATTCAAGTTCTACTTTTAACAAGTTTGAACTGAGATGAATTATATATGGTAACACTTCCTGCAAATGCCTAGCTAACAAAGCAGTTAATAATTACTATCTGTATTAATTAATGATGCAGCTTTGTAACATGCAGTATTTAGATACCTACTCACTTTTAAAATCAATGTTATATAAGCTTCATAAAAAGATAAAAGGAATTTACTGGATTTAAACGTTTAATTATTGACTTCTAATAATTAAATTATTGTATAAAAAGATTTATACAATTCAACAGGAAGTCCCTCCAGATTAGGGGTCTTTTTTCCAGTAAATAAATGGTCTCTAATATGAGATCACTCCCTGCTTGTTAAGACGCATGCGGCTCGTTAAGTGAACATGAGGTATCTTAGTGTGGGGAAGGCCATGGAGGACCTAGTGATGGAACAGGCCCCTAAGGCCTCCCCGACCCACTAAGATACCTCATGCTTCCCCCTCCCTTCCTGCCACGCTGGACTCACCTTGAAAAGATCCGTCTCCCCTCTGCCATAATTGCTGCCGCCTGGGTCTGAGGCTGGGGAAGCTTCCGTGTGTCTCTGGAGGCCAGATTGATTCGGGCGTCTGAGGCCTTTTCCAGGTCTCTGCCGCCCGGATCTGAGGCTGGGGGACGCTTCCGTGGCCCTCCAGAAGCCCGTTTCTCAGTGGCAGCGGCCTGGAAAAGGCCTCCAAAGCCCAGAAACAGGCCTCTGGAGGCCCACAGAAGCATTCCCCAGCCTCAGATCCGGGCGGCACTGGCCTAGAAAAGGCCTCCGGGCCTGGATCCAGCCTCCGGAGGCACACGGAAGCGTCCCCCGGCTTCGGTTCCATTCTCTGTTGCAGAAAAAAGAGGCCTAAAGTACCATGAGATCAGGCGAGATCAGTAGCGTGAGATCTCGCCCTACTGATCTCACGTGATCTTGCATTACTTTAGGCCTCCATTTTCTGCGAACGCACTGAAGGCCTGGAGCAGCAAGAAAGCGAAGGATCTCGATCTTCGCAGGCCTAGTGCCTAGGGAGACCCGGGGCGGGAGTGGGGAGGGAGGGAATAACTAGGGTGAATGTTGCAGTGCCACTGCAGTCGCTTGTAAGGGTGAACGACTGCCGTGATGCGGCAACATTCGTAATTTCGGGACTTGCTCATAAGCACTAGGGGGCGCTTATCGTGCAACTTCGAATGTTAGGCTAAGGGAACGGTTGTAACTCCGGGATTACCTGTAGTTAGTTATCAAATGAAAACAAATGCAAATGACTAGATTTTTTATGTGATTCTAAACACATTGGTGTTTTTTTTTTAAAAAAAGACAATATTTTTGTTTTTTACTTTTTCTAAATAATTTGTTAATTTATCAGCTTTTAATCATATTCCCAACATTTTAACAATTGTATCTTTAAAAAGATTCAGCTTGAACAAAACTTGCGTATCTGCAACTTGGCTGAAATGAATATGAAGTAAATCTACTTTGTAAAATAAATATTGAATTGATGTGCTGATTGATTAATTAATGGTATTATCATAGAGAATAGATTGTTATTTTGTCCTGCATGAATACTGTATGCTTGTATGATATTTTTGTATTTTCTTTGTTCTTGGCCATTTAGAGTATAATGATTCAAGCACCATAAAAAACTTTGTAAATAAATAAATAATGGTGTTTGTATTTGTGTGCATGTATGGGGTGTTGATGTGGACGTGTGTGGGGGTTATGTGTGTGTTAGTGCAGAAAGATTTTGTCTATTAAGTGGAATAATACCTATCATTTCCATGCGTGTGTGTTCATTTAAAAATGATTATAAAATTGCTCTGTTGTTTCTTAGTGAGAGATCAGTTCAAATTTCACTTTTGGGGTAGCATTTTTTTTTAAAAAAAAATGTTAGTAAGCTCTAGAATATTTTTATTTATTTATTGAGAAATGCCAAGCCAAGTACATTATACATGAGAAATCATTTGAAAATTTGCTGCTTTTCTCAGTTCCTTCTGCTGTAATAGAAGTCAGTTTGTTATACAAAATTTGAGCAGAAGAGGGAAAACATCCAACTGAGTTATGTTGGTGAAGCTTCCAAAGGAATAGTTGAAGGTTTTGATTTCAAGAAACCATGGATGTGATATAAAATGTACAGATTGAGGTTTTGTAAAAATAGCATTTTATAGCCAATGTGAAGGCAAGTGCAGTGCCCAATATCAAAATAATTTGCTTTTTCAGGGACAAAATTGTTAAAAAAGTAGAAACAAACTTCTGCCATTCTTCTTTATGTTTCTGTAACCCTGTTTGCATTTATCTAGTCGTTTAAATGTTCTCTTAAATCTCTTTAAAAAGAAAACATTGATAAGTCTTTTCTTTGATGCTTTCTTCTCTTTGCCCAGTTTTTTTCTCTGTCTTAAGCTTTGCTGCAGTTTTGCTAAGCTTATTTCTCTGCTTCACCTTTGGTCTAGATTTCTGACTTAGATAGTAAGTTGTATCATATTTGAATTCTCCATAACAGTCATGAATGTAATTTAATATTATACTCATAGCAGCAAAGTTCAGAGTTACAGAATTTGATATCTTTCAACTTTTCATCTGACTCTGATTTCAAATCAGCATACGTAGTTTTCTGAATTCCCCAAAATAAACAAATGTATGAAGTGGTCCTGGTACTCTTCTAAACTGAATTGTGAGATTTGAACTGAATTCTAAATATTAATCCATTACATCTTGCTGACTATATATAGTATTCCCTAGAATGGTGTCATCCAGAAGTTGACTTCAGATCCCATAATTACCAATCTGCAGAGCATCGAATAGTAAATAAGAACTTGAAGGGTTAATCAAACTTGAGCAACTTTGATTGATTAGGTCCCATCAAATTGAAGGTGACTGATAACTATACAACATATATAGATTTTATTTATTACAATCAGTCCCTAACCTGGTCCTTACATTTTTCAAAACCGTACCCATCTCTATTGAAAATGAATCCGTTCACACAACATCCTTTTGTGTGTCTACTTTCCTTTCTTCTTTTTCCTTTTCATACTGGGATGTTGAAAACAAGGTCAGAAGGAGTATTTTACTCAAAGATACCTGCAACCTGGGTTCTGCTTATCAGTTTCTTTCAGTTTCTTTGTTAAAGCACATTGAAGTAGAACATCTTCAGGCTTTTCTGCTCAACTTAGCAGGGCATTTTCACACTTAAGTATTCTATTTTGGCTGAACGCTGTGTGAAATAAGAAAGAAAAGTTTTGGAGCATGGCAGTTGGCAAGCAGACCTATTCCTCTTTTTCTACAGTGCAGATAATAAACATGACCTTGAATTCATATGAAGGAGATAATTGTTTATTCTTGATTTATAACTTTTTATGACGCTCTTGATTAGTGAATTGGTCGTCTTGTAGTTTATTCTTAAACTAGACAGATCTTGCTAACTTATCCATTCAAAAAAAATTGTACACCCCTCTCCAGTGGCTAACAGTCTCTTCCTAAATAATTGCTTTAGAGATTACTGAGGATGTGAATCCTTTGTTTTATTATTACTGTAGATCTTAAGAGTCTTGTTCTTTTAAAAAGTTCATAATATAGAATAGAGTAATATCGTGTGACATGCTCCTAGTTTTGCTATGAAAAACATTGAAAATCTGATAAATAGGCCCATTTTGAACAGACAAAATTCAGCTTTGGTTTCCTAGAAAAGCCTCTCCCATGTAATCCCTTTATATAACAGCAGAATTGATGAAAACCAGACTGCGTGTTTATACTTCCATCATGGGTCTCTTTTTCCCATAAATTGCTTATAGATTTGGCTTCAGTAATTTTATAATTTCTCTTTAAACTCCCCCCTCTGTGAAAACTGCAGATACATAGCACAAGGTTTGTTCTGCATTTTTGGAGTTTGGAAGAAAGATCATCTTCTGTTTTATTTTCCTAAAGTTGGGCTGAAGAATAACATCCTGTAATAGAAGGATGAAGAACTGAACTCAATTGAATAGACTAGGGATAGTTCAGTTTGACTTGTGGCATGCTATTGTAATTATATTTCATGAAAAAGGGTCCTGGCACAGTAGTTTCAAATTATCCCTGTACTGGATTTCTTTTATTTGTTTGATTTATATTTCCTCTTTGGAATTGGAGCTCAAAGTACATCATATAGTGTTCTCTCATCCTATGTTTTCCCTTGAGAGGTGAGTTGGGTTGAGAGTGACCAGTGCAAAGTTACCCAATCCGCTTCCCTAGCTGTTCATATCATGATTTCAAAACATGTGTGAAAACATATTTCATTAAAACTATGAATTCAAGAAAGATCTCACAAAACTTAGCATAATATCATAGAGGTAAGAAAGAAGGTATGACAGCACCTGATGCATATTTAACAAAGGCCTGGTGCATGCTGTGCTGCTTTAAGGAGGGAAAAAACCACTCTGAAGCTGCATTTCTGAGCTGCTGGGTCAGGAAATGTTAACCTTTCTAGATATCATTGCATAATTTCTCACAATGCCCCCTTTCCAAGTCAGTTAGAATGTGGCAAGATCATTCAGTCTCAGGAGATTATGTTACAAGTAGTTCTTGGTTAATGACAATAATTGGGACCAAAATTTTCATCACTAAGCAATGTGATTATAAAGCATGATGTCTTTGGCCACATTGCTTAGTGACGGCAATCCTGACACTCTCAGTTACCACTGTTAAGCAACGATTGTGGGTTGTTAAGTGAATCTCTGGTAACTAACAGGCAGGCAGCTAAGGTGTGGTAGAGCCAGGGATGGCTGCTGATGAGTCAGGAAGGGTGTGCAAGCATGGCACAAGCATAGTGGGGTCAGACGTGGCTACCGCTAGGTGGAGAATGATGCAAGTGATTTACTGGAGCAACTTGCAACCTTCCCTGCCAGCTTCTGCATTGACTTTATTTGTGGAAAGCCAGCAGGGAAGGTTGTAAAAGTGCAAACTAGTTGCCCACTGCCCAGGTCACACAATCTTGTGACTGCAGGCTGTTGGGTTGTCTGGAACTTTCAGGATTGGTCATAAGTACTACTTGTTCAGCACTATTGTAACTTCAATTGCTGAACAAATTGTTAAATGAGGATTACCTGAAATATCAGGCATGTTGCAAGATTTTGGACGTTCCTGGTGAAATCTTGAGATTTGGCACTCTCATGAAATTTGGCCATGTCCCTCATTTTTAAAATATTTAATTTCTGGATTAAATGTAGTAATGAGAAGTTGCAGACATTCTTTTGAAGTAATGGATATCCAGGGGCCTGAGGGTGCTGCATGCTAACCTCTGCTGTGGGCTAACATTAAAAGCTCTTAAATAAAAAGCAAAAGAAAAAAAATCAAATGTCACACAGTGATGTCAATGAAAAGCCATTATCCTTGAGTACAGAGCAGTTGTCTTGCATCTGAGGCTTACATGGATTCCAGATTTCGGTCTGCTAACAATGTACAGAGAAACTTCCCAAGGATGTTTTAAATATTTTTGGAGAAACAAAAGAGATACAGGTAGTCCTCATTTAGCTACTGATTTGTTCAGCAACTGTTCACAGTTACGTTAGTGATAAAAAAAAGTAACTTTGCAACCAGTCCTTGCCTTTTATGACCATCACAGGTCTGTAAAACAAAGGAAAGCTGAAGTAGATTGTAAGCACATTGTGTTTCACTTGGCGACTTCTTTGGTCTAGTACCATCTTGCTACTCCCAATTGGCGTAGCTATAATGCTGTTTTAAGTGTTTCTCCAACAGAATAGGGCTCATATGAACTCTAATGATGTTCTGTTTGGAATGCAGCCTGCTGAGAATATTCCAACAAAATCTACTAAGTGGGCCCTTTTGTTCGTAGCTTAAAAGAAGTCCCCACCCTACTTGCAGTAGCATTTCTTTCCAATCCCTTCCTATATAGATATTAATACCTCTAGTAGAAAAACTTAACTAATGTCATCCCTTTATCTGCTTTAAATGTTAATCCATACATATCGGGTAGGAGAGTATGAGAGAATTACTGTTTGTATCAAAGTGGGGGGGAAGACCACCTTGGGTCAAGAAATCAGAACATTTTGTCATAGAAACCTAATCCTAAAACATATGCGTAACTTCGGCAAATTAACTGTATTCTGCTCTATGCAATATTTTGTCCCAAGTGATTAAAAGATTCAGTGAACAGAAAGCAATTATTAAAGGTTCCAGAGGGGGAGACAAGTCTATGTTTAACTGAAATAATTCAGTAGGGTTTATATATTATTTGTATTACTGCATGTTAAATTAGTTGCTGATCATTTCTTATTTTATATTACCCTTCCCCAATTTGGTATTTTTTGGGAATTTGTTTCCTATGTAAAGCACTTGTAAAAAGGCAATAAGTAATTCTTATTATAAATGTATTATTACAAATGTATTATTACAAATGTATTATAACAAATTATCAGCCACAGTTACCATGGTAAATTCAGATCCTTAAACATATATAAAAATGGAAGTATTTGTGTCCTATGGTTTAGCTGAAAGTAATATACTGTGCTCTCCTTAAAGGATGCAAAACCTTAATGTCATAGAAACTTGAGATACAGAGAATTGCAATAGTATATGTACAAATAGTGGTCTCCTGCATTGGATTACTATCCAATTCTAATTTGGTATTTTAGAGGAGGGGAAAAGATGTAAGAAAGGACCTTGATTTGGATCATTTCATCATGCATCACACATTTTGACCTTAGGATAGAATTATTTCTGGTAAGAAATGTTTGCCAAGGAGCCATAATGATTTCCTTTAGTATTGATTGTCTGAAGTGTAGGTCTACTCTTCATATTCCTTCATAATATGCTGATCAACAAAGATCAACACAAACACACACACACACAAACACACACTTCAATTATATCTGCAGTCACTGTCTTATTTCTGGACTCACGTAGCATATTTGAGATATTTGAATGTACTATGTATGCATGCCAAAGGCTGAAATCTTTTTACTGTGGATTAATTTGAAAATACTTCTGTATTTTTTTTTTAAGAAGATGACTTCATCAAGTTATTTTTTTAAATACACTGTCCTATTGTAATTAATTCTTAATTTCCTCTTGAAATGAAATGATGCTGATAGATGGGTACTGAATAATATGTGGTATATTGTATGAAATGATTTATCAAAATAAGGTTTGTTGTTGTTAGTTGCAAAGTCGTGTCCGACCCATCGCGACCCCATGAACAATGTTCCTCCAGGCCTTCCTGTCCTCTACCATCTTCTGGAGTCCATTTAAGCTCATGCCTACTGCTTCAGTGACTCCATCCAGCCACCTCATTCTCTGTCGTCCCCTTCTTCTGTTGCCCTCAATCTTTCCCAGCATTAGGCTCTTCTCCAGTGAGTTCTTCCTTCTCCAGCATGAGATGGAGAATCCACCAATGGGTTTAGACTATCTTCCTGCCCAATAAGACTAAGTTTGTCAGAGTTGATACGCCTCCTGCTGGGCTGATGCTTCCCAGACACGACTTAGTCTTCAGCCCAAACAGAATGCGTGTTGACTCTGAAGACTCAGTAAGGCAGGTTGTATCAATCCATTCCCTTGGTGGATTCTCCTCCTAGCCTCCCCCAGAAATCAAAACTATCAGACAAGGCTCACAGCCCGTAAATCGCCAATAAAACAGCTGAGCATCGGGCCTTCCTTCCCTCTCCCGCAGAATAGCTAAGCGTCGGCCTCCGGGCCTGCTCATGGGCCGATCGGTGCGCCCGCCGAAGAAAGGAGTTCTAAAATCGAGCGGAGGCTGCAGAAGGGATAGCCTTAGGCTTGTGCAGCCCGCTTCTTTCTTCTCCCGCTCCCAGCGTTGCCGCAAAGCGGCTGATCATCGGCCCAGCCGAATAACATCGCTACGGGCCGAAAAAGGCTGGGAAGCAATTTTTTCGCTGCCGGGGAGCAGCTGGCGGCCGGCAGATTCGCCGCGGCCGCCAAACAGCTGAGCGTCGGCTTGGAGCCCCGCTGTTACAGTCCTTCGGCCTGAGTATTGGAGAGGCACCAGACCTCTGGGAGCCTCAGCCAGGCCAGGACAGCTGTTTTTTCACCTCTCCTGCATGCAGTCGAGGGCCAACGTCTGACGGGCTCTAACGGACTGGAGGTTTGGCGCGCAAACAGCGGCCGCCATTTTGAGCCTTATCGGCCTCACAGGGACGGCCCCATTAGCTGAATTGACAGCTATTGATTCAAGGCCATAGACAGGCCAAAAGAGTGCCAAACTAAAAGGACTGCTATTGGGACTTGTTTCCCAAAATCTGGTCTAGGCCCTCACGCCAAGCAGACCACTAGCCTGTCTCAGCCGCAGCCATTTTACAGTGGCAGCCATTTTGCAACTGGACAAGGCGGCCATTACAGCCCTATTTAATTAGGGCCTACCACTGGCACGGCTAACCCAGATTCTGGTCCGGCATTCGCCTTCCCAGGGCATTCCAGGTCCAGGCCTCAGGCAGGCAGACACTATTAGCATGAGCTGGCACGCCTCTCGGCACCGCCGCCACCACCTAGGCTTTGTGTGCAGGCACAGTTCACTCAGGTGACAGCCGCCACCATAAGGAGAGGAGTGTGCAGGCACAGATCACTGAGGTGATTGCCGCCCTTGATCGGCCAAAGTGCGTGCCGGCACTCGCTGATTGCGGTCCAACCGCTACTGAGTGATATCTTTGGCAAAGATGCCCAGCCCACGCGCCACAGCACCTTGGGGGCATTGTCAGCCGCTTGGAGCCTTAAAGGGGGGCATAAGGGGGCTTAAGCGATCACAGCCCCGGAACCTTGACTGGACATCAACCTCTGTTGCACCATTAGCCTGGTGCTCGGCTCCTGCTCCTGATACACCAAGGCCACAGGCCACCGTTTACAATGGCTGACAGCACAGTTCCTCAGTCTGCGCACGGCGCACCCGGCACTCCCGCTTCAGGGAAACGCAGGTCCTCCAAACTGGAGGCAGCGGGAAAGATCAAAGCAAAGGCCAAGGCCAAGGCCATCTCTGCTAAGAGGAGCTCTAAAGCCGCTGAAAAGGAAGCTAGCAGGAGACATACTGCCCTCGAGAAGCAGTTCTCCAGAGCTCAGCGGCTAAATGAGGGGGAACAGGTACCCTTGGCCCCTCAGGAGAGCTCATTCATTAACCCGCTGTTTGGCCCACCTGCTCCATCAGCTCAACGGGCCTGGTCTCCGCAATGCCTACCAATACAGGGCACGGCTCTGTTTACAGATCGTGGGTCAAGCCCACAGGTATTGCCTTCCCCTGCAAGGGTTCACTCGGCACCTGAGGCCACATTCACGCCCACAGCGGCAGGCCTCCGTCCCCCTGAGCCACAAGGGGTGGGCCCCGAACAACTCCAGGCGTTACTCGCCCAGGCATATGCCCAGGGCATGGCCGCCTCCTCCTTGCAGAATCCTAGACCGGAGGCCACGGTCCCACTGCAATCACGGGAGGCAATTCCGGAATATCCGGAATCTGTTTATTCCGACTACTCCCCCCAAGGTCGGGACTCAGGCTCCGAGGAGTATGGGTTGGCGGGCTTCCAATTGTCGGAAGACGAGGAGTCGGCCCCAGACCCCTCTCCCTTCGTTGGCCTTTTTGACCTGGGTCTGTTTAAGTCGCTCCTGCTAAAGGCCACTACATCGGCTAATATTAGCCCAGAGCAGGAAGCACAGCCGACTCCCTCCACCAGCCAAGACCCAAAGCCGCTCTTCTCCGAACCTACTGTTACGGAGAGGCACATCCCTTGCCCCCCATTTTTTCTGGATACCATACGCAAACAATGGGGAAATCCGGGCACTCTCCCAGCACCAGGGGGAGCAGAACGGAAACTGTGTACTGTCGGACCTCCTGGAGGTCCCAAAGGTGGACGCATCACTAACACCCATTCTTTCCTCCTCCACCGTACCAGGTGATTTGGCTGAGGCCTTGAGGGCGGAGGATAAGAAATCAGAATTCTCCTTGCGTAGGTCTCACCTAGCATCGGCATGGTCAGTGAAGGCGTCCACATCCACCTCATTTTTCGCCAGGACATCCATCCTCTGGCTTAGGGAGCTCCAGGCCATGACCCCCCCGGACCAGGTTCGTGCACACCAGAATCTGGGTAAGTTGCTAGCCGCGGCCGAGTACATGGCGGACACATCACTTCACGCCGCCAGGTTCTCATCAAGGTCCATAGCCGCTAGCATTGCTGCACACAGACCTCTGTGGCTGAGACAATGGCGAGCGGACCTAAAATCCAAGTGGTGCCTGGCATCCGCTCTCTACAGGGACGGACACCTCTTTGGAGAGGCACTAGACCCTTGTTGAAAGCAGAGACAAGCGCAAGGTGTTGACCCACCTCAGCAGAAAGCCGGACAGACATCCGCCCCATACCCGCGGAGGCCATCTTTCCGTCAGGGCTCGGGGACAGAGTGGTCTCCTTCGTCTCGCCCCTTTTTCCCCAGACCTGGACGAAAGCCGGACCGTCCAGCTCCCAGCACTTCCAAAACAAGCACTTCCAAAACAAGCACTTCCAAAACAAGCGGCCCTTTCAAGATGCGGGGGCCTGTCCCTTTAGAAGAAATAAGTGACTTGAGGACGGACCTCCCCATTGGAGGCAGACTTTCCGCATTTGCGCAGGAATGGGAAGCCACCATCACGGACACCTGGGTGCTCAACACCATCAGGCGAGGCCTTGTCCTAGAGTTCCAGTCCCGGCCACAGGACCGCTTCATATCTTGTCCTATGCCAAGAAGTCCGGCCAAGATAGAACTTATGACCAAGGCCATCCACCACTTGCTGGTAATCAGGGCCATCGAGCCGGTGCCGGCTGGCCAGACACATCGGGGATTCTATTCCATCCTCTTCGTGGTCCCAAAGCCTTCGCGGGGATGCAGAGCAATCCTCGATCTGAAGGGACTAAACTCTCATCTTGTCTACAAAAGATTAAAGATGCAGATACTATGGTCCATTCTGGCCAGCATCAGAAGGCACGATTACCTCGCTTCCATCGACCTCACGGAGATGTATCTCCATGTCCCCATCTTTCTCGACCATCGGAGGTTCCTCAGGTTCTGTTACGGGTCCCACCACTACCAGTACAGGGCCCTACTATTCGGACTATCGTCCGCCCCGAGGGTGTTCATAAAGATCCTGGCTGCATTGGTCGCCCACTTGAGGTTGATCCCAATCTGGGTTCAATGTTACCTGGACGATATCCTCATCCTGTCCTCCTCCCTTCAGCAGGCCCGGTCGGACTTAACCTCAACTGTCCGGACCCTTCAGGCCCACGTCCTTTCGGTCAACTTTCGGAAGAGCCTAACAGAGCCCTTGCATCGCATCCTTCACCTGGGAGCGATTATAGACACCGAGCTCTGCAGGGTCTACCTGTCCCCGGAACGCCGGGACAGTATTCGTTCCCTGATCAGACGGGTACGAAGGGAGCGGACAGTCACATTGGCCTTACTTTCCCAACTACTGGGCAAGATGGTCTCTTGGGAATAGTACCTTGGTCCAGGCTACACTTCAGAACCCTACAATGATTCTTACTACCCTACCAGAGGCAGGGCACCAGTGCATCCAATCTGAGGGTCAGGGTTACGTCCCAAATTTTGGACTCCTTCCGGTGGTGGATATCCCCAGCTGTAACCAGGGGATCCTTATTCAAGGAACCGGACAGGCTCATCTTAACAACCGACGCCAGTCTGTTCGGTTGGGGAGCGCACCTAGGCTCTCACCTAGCACAGGGACGATGGGCACAGGTGGATCTCAGCCACAATATCAATTGGCTGGAGCTCAGGGCCATACATCTGGCGCTGTTACGCTTCAGCGACAAGGTGGCGGGACAACATGTCCTAGTGCTCACGGACAACGTGGCAGCAAAGGCCCACGTCAACAGGCAGGGGGGCACCCGATCCAAGAGCCTTATGGCCGAGGCTCAGTCACTTGGGCAGAGACCAATCTCTCCTCCCTCAGGGCGGAGCACATATCGGGAGAAGCAAACCAGCAGGCAGACTCACTGAGCCAGTCAACAGTGGACCACTCAGAGTGGCGCCTGCATCCCGACCTGTTCAAAGAAATCTCAGAGAGGTTCGGACTCCCGGTGTTGGACTTATTCGCCTCACCGGCGAATGCAGAGCTCCCGAGGTTTTTCTCCAGGTTCCCATCTCCAGGGGGGGAACGGACGGACGCGCTCCGCAGCCCATGGCCCCAGGGGCTATTGTATGCCTTTCCCCCTCTCCCCCTGCTCCCGGCCCTAATCAGGAAAGTACTACAGGAGCGGGCGGAGGTAATAGTGGTTGCTCCACATTGGCCAAGACGGCCGTGGTTTGCCGACCTAGTGGGTCTTTCCATCTCCCCACAGTGGAAGATCCCTCCAGAACAGGTAGCTCTCAGCCAGGGGGTTCTACAGCACCCAGAACCACAGCGCCTCCAATTAGCCGTCTGGCATTTGAACGGCAGTTCCTAGCCCGAGAGTCGTATTCTGCGGGCATAATTGCCATGATTCAGGCCTCCAGACGCCCCTCCACTAACAGAATTTACGACTCCTCGTGGAAAAACCTCTGTGCTTGGTGCTCAAGGAATCACCTCGACCTATCAGCTGTCACGATCTCGAGTATCCTGGAGTATTTGCTCGAGGGACTCAACAAGGGCTTATCGCCCAATACCATCCGCTGGCAGTTGGCGGCTTTATCCACAATGCTCACGTGTGACACGCTGACACCCTTGGCTCAGCACCCCCTTGTAAGGTCCTTTATCAAGGGCGCAATTAACACCAGGCCACCTGTGGTTCATCCTTATCCCTCTTGGGATCTCCCATGGGTCTTGCAAGCCCTTACTTCATCACTGTTCGAGCCCATTAAAACCTGCTCTTTACAGTTCTTGTCAATGAAGGTGGCCTTTCTCGTCGCGGTCACGTCCGCCAGACGCATCTCCGAACTAGCTGCCCTCTCGGTCAGAGAGGACCTATGCGTCTTTCACAGCGATAGAGTGGTCCTCCGATTGGACCCGACCTTTATTCCAATGGTGAACTCCTTGTTCCACAGGTCACAGGAGGTGGTCCTACCAGACTTTTGTCCCCGGCCTTCTCACGGCCTAGAACGCCAGTGGCACACCTTGGATGTTAGAAGGGCGCTGAGCCACTATATCAAAAGGACTTCAGCCTTCCGCAAATCGGAAGCGCTCTTTGTCTCATTCCAGTCTTCTTCCATGGGAGGGAAGGTCTCATCCTCTACGGTAGGCAGATGGATCAGGGCTTGCATTACCAGAGCGTATCAGTCCCAGTCTCTGTCGCTGCCAGGTCGCATCACTGCTCACTCTACCCGCAGTGCCTCTACATCGGCAGTGTGGGCAACGCAAGCACCCATTGGGGACATTTGCAGGGCGGCGACCTGGTCCTCGCCTACCCCATTTGTGAGACATTACAGGCTGGACAAATTCGCATCTGCAGAGGCATCATTTGGCCGGAGAGTGCTCCAGCAGGTGGCATCATCCAGTGGGACAGAGGTCCTGGCCGATTCCCTCCCATAGGGACAGGACTGCTTTGGTATGTCCCATTGGTGGATTCTCCATCTCATGCTGGAGAAGGGGCGTTGTCTCACCTGAACGCCTTTTCTCAGCATGACGATGGAGAATCCACGCCCGTCCCCCTTTAGGCCTACCAGGTCCTGTGTCAGGGGCACAAGAGAGTCAACACATCACACTGTCGTCAGCAGCTTTGCCTTCGTGTCTGGGAAGCATCAGCCCAGCAGGAGGCGTATCAACTCTGACAGACTTAGTCTTATTGGGCAGGAAGATAGTCTAAACCCCATTGGTGGATTCTCCATCGTCATGCTGAGAAAAGGCGTTCAGGTAAGACAACGCCCCTTCTCATTAAGTGGCCAAAGTATTTTAGTTTCAACTTCAGGATCTGGCCTTCTAAAGAGCAGTCGGGGTTGATCTCTTCTAGGACTGACCGGTTTGAACGCCTTGCAGTCCAAGGGACTCGCAGGAGTCTTCTCCAGCACCATAGTTCAAAGGCTTCAATTCTTTGGCGCCCAACCTTTCTTATGATCCATGGCAAAAAGAAGGTATAATGGCAGTTATAATGGAAGCAAGGATAATTTGCAAAAACAGAAAGGTATGGAATAATCTAGAGAAGCTATATCCTCTTTTTTCTTACTTTGTTATTTTAATTTCTTTTACAACTCCTTTATCTTTTTATGTAATATTATTTATCTCAAAAGGAAAATAGTGTACTGTAGGTATGAATGTAAGTATATATATTAAAAGAACATATTGACATAATACAGTTTGGACCAAGGATATACAACTTTTTCTGGTCTGGGGATGACACTGACTTTTGAATGTCATGCTGGGGGGCAAATGAGGTTGCTATGATTACTCTGCAGTCATTAATTTAATAACTTTCCCCTTCTGTCATATTAAAAGTTATTATTAGATTACATTTTTTGAGATCTCTGGGGTATCTTCCAAGGATTATGGAAAGCCAAAGATCGTGCATATCTAGCTACACAGTGGCTTGAACATATTGCTACATCATCCATATATATGTCTATAACATTATTTTAAGATTCAAAGATAACTATTGGATTAGGGAAAAAAATCTACAAATAGATCAGTAGCTTTGAGGCTGTGGTCACTGAGAGAAAAGGATCAGTTGTTTGATCATTTAGAACAAAAAGCTGCTTTAAGTTGATTTTTAGATTTACATCTGATTAACAAAACATAAAATGCAAATAATTGCTGCTAAGTCAAAGTACAATAGGAAGTATTCTGTGACTAGCTGAACTGCTTTTTAAGGGGAATCTTCTGCCAATGATTTCAGCACTACATTGTTGAATTTGCAAATATCCTGATAAATTTGCTCGCTGGGTGATGATAACATGTTAATGTGATAAGCAATTGAATATATCTGAATTTCTGTGGGCATAATTTCTGCCCATAAATTCAGAAAATATATAGACTTTTGTGTGATTCTTTGTTTACAATATAATTTTATTGAATTCATTGAACTGATTATTCCTGTTTCTACAGCCTATATATAATAATCGTAGCTAAGATTGTGGTTGACATACCAATAACTTTGATTAGGTTCATGCATTGTTCCAGCAAATTTACCGTACTGCTTGCGGCCAAGATCACACTGTTTTAAATAATCTCAGATTTATAAGATTGCAAAGGAAGTGGCTTGAGTTTTTGAATACTGACATTGCTGAAAATTGTATGAAACCTGGGTTAAGCAAAGGGAAGGTTTAATGAACAGTCACAATTCCCAATTTCAAGCTTTTAAGGAGGATTCTTTGATCAACTGACTTCAGGATAATCTTGTTCCATTATCAAAACTGCCAGAAAACATTCAGTTTTGCTTCCATAACCACACTTTCTTTTTTATTGCAATGAGATGGTAATTTATGTCATTGCAATAAAATTTGTATTCCCTATTTGGCTTCTAAATTGTGGACAATTTAGTTTGTGCCTAGTGGGAAACCTTTGGGCAATTAAATTGTACAATATCCTTAGGGACTAATTCATTCTAGTGCAGCCTTGTCAGTCAATTCATTCTACATAAAATCAATAACATTGAATTGTGCTGTTCTCTATTGTGGCCTGAATTTCTTTCTTGGGTTATATGGTATGTTTAACCCTTGTAAAGTCTCTGTCCAGTCCTTATACTCTCAAATAGTTTCATAAGGAATTTTGGATTATTGAATAAAAGTGTGTTGCTTCATTTAATACTGCAGTTTAAATTTCATGGTCCCTTTTATTTCATGGCTGGTTAAAAACACTTTATGGAAGGGCAATTACCATTTAATAATATTACACACTTAATATATAAACATCTGATATCTCTGTTTAACCAGATTTTGGAAATCATACATAGTGTATGTAATGTATTGATTCTCTCCCCCCCCCCCATATATTATTCTATTCCCTTATTTTCCACATTTTCTTTCTCTAATTCTGGCAAGTAGTGATAGATTTCATTATATGGACTAGCTATTTAAAAGCCTGTGTTAATAGAATAGAATAGGAATAGGAATAGGAATAGGAATAGGAATAGGAATAGGATAATAGAATAGAGCTGGAAGCGATCTTGGAAGTCTTCTAGTCCAGCCCCCTGCTCAAGCAGGAGAACCTATATTATTTCAGACAAGTGACTGTCCAGTCTCTTCTTAAAAACTTCCAGTGATGGAGCACCCATGATTTCTGAAGGCAAGCTGTTCCACTGGTCAATTGTCTTCACTGTTAGGAAGTTTTTCCTCAATTCCAGGTTGCTTCTCTCCCTGGTCAATTTCCAACCATTGTTTCTCGTCCTGCCCTCTGGTGCCTTGGAGAATAGTTTGACCTCTTCTTCTTTGTGGCAGCCCCTCAAATACTGGAACACTGCTATCATGTCAACCCTGTTTCTTCTTTTCTTTAGACTAGCCAAACCCAAGTCCTGCAGCCATTCTTCATATGTTTTAATCTCCAGGCCTTTGATCACTTTAGTTGCTCTTCTCTGAACTTTTTCCAAAGTCTCAACATCTTTTTTGTAGTATGGTGACCAAAGTTGGTTGCAGTATTCCAGGTGTGGTCCTACCAGGGTTTTATAAAGCGGTACCAATACTTTGCTTGATCTTGATTCTATGCTTCTGTTTATAAAACCCAGGATTGTATCAGCTCTCTTGGCTGCTGCCACACACCGCTGGCTCATAGTCAAGTGATCATCTACTATGACTCCAAGGTCCCCCCCCACAGCCATTGCCCTTGAGCCAGGTCTCACCCAATGTGCGTTTATACCTTTGATCTTTCCTGCCCAAATGCAAAACCTTACTTTTCTCCACATCAAAATTCATCCTGTTGGATAGGGCCCCCGTCCAAGCCTGTCAAGATCTCCCTGGATCCTGAGCTTGTCCTCTGGGTTATTGGCCATTCCTGCCAGTTTAGTGCCATCTGTAAATCTGATGAGCTCCCCCTCCACTCCCCCATCCAAGTCATCCAGGAAGATATTAAAGAGCACTGGGCCCAAGATGGAGCCCTGTGGCACCCCACTGCCCACCACCCTTCAAGCAGATGCAGTACCACTGAGGACCACTCGCTGAGTATGGCCTGTCAATCAGCCATGGATCCGTCTGGTGGTGATGTTGGCCATCCCACTCTCTTCCAGCCTACCAAGCAGCAGGTTGTAGTCCACTTCATCAAATACCCCACCGAAATCCAAGCATACTATGTCCACAGCATTTCTCTGGTCCACCAATTCAGTCAACCTATCAAAAAGTGAAATAAGATTGGCCTGGCCTGATCTGTTCCCAACAAACCCGTGCTGGCCACTAGTCACAACTTTGTTTGCTTCTAGTTCGCAGATCCATTCCCTGACCATCCGTTCCAGGATCCTCCCAGGCATTGACACCAGACAGACAATTATAACAACTGTGGAAGTTGTTATAATTGTGTAGCTGTTGTAACATATAGTGGCTACACTTTGCTCTGTTCTTTCGCATGGGGTACCTTTCCCTTGTCCAGGAACCCAACAGTAAGAGACTTTGTTCTGATATGCCTTCAATAACCCGCTTTCTGCAAAGTAAAAGTGACTATAAATAGAACAGAACAGAACAGAAATGAAACAGAGTTGTAAGGGATCTTGGAGGTCTTCTAGTCCAACCGCCTGCTTAGGCAGGAAACCCTATTCCATTTCAGACAAATGGTTGTCCAATCTCTTCTTAAAAACTTCCAGTGTTGGAGCATTCACAACTTCTGGAGGCAAATTGTTCCACTGATGAATTGTTCTAACTGTCGGGAAATTTCTTCTTAATTATTTTTCTGCTTCTTTTATGATAGAATTAAACATTTCAACTGGATTTATATACAGTACATCAATGAAAGTAGACACCCAACTGTTTCACTTAAGATGTAGCTTGATCCAGAGTCCCATTTTTTTATCTGATCTGTTAGGCATATACTTTGAACGAATAGCAAATCTTTGATCCTAGAAATTCTTTGCATTATACATAGAATAAGAATATATTCCTGCTGGAAATGCAGTGAAATAGAAGGAACATTTTACCTCATGTGGTGGACATGCAGCCCCCCCCCCAAAAAAAAGTACTGGAAAGATATACATAACACAATGCAGAAAATTTTGGAAATTAAATTTTCAATGAAATCACAAATTAGTATAATCTCTGAATATATCAACAAGAAATATAACAATTTACTGAAATGCATGCTTGTGTAGCCTAGAAAAAAAATCAAATGATTTAAATACAAAATAAAAAATATTATTCCTTTTATGTTGAAACATTATGGTCTGTTTCAAATCCATACATTGCAAGGGGAATCTGCAAAAAAAAAAAAAAGATTCTGGTGTGGTTCATTCTAAATTCTAGTCTACCAGGCCCTCTTCCAGAATCTTCTTAATTTTAACACTATTATTCTCCATTTTAGCCTCTAGCGTTCTGAATGCTGCATCCACCAAGCCAAATATATTGTAAAATGCATGGGTTGAAAGTAGTTTTTGCTCTTTTGCTCTTTTGTTAACTTAAACTTATTATTGCCTTATTTTTCTGTAAAGGTACGTGCTGTTCACACTTCATTTTTTATTTTTTTTACTCATTTTTATTTAATCAGTTTTTAATTTATCTACCTCATTTATTATTTTTATAACTTACTCAAGACAATGAACATACCTATTTTCCTCACAACAACAATCCTCTCAGTTAAATTGGTCTGAGAGAGAAGGATTGACCCAAAGATATCTAGCTGGCTTTCAAGCCTAAGGCAGAAATAGAACTCCATTTCCTGGTTTATAGCCTGGTGCCTTAACCACTAGACCAGGGGTAGGCAACCTTGGCTTTTTTATGACTCGTGGACTTCAACTCCCAGAATTCCTGAGCCAGCATGGCTGGCTCAGGAATTCTGGGAGTTGAAGTCCACGAGTCATAAAAGAGCCAAGGTTGCCTACCCCTACACTAGACCATCTAAGTTTGCTTTAAGTATGCTCCTATGCTATCCTTGGAGAATGCCTCAGTGAAATTATCTAGTAGCTGAATAAGCACAATATTAGGTTGTTTGGTTGCCTGCAATTGTATTGATTTCCTTCAGCAACTTTTTACATCTTTGTTGTAAACAATATGCTTCTTGTAATTTTATGAATATCTCTTCAGAATTAAAGGGCCATAATATTCAATAAGACGAGCGGTGCAGTAGCCTAGAGGTGGAGCTCTTGCCTCACAATCAGGAGGTTGTGGATTTGATCCTAGGTAGCAGCAGATATTTCTTTCTTTGGGCACAATAAGTGTCTGCTGCGAACTCCCCGTAGGTGTCAGGAACAGTATCCGGCCAGTAAACACTCAGCTCCATTCAGTCACCCTGACTCCTCCCCAGTGCAAGGGATTACAGGATTGTTAAAAGGAAAAAAAAGTTCAATGACATAGAAGAAAAACATACATGGGCTATAGCTGGTCCTTGTGTCTTGAACAGCCAGCTTCCTAAGCCAGCCTTCTTTGGACTAGAAGACCTTCAAGGTCCCTTCCAACACTGCTATTCTGTTATCTGTAGGACTTTTTAAACTGTACAGCGCTTGACATATTTTTTTGTTTCTTTATTCTGCTTTTTAAAAGCCCTTCTGATTTTCCTAGTTAAATAGAACAGAACAGAATAGGAATAGAATAGCAGAGTTGGAAGGGATCTTATAGGTCATCTAGTCCAGGGCTTTTCAACCGGTAGTATGCGTACCACCGGTGGTACATTGGCACCTGGCAGGTGGTATGCGATCATCCTAGAGAAGTGGTAGTAGGGGAGGGGAATGAACTGAAGTGGTGGCAGCACTGCACAAGTCTGATCGAGAGACGGCTGGAGCTGCAGGACTGTCAGGGCTCAGCAGAAGCGCCAGGATCAGCACCGGGCTCCAGCTGATGGGTGCTTCTGCAGGACCCAGCAGAAGTGTCAGGATCAGCTAATCGGCGATTTTGCGGGGCTTAGCAGAAGTGCCAGGATCAGCGCCAGGTTCCAGCTAATCGGCGATTCTGCTGGGCTCAGCAGAAGCGCCAAGATCAACGCCGGGCTCCAGCTGATCGGCGCTTCTGCGGGGCTCAGCAGAACCGCCAGGATCAGCGCCAGGCTCCAGCTGATCAGTGCTTCTGCAGGGCTTAGCAGAAGTGCCAGGATCAGCACCAGGCTCCAGTTAATCGGCAATTCTGCGGGGCTCAGCAGAACCGCCAGGATCAGCGCTGGGCTCCAGCGCTTTGTAAGCTAGTGACAAAACATGGCAGAACTGATATATATCCATAATGAAGAGGAGGAGGCCATATTTTCATCTGAAATATTGCTGATTGTATTTTTTTTAGAAAGTTTTAATAGATTTCTAGGACATGCTTAACTCTTACTAAAATGTTTTTTTTAAAAGAAGAGGAGTTGTAGGCCAGGTTTTGGCAGCTCTATGTAAAATTTGCTGTCTACTTTGTAAATAGCTATGACAAAATCTAGGTTAAAACCTGGGGATATTTTATTTTAGCTGTTTTAGCTATTTTACTTTAATTAATAGGACTGTCCTTTTTAATCTTGGAAAGGAATCAGAAATCAGTTTACAGCTAAATAGTAAGAATTATCTCTAGCATTTAGCTTGCATATCTGCAAGTACAGTAGATTAATTGGCCAATCTAGATTTAAGGCAAAAAATCCACTTACCAAATACAATATCCTCTGTTAAAATTTTTACCAAAATGTCATGTATTCAGATGTTTTGAATTAGTCAACAACACTAGAAAACTGCAATAGATCTGCAAGAGATATTTAAAGACAATCAGGCACTAGTCCTGAGAATTGGTCAAATGGTACTATAAAAATATGAAACCCAAAGTATTTCCTTTGCTGTTTCTTAATTTCTAGAAAGACACAAAATTTTTTCAAATTCATAATTAAGGTTGACACTTTTAAATGTAGATTTTAGAGATTGTTTTCATATAAGATGACAGTATTAGTAGTTGCCAATAGATAATCAGAGGGTTTTTCATTTATTGCACAGTTCAAGAAAAAATGAAATAAGACCTGAGCAAAACGTATTTAATGTATGTATTATTTAATATGAAATAAGAATCCAATTGCATCTCATTTCCAATATGATACTTCAGATATTGTTCTCCTAAACATTTATCTTGTATTCTAGTGTATGCATTTTTATATAAAAACTTAGATACAATATAATATGTTAATAAAATATATTAGCAAAAGTTTAAATACAATAGGAAATGCAGTAATTTAAAACCAGTGGAATAAAATAGCTAAATACATAAAATAATATATTTATTTCTTATTATCAAAAGCACACATTTCTATATTTATCTTTGGCCTGGAAAAGTGTCTTGCCATATTTTGAAAGTCAATATTAAACGATAATTTTTAATGGTGTAGGATGTATAAATATTTTTTTTTAAAACCCAAATAAAATCTGAAATGATACATGCCCCTCTTATATAGATATAATTGCTGAGATGAGTACTCATAGAGTTATTTTCAGTGAGATGAAGATGAATTCACGTAGGGAATAATGCTTAACAATTCATTCTTGTCTTCCTTATTCCCAAGGCCGTATCTATTTTGCTTCACTCTGCCACTATATGATAATTTCATTTCCTTCTTGTTTTAACTTTGTGATACCTTTGCAAGAGTATGTGTGTTCTAATCCATGCATGAAACTAACATGTGCTCTGTGTTTATCTAAGGTTGAAGCATTCGTGCCTCATTCTGGGTAAATTCAACACAATACTGTCTGATTCTTGCACAGAATGTTTTGCACATCACTGCTTCATTGTTTCCTAAAAGGACACAATTTCTACCTTTTTTAAAATTAGAGTACTGTATATGAAGCCTCACCTTCTTTCTAGCATATAGGCTTCCAAAACTAGAAAGTTAATTCTTACTACCCATTCCAACAAATGAATTGGAATCATCATTCTTTTGGAGAAAGAAAATAATAATAACTTCATTTAGAAGCCTAATGATAGCTACTTTTTTTTAAATTCTTCTTTGTTGAAATATATGTAATTCTTATTAGGTCATTCCTTTCACTCTATGGCCTTTATTTAATTCTGTAAAATTATCTATTTTACAGGAAAACAGTAACTCATTTTACTTTGATTCCAATAACCACAGGTGGATGAAAAATTATCAGAAACGTATTGAGGGTCACTTTTATTTTTTGAACACATTGAGCTTAGATTTGAGGTATAAAAGTCTTCAAAATCTATACACCTGTAAGATTAAATATGAAGACTGTGCTGAACTAATTTATTAGATTACCTGTATGTTCATTATGATGATGATCATTTCAAGGAATATATTTGGAGAATTTCCAATATATCCCAACTCTCTGATTTCAAATAATTAGAAATTATAAAGTATGTTATAAAGACAGTTTAGATAGAGAACAAGGTTTCCTTTCATTTCTCTGAATTACTTTTTGTATCTGAAATTTAGTAGATGCTCAGAAAATTCACAATAGTCTCAATCTTGTTCCCATTTTTTCCCCTGTTATTATGAGTATCAGATGAAGATAAGTGTGGTTAACACTATAGCATTGTTTAATGCTGCTGCTAAGCTACTCTTCCAATCATTGCTAATTGTCTGCCGTAGCAAGAATTGTGATGATTTGTATATGACCCCCAAAACTTAGTTCTAAGCATTATTTTACATTCCTCAGGGCATTCCTACAATGAGGATGACCAATGAATTTTCTAGTGAAACATACCTATGCATTGATGTATAAGAAAAGTACATTGTAGAGGTGGCAATTTATTTAGAAAAGCTGTATTATTATTGTTCTTAAAATGATTTAACCATTAAATAATAAAACATTGAACCATAGCTATGAAGAAGGATTTCCACTACTGCATGGGTCATCCATGAAATGTGTAACTGATGTATTCTGTTATCCTGTCTGTGCTGATTGTGAAAATCATACAAATTTAAGATATTGACATGTTCAAAATGTATTTTGTAAGAGTATAGTCGGTGTAATAGGGGGAGCTCAAAAGGAAGAAATCAGAATTGTATGTGATATTGAGCATCCTCAATGATCAAGATGACAGTTTGGATGGAGAAAAGATAATAGAAATCTGGTTGGATAGGAATTTTTTATCTTGTCATGCTGTATTTGTAAAGCTTGTAATTTGATTCTGAAGACAATATTATTTCAGGAATTTTCTGGATGTTCATAAAGATTATTGAAACACACATCAAGAAGGCCTGAAAATATGGTTTTGTGATACCATATTATTATTATTGCTGATTTTACATTTTATTATTTTATTTATTTACATACATTTTTCCAATCAGTTTTTAAAAGGTTTCCTTAATATATACTTTTCAAAAATTAAAAACAGTTTATTAATATGCATTTTGTACTTAGTTGCCATGTAAATATACATAGTGTGGACATAACTATTTTTTTTTATGAATGCTTAGTTAGAGAATGATATGCACATTGACTTTAATGTTGTAAATCTGTGCTGCAGCCAAGTCCACTTTGGCAGATTGCACCATTTTACTTCTACTGAAATACACAATGATCTTTCTATACAATTTCTAATTGGAACCAGAACTTTGCTGCCTAATACTGTGTAGGCTACTAAAACACTTGCTTTTTCCATCAGTTTGTAAGGTGGAGAAAATATCTACTGTAAGAATAATTGATAATAATGCATGTGTAATATTCTGAATGCATTAAAGCATTATTTAAATACAAAATTTCTTGAAAGGCGCCAGAAGGCCATCTTCTAAATTGAGTGAGGAAGAAATGTCTCTCCTCACTCATCACTTGGATGAACACATGCATCACACTGTGAAATGTGATCTGTGCTTCTGTGCTACCACAGTGAGTGGTCCATCTCTCTCTCTCTGTCTCTCTGTCTCTCTCCTCCTCCTTCTTCGCTCTCTCCTCTCTCTCTCTCTCTCTCTGTATGTATGTATGTATGTATGTATGTATGTATGTATGTATGTATGTATGTATGTATGTATGTATGTCCAAGGAATAAACTGAAGTGGAAAAGAACAATGAAGATTAGAATGAATAAACAAGGCCTGAACTAAAAATAGGTTACTTCTTTAGGTATTGAGTGTAAGTTTTTTTTTTTAAATCCTTTAAAGAAGACTGTTAGCAGAGGGGATACAGGTATCCCATTGGCATACCATCTGCCTCCATTACTGTGGTTTGGGCTTTATGCCACAGTGCACTCCCTTGATGCAATTGCAGAGTCATCTTCCCCACACCCCAGGGAACAATGCCATCTGGTCTTGCCTGCAGATACCATTTGCTCTATATTGCTAATAAAGCAGTCGATGCTACCCCAGTTTTTTTTAGGGTTGTTTGAACAATAACCTTTCTTCTTTTATCAAGTACGTGGTGTCCTTCATCCCACCACATAAAGGATTCTGCAGTTTTTCAAAAACAGAAAAAAGGCAGGTAATGTCCACGTTATAAATAGGGTCCCTTGTTTTTCATGCTAATATGCTGATGAGATGCCAATAGGAGTTTTAGTAACAAAACAGCAGAAACTTTTCTTCCATTCCTAAACAGCTTCTTTGGACTCAACAGACGCAAAGGAAGCAGAATAAGCATTTTTTTATATACTGTGGTGCTCTTGTGGATGGGCTCCTCTTAATGGAGCATAATCCATCAAAACAGGTGTTTGAAGCTTCCTGCTTTCAACCAAACAATACTGCTAGGCTGTATGGCAGCAACCTTGTGGATAGAGCTATCCATGCCATATAATTACAGGTGCTACATTAGATTCCATAGGTTTCCAAGTATAATTTAAACATCTGGTATTTGCAGGATCTCAGACAAGAATTAGCTTGTCTGATTCATCCTAAAAATGTTAGTGAGATCAAGGAAAATGGGGATTAATCAAAGTCGAATGTTTTGGGGTAATATGCCCCAGTTTTATGAAAGTTTACCTCCAAAGAGCTGAATAACACACTTCCTAATAGCTTTTATATTTTTGTGGCACCAACTTCACAAGTTTATAAAAAAGCTGAAGAAGCTTCTTGGATGAGAAACAAAATGTCTTCAGAGAAAAACAAGAAAGTCCAGTTGCCTTGTGAAAAAGCACCTTTGGGATAACTGACCTGGATGACTGAGAATCTCCATAGACATAAAAAAGCTGAACTTAAAATCCATGTGTACATATTTGTGGCAGTCATAAAGTGTGTCACTCACATGACCAACCCATTTTTATGACCTGTTTTGCAATTGTTAAGTGAATGCCGGGTTCATTAAGCAAACTCATTATTTGCTATGGACTAGTTTTGTTAAAAACCAGAAGTAAATGCTGATTTTTGGCAAAAACATTGCAAAATGTGACTGTTAGATATTGCAAATGGCTATATGAGGAAAGATATGGTCAGCAGAAAGTCAGCAGAAAGTGCAAGGTTGCTGACCATCTGTCTATGGTTTTAGGACGGGAAAGGGTATAAGAGATTGGGAGTGGGGCTGATTGATTTGCTATTGGCCTATAGCTGTCCTTATTGGAATTGCTATGTCATTGGACCTCATTGCAATGGGTTTTTAACATAAGTGATGTTTATTGTGTGTTCCAAATTATTGCTGAAATAAACCTCTGAATCTTTAAAGTAAGAAGTATTGCTTCATGTTGCTGTCTCTTGCTTTTTTCATTGGGTTTTTACACGAAAGGTCATAAGTACCCATGGGGAGGTCGATTGTAACTTAAAATAGTCACTAAGCAGCGGGTCATAAGTTGAGGACTACCTCTACTGCAATACTGGAAAGATAGAAGAATGGGCCCATTTATTCTATGGATTGAAAACCTGACTATACTTGCCACTTGTGAGTGAATTGCCTATGGACGTATATTATAAATATTTTGCTATTGTCTTGGGCATATCAAACATACTGTCCTTTAGTCATTGCTTGGGATAGCTTTTTCAGCAATTTGTATTGCAAGTCAATGGCCTTTTCTTGTTATGCTGATAAAAACAATAGCCTCTTCTAAATTACTTTTAGATTAACAATTAATGGTTGATGCATTAATGAAAAATAATTTTAATTCAAGGTTTACTAAAAACAGATTTTGTTATATGTGCTTTATAACATCACTGGAAATGTAAAACCTGAGATCCAGATGACTTGTGCAGATAGATAGAATCTAGAATCCAGATATGCACCAGAATCTAGTTATGTACCTTATACATACGCACCTTTCCAAAGTTTCTGTCAAGTGAAAATCTTCAGCGTGACAGGAGGAGGAAATTATTGATTACACTGTGAATAATTGCATTAAATGCAGTTAAATTAGTGTCACAGATTTTTAAAAATTTGGTTCTAATCAATACCATTTAATTCTATTTCATTTTTGCTTGTTAGTGTACAGATCATCCAAAATCAAAGGTAATGCTTGATCTAAAAAAACTTTAATGTAATATTACTTTTTAAGTTAAAAGCTGTAGGAAGCTGATAAATCAGAGCTCCAGGACAGTGCTACAGATAGTCTTTGACTTCCAACTGTAATGGAGCATGCTCATTATGATAATAAGTCACAATGGTTGTAAAGTGGGTCACCAAGTGACTGGACCCATTGTTACGACCATTTTTGTGGTGGTTGTTAGTGAATACTATGGTCATAAAGCAGCTGTTGCTATCATTCAGTAAATGCCATGGTTGTTAAGCAAACATCTGTGGGTCTTCATTGCTGAAAACTGGAACTAGATGCTTGTTTTTGTCAAAAACATCATAAATTGCAGTCACATGACTGTAGGTCACTGCAAATAGCTATAAATATGGGCTAGTTGCCAAGCATCTAAAGTGCAGTTATGTGATCATGGTGTGTGTGTAGATGCCTGGGTATCAGAACTCCAGAACCAGGTTGTAAAAATACCTTTTGGGTGGTCCACAAAACTTTGAATGATCGTTAAGTGTCTAGTAAATCTTGGACTACCTGGGTCTATTACTTTTGAATGTATGATCTTGGAGGGGAATCTCTCATTTCCTGTTATTTTAATTAGAATTAACTGGAATTTAACATGAAGCAGTGAAATGAAAGTCATGTAGCCTGTGGCTTCTTTCCACTACTTTAAAGTATCTTTATTTAATTTAACATTCAATAATTCCTCTTCTAGCTAAAACACCACAACCAAAGCAGATGACAGTAATTAATATAAATATATATAGGCAGTGATTTACTTAAGAGTTGGTACTTCAGTTTTTCTCTGGTGGATTTAGAACATAAAATAATAGAGTTGGAAAGGACCTTGGAGGTTTTCTAGTCCAATCCCCTGCTCCAGCAGGAGACCTTATACCATTTCAGATAAATGATTGTCCAGTCTCGTTTTGAAAGCCTCCAGTGATAGAATACCCACAACTTCTGAAGGCAAAATTGTTCCATGGTTCTTCAGGTTCTCAACACCATGCAGGGAAGTAGTCATATTAACAGCAAAGGGAGAAGTCCTGTTTGAGAAAGGATTTTCTGTGTCGTGTTGTAGTTACAATGTCAGATTATGAATGGGACATTCAGGAGTGTCCCCAGAACATGGTAAAGGAAATTCAAGATGGCAGCCATAATGGTGTAATTGATGTCCCCCCTATTTTCTATGCATGTTTCAAATTTAAAAAGGCAGAATTTCAGTTGTACCAACAAAGCCACCATCTTGACTTTTTTACCACACTCTGGGGACCCCTTTGGGAAAGTTATAGCTTCCACCTGAGAATCCTTCTGCCTGAGATCCTGAAGCGCCTATGTCTGACTGAACAGGCTATTGTGAGCAACATCTGATTTGATACAAAGCAGTTTCCCTTGTTCACTATTATTAATCTCTCATCTCAGCAACATGAACAGATTTTTAAAAAGCAGCAGTGTTAGCTTGCTAGTTCTAATGGGTCAGAACTTTTAAGAAGCTCCAATTACATGCAACTTTGATTAATATTTTTGGTAGTTTTTTTCATAAGTATATTGTAACTGATTGGTAGATGTCATTGTTCTGCAGATTTAGAAACAATGCATTGGAATTTGCAGAACTGCTAATTTGACAGATTTAAATAGCCATGAAAAAGACGACATTGTAACCCTAGGGCTAGGCAAAGTAGTTGCATGTGGGCTTAATCCAGGCTTCCTCAGTTATTTGGTTCATAAAATTGAAATATTCCCTTTTCACTCCTTGAACTGAAGTAGGCCAGTTTGATTTAGCTGGTTGTTTCAGTCCAGTAAAAAGGGAGTTTTAAAGTCTATTTTTGCTTTTTGACGTATTTACCAAAGCAGAGTGGAGCATTCCAAGAGTGTTACACAAAAATCAGCCTGTGATTTATTCTCATCTCATTTGAACAAGAAATGACTTGTCTACTGAGGATGATTTTAAAATGAAGCTGCATTCAATCTAGCTGCTTGTTCCTAGAAAGAGATGCATCCAGTCCAGCATTCTTCCAATCTTTAAACTTCTCTCTGTGTGTTTTTATTTCCCATTAAAACTGTTTTAATTATTAGTATACAAATTCAAACTTCCATTGTCTAAACAACAATAGCTTTTTATTCCAATCATTCCGGTTTCATCTAGTTACCAACTTCAGCAAATTCTTATCTAACTGTTATTACATAACTATTTACAACATTTTAAAACCATCAGACAGCAAGTTATCTGTGAGATCACCCCAAATGCTATCCTAGTACCGAAAGGTGTGCTAACATTATTTTGTAAAATATCAGGCTTTGCCTTACAATAAACCTTCAGTAACAGTTCCCCATCTACAGTAATCAGGAAGCTATGTCACAATACTACACACACACACACATATACACACAGCACTTTTTCCCATGCAGTATCTTTTTCATTATCCTTGTCAACTGGTCATTCAGTTACTCCCCTTCTATCAGACTTGCTTTTGCAACTTTCTAGTTGTATATAAATAACATGTCAAAATGTGGGTCTTGATTACTACTTGGGTTCACACCTGCTGTGAAGTTTTATGGGTTCCATTACTGACAGAGAAAATGTTCCTTGAGCAGTTGGTTCTCAGGCAGAGCTCTGAAATCTTGAGATGTTCTTCTTCTAAAGGCAGGAAAGGTTGGGTGTCTCCATCCTCGGTCTCACAAGGATACAGTTACCAAAGGCAGCAGCCTGGGGAAGTATCTATTCTGAGGACTAGTATTGGATTACTACTCCCTTTTACTGAAGCTGCATCTTTAGCATTTTGAAGACAATTTGACTCTGACAATGGTGAGAGAGGCTATTTTTATTTGGCACTCCATTCCTACTTGTGCACATAGCTTAGTATGTGCGGAAAAAGATCAACTGGAGAATCATATCCCCTTGGGGGGGAAATTACATGTACTCCTCAACTAACAACCATTCGCTTAACACCTTTTTGAAGTAACACTGGAAAAAGTGACCTACAGCTGGTCCTTGCACTTATAACTTTTGCAATGTACCCACAGTCACAATTTGGGTGCTTGTCAAACAGTATATATTTACAATAGTTGCAATGTTCCAGGACTATGCAAGTGCCATTTGCAATCTTCCCAGCTGGTGGCTGATAAGCAATGAGAGAAGCTGGATTTGCTTAACAACTGCATGATTCACTTAACAACTGCAGTGATTAGCTTAACAACCATGACAAAAAAGACTGTATAATCAGGCATGACTCAACAATTGCCTTGCTTAGCAATGGAAATTCTTGTCCCAGTTGTGGTTGTAAGTTGAGGGCTATCTTTAAACTGTCTCTCGGTGAAATCCACCTGAGGAATAAAGAAGGTCTTTACAAAGGGCACACTCCATTTCTGGGTGTGACACAATGTTGCATGTATGGCTTACACTTGGTCAGTCACAAAAGCATCATCATCCTGTGGACACTCCTGCTGTCCCCATTTCAAAGGTGCTGGTGCTCTTACTGGTGTTGTTTCTCTGTGTCATAGAACGTATATGTGGCTATGTGGGTATATGCAATTTTGTTGTCATATTTATGTAGTGTATATTGTAGGTGGTGACCCTTTGAGAGCTGTATGCAACAAATTTCATTTTAATGTATGCCGATTAGTGTACATTTAAAGTGACAATAAAGTTATTCTATTCTATTCTATTTGCAGATGATGTATAATTGTGGCCATTAGGGAGGAAAAAAGTTGTGCTAATGGTTAGTTTCTTAGAAACTTTCTTAGAAACTTTCATAATATTTCTCCTTCTCCCAACAACTTGGTGAATCTTCACACTGTACCTAAGAAAACTTATTTCTGAATGCTCCCTTTTTAAAAAGAAAATAAAAATAATTTTTTTAAAAGGAAAAAATGCCCTGACCAGGAATAAATTAAGGGGAGGGGAGGGAGAAGTAGGAGGCCAGGCTGGAATCTTCCATAGTCAGGGCTATTTAAAAAAAATAATTGCAAGGAAGTGAATTTGTACATTTTTAAAAGGCTATGCCATAGGAAATGTAGATGCATATGATCTTCTGTCCCATAAAATTAGCAGTTCAGAGACAAAAATGATGTAAATGCATGGCTGATCATTTTAGCTTTCTCAGAGACAAAAACGATGTAAATGCATGGCTGATCATTTTTGCTTTCCTCTCTCATATAAATGAAGCAGTTTGCAATAATAATTATTACTGCAAAGCATGCAACATATTTTCTTCAACAGAAAAGCTCAAGATGGCTAAAAATAGTAAGATGCAAATAGCAATATAAAGTAGGGCAATAGATGAGCCCCCCCCCCAAGTCCAACTCTCCCTCCTGCACTATGGCTGACCAGCTGCTGCTGTTTGGAATCTCCCTAGAGTTTGGGAACAGATGGCCTTAAAAGGCCAATGAAAAAGACTTTCGGTTCTCTTATTCCGCTTTTGCTCAATGGTAGACTAGGCAGTGACTTAGAGAGTCCAACAAGGGAAGACAATTGATGGCATCTGAGAATGTATATGCAGTGATTAAAGCCACTGATAATATACTTTTTATAGCAACAAATGAAATGTATTGATAACATTTAAAAAAAATGAGATTGAAAGACTTTCAAATATGGAAAATTTACTTCACAAATTAAGAAAAGCTGCAGATTTTATTTAAAAGGGAATTCTAAAAGATGATGAATTGCGAGGTCATGGGCTGATGGAAACATCACTAAATAAGTGTCAACTTAGAGGATTTTTTTTAAAATGGCTGTAATAGCACCAGCATGGCTGATGGATGAAGAGGCAAACTTTAGGGATTTGGGCAACATGGTGCTTAAAGGTTAATTCTGATGATGTCAAAATCTACCCTAATCAAATTAAAATGATTCACGAATAAGGGGGAATATACGTGACCCAGAATAGTGTTGCAGGATCCGATCTTGGTCGGTCACCAGGACCGGAGGTTTTTTGTCTTCCGAGCTTTTGGACTCGTGCTGGAGCCCATCTTCAGGAAACCTCTCTGTCACAGAGAAGTTCCCTGAGGATGGGCTCCAGCATGAGTCCAAAAGCTCAGAAGACAAAAACCTCTGGTTCTGGTGACTGACCAAGATTGGATCCTAAAATAATTTGTTTTACAATTAATTTTTACTGATTGAAAGTGTATGGAATTTTGTGATTTCATTTAGGAATGCCACATTTTGACAAAATTTTGCTTGAGAACACCTAGTTTTCAAATGATAGTGTGGTGCAGGGGAATTTGAAATTTGAAATGGAAAAAAAATGAAACTTTGATTTTGGGTTTTGCTTATTAGATTTGTTGTTATAGAAATGGCTAATATATACTTTATATAAAAGTAACAAGTTGAGATTGCATGTTGAAGAGGAAGTGAAGCTATTCTCCAAGGTGCCTAAAGGCAGGACAAGAAGCAACGGATGGAAACTAACCAAAGAGAGAAGCAACCTAGAACTAAGGACAAACTTCCTGACAGTTAGAACAATTAACCAGTGGAACAACCTGCCTCCAGAAGTGATGAATGCTCCAACACTGGAAGTTTTTAAGAAGAGACTGGAGAGCCATTTGTCTGAAATGGTATAGGGTTTCCTGCCTGAGCAGGGGGTTGGACTAGATGACCTCCAAGATCCCTTCCAACTTTATTATTATTATTATTCTACTGCACTAAAAAGAGTCGGAAGTCAATGCTTTCCTTTCTTTTCCCCCTTTTATCCTACACCTTTTCCTCTTCCCCTTTCTCTCCCCTACTTTTTGACTATTTTCATTTTTCTTCGTATTTTATATTTTGATAAAATAATAAAAATTTGGAACCTTATATCCGGGCCGTACAGTGAAATCAGTGACATTCACCACTGAAATTGTACAGATCTGTGGTTTATACCTCAGAAGGCAAAATTGTTTGGAAAAAATAATTCAATCATCCCAAATTCGCATTAGATAGCCTGCTACATTGTGCCTCAGTGAAACTTTTGGACATAGTTCTATGACTATCTTGTGTAGACATATTATAAGATGAATTTAATCTGGTGGTTCCAATGTCTTAATCACTGTCATAGCTTTGCCATTAGGGGATTTTTTTTTCCTGCCAGAAAATGTGCAGCAGAAAGAGATTATAAAATGCAGCCTTGCATCCAGAAGTAAGATAATCTCAAGGATTGTCCCCGGCTGTAGACTTGATTGAGTGCAGAAGGATAAACATTATCTATAGACAGTTGTCCATTCATAGAAAGTTTTCTGGTTACCACCATTTCTGAGTGGCATGCTATCAATTTCATACTGTTAACCTTTAGCATACGTCAATGCACATCACCCGAACAGTGCTTAAGAACCAAAGCAACTGCTTCTGGATCTGATGTTGCTTCAGGGGAGGAAAGAAAGCTGGTTGTCAGCAACATGTCAGCAGCACCATACTCCTAAATTATTATATACTTGGATAATGCTATTTTCTAGGACACTCCCTATTTCATTAGACCAGAAGGTTAATAAACAATAAACTGTCATAGGATCAGGCTTTAACTTGGAATGTTCATTTCCCATAAGCAATCTCTGAATATTTAAAAGGACCATGTTGTTTTAAGTTCTTCATCCTCAAAGTTAGCAATCCCTTTTATTGTCTACATGTGGATTTTGAGCATGACATAATGATAAGTAAAGTATATTGCAGTCACTTAGCAACAATTAGTTGCTCTTAAAATCAAATGTTTTCAAAAAGAAACCTCTGTTTTTATTTCCTTATCTACTTATTAGAGAATAAGAATATTCAGTTTTAGGAGGGCAGAATAATTGCCTTACATGCTGTAAACATGCCTAAATTGTATTTTCTTTCTAGTATACTCTAAGCCCCCCTTTTAAAACATATATTAACAATTTTTGGGAACTATTGTGTGTCTTTACATTCATGGTACCTATCCTCTGGAATATTATCCCTGAGCGGTTCAAGCTGGTCTGATTTTGCTGTCCTTTACATGGGCTTTGAAGGTCTGGCTTTTTCCTAGGTTGCTTAATGTGTTTTGTATGATAATCGTTTGGTTGTCACATCTTTGTTTGCATTGCATTGGATTGTTTTTATCTTGGATACTACCCAGAGTTACAATGAATTGGATGGTCTACAAATTAATTAGATAAATGATAGATAGACAGACAGGCAGACAGACAGACAGATTACATGATGGTTAGAGATGTAATGATCTTTCTTTTCAAATAAGATTAGCTAATTTGAAAGGATCCAAAGAAATAAGGATTCCCAGGACCATTTTCTTGGAATAGAGATGATCCATCGATTATGTGATTTCTTAATCAAAGATATTGCTAGTCAATCCCATGCATGTTTTTAAGAAGGAAGAATTAGGAAACAATGCTTTTCGGTGCCCCTTGTGTGCATAATCAGAAATTTGGAGGGCACCTTCCTTGACAGAATTCAGAAAGGTCTTTTGAACTTGCAAAATGATGTTATAGGAAAGTATGCAAGTGGTGGAGAACGTGTTCCAATATTACAATGCACATTTGATCATTTGTCCCTCCTTATGGATGCCTATGGCTGTTGAGAGAGAGAGAGAGAGAGAGAGAGAGAGAGAGAGAGAGATCACATCAATCAAAGCTTAATTAAAAATAAAAGTGAATGCTGAGTTGCAAGCTGCTGTTGCCTCATTCGAAACCCATAACTACAATCCTAACCCTAACTCCAATATCCTATTCAGGATTTTTCAGGTCCCCTGCTAGTGGCTGCCAATGAAATGGGGTGGAGTAGATTGGAGTGAAGATACAGAAGTGCGGAATACAATGTCACATGTTCCTTTTCTAGGTATTTGACTGCTCAAATGAAAGATGCCAGTCTGTGACAAGCTTGTATCAGCTGTACCACTTTAAAATAATTCTTTAAAAGCACTTTAATGGGGCACATTCATAATGGATGAATTTTGTTTTTGTTCTCCTGACCGCTACATTAAAGCAACACTATGGCTTCTTTGTTTATTCTTAATGTTAGCAACCCTTTAGATCTTAATCGATTTATTTTTATTTCCTGTTTCATTTTTAAGTCTGCTTTCCTTATCTTAGTATGCAAGCCACTCCACAACTGAGCTCTGCTAGTATTATGGTTTGTGAATATAATACAAAGAGACCAACTTTTATAGCCAAGAAATATAAGAAATCTATTGGTAAGGGGCTTGGTTTCTGGTGATGTCCTTAATTGCAATAGTGATTACATGTAGTATGAATATTTATTGGTGCAAGTAGAAGGGGCATGAAGTTAGTAAATAATTTTAGACTAAAAGTAGATTTCGTGTTCAAGTTTTTACTATACTTTTGCTACATTAGTTTAATTATCATGATATTCTCCAAGCACTAAGGACTGCTTTTCTTTCTTATTAAATATTTGAAAATAATGTAAACCTAAGCCACTTTTTGCACCTTTATTAAAAGTTTTAATTAGAATAATAGAAGATAATACAAACTAAAAAAACGGAGAAAAATAGAAATAGAGTAAAAGTATAAGAAAACAAATAAGAAAGAAAAATAGGAAGGAAAAAACCCTAAGAAAGACTTTCCAGCTCATCACAACATGTTTCCCTGTCTTTTACCTCTTCTTAATTAACAAAAACAAAAGTCTTCATCCCATAACTCAACTGTTCATCTATAAGCAAATTCAATAAGTAATGTCTTTTCCAATCCAAGTGTCAACAAAAAGTTAACAAATGTAAAATCATTTCATACCTCAACGTTTAACTGTAAGAAAACCATATTTAGAAGACACTAGGTGCTCTCACTATCCTAGTACAGGTAGTCCTCAACTACGACCACAATTAAGCCCAAAATTTCTGTTGTTAAATGAGACATTTCTTAAATGAGTTTTTCCCCATTTTACGATCTTTCTTGCCACAGTTGTTAAGTGAATCACTGCAGTTGATAAGTTAGTAATCCGGTTGTTAAGTGAACATGACTTCCTCATCGACTTTGCTTGTCAGAAGGTCTCAAAAGGTGATCACATGACCTTGGGACACTGCAACTATCATAATAAATATGAGTCAGTTGCCAAGCGTCCGAATTTTGATCATATGATGGGAATGCTGCAAAGGTCGTAACTGAAAATCGGTCATAAGTCACATTTTTCAGTGCCGTTGTAACTTTGAACAGTTACTAAACAAACTGTTGTAAGTTGAGGACCTATATAAACAAAAGGCTAAAATATTTTTTGCTCCTTTCTATAAAAAGGCATGAATTAAACATCTTTTGCAGTATAAATGTCACAACTCTTAGTTTTTTGAAAGATTAATAAATTATTTGAGGCATAAATATTTATGGACTTGAATAGGCTTTATGCAGCAGATCCTCTTGATTAACTGTATCCTTACTGAATTGTGCAGTGATTCCATTAATAGATTAAGATGTTTTAGAGACATGGTATAGTTGTCTACAAAAGACAGTACTAAAATTTGCTTCCTTTTGAAGGCGCTCAGTATTTTATAGTGACTAAGATGTTGGGACAGGGAGAGCTAGGTTAAAATTTCCCCTTCATCGTGGAAGTTAATTGGGTGACTTCATACCAAAGACTCAGTCCCATCTAACTCACAGATTGTGTGGTGGAAAATTGGGAGAGGGAATGGTATATGTATATATGGTAGTTCCTGAGAAAAGACAGATAAATATTAATAATACATAAAATAATAGATTTAATAATATGTAGCTTACTAGTCTGTATATGTAATATATAGTATTACTTCTCAATATTGCTTCAGCAAGAATCATTCTGAATATTAAAAATTGTTCTAGGTGTAATTTCACAGAACAGGACTGTTAGCCTTCATTTCTACTTCTCAAATACCTTTCTTTCTTTCTTTCTTTCTTTCTTTCTTTCTTTCTTTCTTTCTTTCTTTCTTTCTTTCTTTCTTTCTTTCTTTCTTTCTTTCTTTCTTTCTTTCTTTCTTTCTTTCTCTCTCTCTCTCACACACACACACACACACACAAACACACACACACACACACACACAGAGGACAATATATACACATCCATGTCATCCTTTCTCATAATCCAATGTGTGCGTGAGAGAAACAAAAATATTTTTGAAAATTTGATGCCATTCAACATCCTTAGTGCCTTAACTATTTCCTTCTCATTGGAATTCTATTAGGGAAATATTTGACAATTATCCTGGGCTATTAACAGGCAATCTGGGCAGTAAAAAATATTTTTCTATTACTATATGCCTATGTTTAGATCCTGAAAATCAACAAAGCATTCCCTAATTCTTTTCTGTGTATCCTCATGATTGGAATATTGTCTGCTTATCAAGTTGGGCAGTACTTGAGAAAATGTCCAACAAACCCTTGAGGAAATGACAGTGCTATGGAAAGTGAAATGCTTATCTTCTTTTTATAGACCAAAATAACTGAAAGGAATAGAAAGCATCTTGTAACTTGCAATCAGTAGTATTGTGGCTGCTGATTATGATACTGTAGGATGTGATCTTTCAATGATTTTCTATTCCACTCAGATCGTTCTGGTAGAAATGTATTTTGCTGTTCTCTGGGCTTCTGTATTACTGCTCTATATAACAATAACAACTATTGGCACAATAACAATCTGCATAGTAATGTATTAATTATTAGTGATTTATAAGAAAACTTTTTCATTCTCTGCAGTAACAATTAGTAATATTGACTAATATTCTCCTTATTGTAGAAGCCATAATTTCCCTACATCATGCCCTGGTACACCTAAGCTGGGATAATGATGGTCATAAGCAAATGTAGGGGAAGAATAATTGTCTGAGGCTGGAACCATTCCTATTGTTTCAGCTTGCAGCCAAAAACCTGAAAACTAAAATTAAAAGGTATACCTGACTTCAGAACAAAGAAAAAAAAGTTGGAGACATTTCTATTTCTGTTGGAAAAATCTAAATTATTCATCATAGCTTTGTAACACAGAACATCACTGTAATATTGAAAATCCTAAACTCAGTCCTTGGGGACTCTGGCAGTTTTAGGAAAGAATGTTTACTGAAACTGCTGCTAGTTAATGTTGGCAATGCTAGCCTAGGTAGGCTAACCTGACTCAGATTGTAAGTTCTTACATTTTTTTAAAGAATATAAGAAGAAATTATGTTCTTTTAAGAGAGAGAAGAACACTTTTGAATTGGTATTTTGCAGATTAGTTTAGTTTTCTGATGGTTTTGCGCATCAGGTACTGGAAAATGTTTTGAAGGATACTTTATTGTATAATTGTATGCAAATGCCACAAACAAATCAATTAAGCCCTATGAGATTTACTGTGTATACCCAAGGTTGTATACTGGATTGCTGACTGAGTTGCCTCCTCTTCTAAGTTTTGTTAGTACCTCAGATTATTCCCTTTTAAATAATGTTCTCGTAATTTTAAAGTATGCAGAGGTTGAGTCCTTCTAGTGGCAGCAGTCCACGAATGTAATTTGTTTCTTTCCTTTAATGAAGTTTCAAAATGTAAATGGTAAGTTTTCACTTTTGTAGTTTTCTTGTCTAAAGTGACCTCTCCATATTTCAGAATGGAGATTGATGCAAATGGGGGAGTAGGTTCCAGATAATGGAATTTACTTTGTTCCTGACCTCAGGGCAGATGGATAGGGAACAGAGCTGGGAATGGTCATCATAAGCCTGTTATCCATCAATTAAAGTCAATGTCAATTACAAGACCATTAATTGAAAAATATGTGTTGCTTAGAATGAAAATAACCCTTTATATTCCATGGCTCCTTATGCAAACTATTTGCTGTGGATTCCAAAACTGATTTTTCAGAGGCTAACTCCAGTTTTGAAATTGTCACAATGCTTTTGAGATAACAACTCCTAGTATCTCAGTTTATTGTTTCAGAGCATCTTACATATTTGTTCACAACATGTTGTTGGATTATCATTGTTTACTGATAGTTGGATTATTATTACAAAGATAACAATTCTGAACTACTCTGACTTGCTTCAGCACCTTATAAACTTTATAAAATATTGATATTTATGTCCGATGATATCAATTCTGATTTTAGGTCATACTATTCCACAATATGGTTTTTGTGTGGAAAAATATATATGGGACTTTGAAATATTAAATTTAATAACTAAAAATTACTGAACACATTTAACTGTCTTGTTATATCTAGCAAGTGTATTTTTACCAGAATTTTAATTCATGCAGATAGCTAAAATAAGACTTCTGTAAATTTGCAAGCACTGCATTTATCATAATTCTTGTAGCAGAGATGTAAAATTTCTAGAAGTTTACTACAAGTTAGTAAAAATAAATTTAAGGATAGCAATATGTATAATGCAATATGAATAGTTTGTCTTGTCACAATCATTGTTCTAAAACATTTTTTGTCATTTTTTAATTCTTTCTAAAATGTTTTTTTTTAATATTTTTAATTATTGGAAGAAATAAGACCTTGGATAAACAAAGGGAAAAAAGCCATTTTCAAGTCTTCAAATATCTTATAGATATTTGTAAAGCAGAAAACTGTTTATTTTTGCTTGTGTATCAATAAGTATCTTCCTTTCAGAAATTTGGAATTAGATATAGGTTTTTTTTTCTATCCTGTTGCAATTTTTCCCATAGTCATAAGAGAATTCTTCGGTTCCTGTTGGATTGAACTGGAAATGAAATAATTATTTCACAAAACTCATTTCTTGAACAAACCTAAAGTGCCATCTCACTCTAAAGTACCCTAGTAACCTTGCCATTTAATATCAAAATGCATTTAATTATAATTACATGGTGTGCTCTTTCTGTTTACATTTTTTTCATACAATCCCTATCCAGATTAATACCACCAATGCTCACTGTTCAGAATTAAAAAAATTCTGCTTCAGATTTTTTTCACAACTTTCCTTCAGCTTCCATAAACTTCTGTCTGTCAATAATATGATAGAAATTGGGGAGGAAAGAAAAGATTTTCCCCTTAGATAAAAACCAGAGATGATATGAAATAGTACAATAGAAAGGCCTGGATACAAAATTTCAGTGAATCATGACTTCTTGTTAACACTAATGATTTTGGGTGGGTGAGTGTATTTTAGAAATTGTTTTTTGAAATCATCCTTTTCCCTAATTTTGGGCATATTGATACAATTGATTGAATTTATATTTTAAATCAGGGGTCTCCCAACCCTCGGTCTGTGGACAGGCATCGGTCCTCGGCATGCCAGCAACCAGGCTATGCAAACAAGCGAAACCCCAGGATGCAGGCAGCATGCAAAATCATGTCTCCTCTGGTCCGCGGAAAAGCCTCTCTCCACAGAACCAGTCCCTGGTGCCCAAAAGGTTGAGGGCCGCTGTTTTAAATCATAGAGCCTTAGAGCTGGGAGTGACCAAATAAAACCCTTGTTTTAATAGATGTTAGGGACTTTCTAAAAAGAGCTCATACATAGCAACTGTATTAAAGAACTGGACTTGTGAAACAATTCTGCTGAATATTCTCTCCCCCCTCCCAAATTGGCAACTTGGATGGCACTATCCCATACAGTGATAATGTACACTCCATTCTACCAAAGCAGGGCATGGCTCAATGTACATCAGTGGTGTAAGTAATCTATATTATAAAGCTTTGGTTGTCTTATTGACCATAAGGTAAGAAGTGAGTTCCCTAATTTCTTTCTGGAGTTAAAGAGAAAGAGTGCAGTTGTTATCAGAACAGAAGTCAAGACAAGGCAATTTCCCCCTTTTTTCAGTACAGTAGTTTCATGACTAGTTTTATTTCCCTGCTTATTTATAATGGCGGTACCATAATCTCTTAGTAGTACAAGGTAGGATTAAAGTATAGAACTCTAGCTGAAAATATTTATCCTCTTTCTCATATAGTTATACCACATGTAGTCCTGTATAAAATAATTGAAGGATTTTTTTAGTACCATTTTATATTATATTATAATATATTTATTATATTGACATTGTGATTTGTTTTGGACTAGGAAAAAAAGAGTGATCTTTGCTTCTACTTCTCTCTAAGCTTGCTGCCATTCTCATTTTGTATTACAAAAGCTGCATTAAAAACCAAAAACCAAAACAAAGAAATAAATAATTTTGATTTAAAGCTCAGAGCTTATGAGTCTGTGATGATCAGTACATGTGGAAAATTAAAAAACTGTATTTCATGTAATAGCAAGTAGGAAAATTATTAAAAAGAGAAAGTGGAACAATAGGAGATCAAAATATTATTTCAGTTCCCAATTTATAAGCTGCATTTTAATACAGAAAAAACCTTAATATCTGAGAATCATGAGCATTAATCTTGACTGTTTGGGACTAGTCTCTATGTTAAATAAAGTTTTATTTTCTACTGTAGTATGGAGCCAAGCCACTGCTAAACAGTTATGTGTAGTGCCAAGGAAAAACGAGGAACTATATTTGCTACTTGGTATGGGTAATATAGTATATATAATTATACAAACTGTGTATGACAGACATAGAATCAGAAAATATATTTTCTTTGTCAAGAATGGTGAATGGCTATATAAAACAATGCCGACTGACAGGCAGTGCATATCTAAATATATAAAACAATTGTTTTATCTGTAGGTGAGCAAATCAAGATATGATTAAGCCGACTGAAGCACTTAGAGTTAACCAAGATTCCTATAGTTGAAGAATATTCTTTTTACAAAAGATATCTCAGGCATTTGCCAGGTGTTGTTTTCTGATTTGAATTTTATATTTTCAATGGTGGAGAAAAAGATAAACCCCATAAATGTCTATACAAAACACTTTAAAGAAAAATGTGGATAGGAACAAACCATGTCTAAGCTCCCATATTATGGGGTATGTTGTAGATCAGCAACTCTTCCTGGTGGCCCACACCATTTTATGATTTTACTCAATGCAAGGCTATCAAATATATAAATAAAACCAACTTTTTTTGTTAAAAAGTAATCAAAATGAGAGCACATATGAGCAGATGGAAGTCATGCAATTTTTCCTTTATCTCATGTGATTTTGGCCTATTTCAAAAAATTTCTTTTAATTAGATGCATTTGAGCATCATGGATATTACTATGAATGCCACAGTGCAGTATATACACACACACACACACATACACATATACATACATACACATACACACACACACACACACACACACATATATTTGAGATGTGTTTGAATACTAGTAGCTCGGGTTGGTAGCTGGGCTGTTGGTTTGATCTCCGGGCTTGGTAATTAGGTTGCAAATGTTTTGTCTCCATTCGGGGAAACATCTTCAGTGCGGTTTGAATTGTGTTTGGTTTGTTTGGAATGTTGCTTCTGGTAGAAGCAGCTCTCTCGCTCTCAGTGGTTGGTAGGCGGGGTCGATGTCAATGTGTCTGTTCACTGATTGGTTGGTGGAGAACCAAAGAGATGGAGATGTGGTTTGCAGGACCTCACCAAATGTCTTATTTTTCTGCTGGCTTCTGAAAAGCCACATAGATAAAAAGGCTGAACAGCAGTAACCAGTATATTCTATAAAGAAACTTGCCTGTAAATTTGAATTAACCTCTAGGCTAGAAGAATTGTTCAGCATCACAGAAAAGTCAATGTGTAATTGAACTAACAAGATCAATAGGTGTTTCAATAGTATGCATCACTACCACCCACTCCATCACAAAGTGGTGGCCATTTACCTAAGAAATATAAAAGACTGCATTAACTCTGTAGGGAATATAGCTAGGTTAGCTGTTGAATCTATACATCTGACAATAGGAAGCCGTACACATTGATTTAAATGCTAAATGCTAAAGCCATTACAGTATGTGTAAGTTTTTTTTAAAGCTAATAGCTCTTTAGATATGTCTTGAAAGAATTTTTAGAATATTGCTACCTTCTTTAATTCTTTCAAAAGAAAGCATTGTTTACCACTGAAGAAATTTTAAGGGGAAATGGGATAGGCATATCAGTCCTGCCAGGTAAACCAAATAGGAAACACAACTAGATGAACTAAATCTACTTTATCTCTAAGGCTATATTAACAGAGGTTTGCAAGTTTGAAGGTATAAACTTCCCATCACTAGTTTTAACCATCTATTATGGCACATCCTTCCTAAATTTCTTACTATAACTCATAAGCCAATGGGGGCTCCTACCTCTCTTGTTTGATTGTTTCCTAGGTAGCCATTTCTTCCCCTCTTCCCCAAGATCATCCACACATTCCCGTACAAGAGATCTGATTTTGGAAACTGCTTTGGAAAACAATTTGAAAACTTTACTAATTAAAAAAAATGATCATATACTTTCATCTCACTTTAAAGTGCCATTTGGTGTAGAGATATTCCTAGGGTTGCGGCCACTCATTCAGTGACTGCTCAAAGTTACAACAGTGCTGAATGAGGAGGACTTAAAATTAGGTTTTGGAGTTCTGGCTGTTGCAGTGTTCCATGGTTAAATGATTGTCTGGGTGCTTGGGACCTAGCTTGCAATTGTGATATTGCAATGAGCCACAGTCACATGGTTGTAATTGTTGACATTCCCTGCTGCTCGCCATAAGCAGTCAAAGAGAAAGCTATCAGGAAGTTGGAAGTTCTTCCTCCTCTTGCTACTTTTTTGCCCACTTGCACTCTGTAACAGCTGCCAGTGTCCCCCCTCACAGTATTCGTATATTCACCCATTCCCTGTAGCTTGCCCATGGCATACCCGACAAGATGGTAGTCTATTGTGCACCTCCTCCTCCGGAACACCCACATATCCTCTGCAGCACCCCCTGCACACCCATTGGGCTGCTTGCCTGGGAGTCCCATTTCTTGCTGCTTAATAATCTGTATGGCCCTGGGATTACACTGGCAGTTGGGGCTACCAGGATTATTATTATTAAGCAATATGGTCACATGATATTATGCTTTGCACCTGCATCACTTAGTGATGGAAATTCTGTTTCCAGTTGCTCTTGCAATCCGACAATCACTTGTTCTTCCTCCCTGGTTTAGCTTAGTTTATGTACAGCTAAAATGCACCAGCCATTACAAGGTAAAAATAAAATGTATGGATGTGAACAGTTAAAAAAAGAGAATAATTAATAGATTATATGACAATGCCATTCAAATAGAATCCCAAATCAACACTTCCAATATTAGACTTAAGTCTTCCTTATAACAATTAAGATAAAATAACCTTTATTGTCATTTTTTTTACTGTGGGCACAATGGCACACATCAAAAATGAAATTTAGTTGCCAGCTCTTACTATCAAATTACTATCAATTACTTACTATCAAATTACGGTTACTATCAAATTGAAAGTAACATTGCTGGTTACTTCAACAAGAGAACTGCTGCCCATCCTTTTCCAAGTTAGCAGAAGTATGAAAACTGTGTCAAAATGGATTTACAAATGAAACCAGTTGATGTTTTAATAATTAAAGGGGACATACAAATAATAAATCAGAAGGGTGACTTGAAAAGCCTTCTTACTTTGGATTTACAAAAGCTATGTGTGGAACCAAGGAAATATTTTCGGAAAAGAGACAAAGAGGAACTGATCAAACTGTTCCAGAAAGGAGACAAAGAAGAAATTAACTAAATATTAAGCTTTTTAAAAATGTAAAGAAGTGAATCTGTTTGATAAGGGTTAAAATATATATGTTGTGGTTTGTGATAGCTGTTAATGGGATTGTTTTTAACCAGAACTGTATGAAGAGGCTTTAAAGATTTGTTTATAAATAGGGAGAGATTTGTTCTGTTTTGTCTCTTAGAGAAAATGATGAGTTTGGATTATAAAATTGAATTTTTTGATTACGATTAAAATATGTAAGTTAATATTTCTGTTAGTTCTTAACAGATTTTTGCTGATCAGGATTGAATGAAGTGGTGTTTTTTTGTAATTTGACTATTGATAAGGCATGAGATACAGTATGAGAAGGTTTTTTCCCCCCATTGAAGTACTGTACTAGTGAATGTGTTAAATTGCCCAATTGTCTATACTTCTCTGTAGGGAGGGGAGAGTGGACCTGCCCTAGAACACTGGAATATTCTAGGCACACACCAGTAGAGTATTACCATAACTGCCAACAAATTAAAAAGAACCATCTGCTCAGATGATCCCAAGGCCCCTTTGCAGGTAAATCACCCAACCACTCTACTATCTCATAGAAGATAAGCTTATTATTTATGTCTCTTGTTATCTTGTAATGATCAGTCTGCTACAAAGGAAGCAGAAATATCCATATTAACAGTCTTGTCCAAAATATATGTTGGAGCAAAAATCTTTTGGA
>JALGBA010000226.1:0-20000 GCA_023970755.1 Azemiops feae | reverse complement strand
ATTTGCCATTATTGTTTTAGCCTCAGATGAAGTCTTTTCAAAGGATGCATGTTCCCTTGCTAACCACCCTTGAAAATTGCTTATTAACTGCTTCAAAGAAGTTAGACACCTTAAAAGGGACAAGGCGTGGTATATCCAATGAGTCCTTCAGTTATTAATATAAAAAAATGAAGATATATTTTTATAATGTTTAAGAACATAAAATAAACAACAAAATGTAAGATCAGGTTTAGGCTACAGAAATTTTTTAACTGACTTAGGGCTCAGAAAGCATTCAAATATTGCATTTTGATAGGACTTTGACATTATTTTTAAAGAATGAATGCAAGTTTTGGGAAATAACTTACTATGGTGTTTAGCAATAGCAACAGCACTTATATACCACTTCACAGTGCTTTACAGCCCTCTCTAAGTGATTTACAGAGTCAGCATATTGCCCCCAACAATCTGGGTCCTCAATCTGGGTTTAGAGATACCTTTAAGGAATTCCATCAGGAACTGTGTGATTTTGACTTTGAATCAATTATGTCAGCTGTGTTCTGTCTTTTGGGGAACAGTGTGTCTCCAGAAAAAGATGTTGCAGAATAAGATGTACAACAAATTCCACATAAACAACATGAATGAGACTCTAGATAAGAATTTGCCATGAAATGTAAAGAGAGAATTATATAAGGCTTTAAAATTAAAAAGGCAATAAAAATGACAATCCTAGAGAACAATTGGAATAATACCTTTTTGAAAAATTTACAAAATTTACATATTACTTAAAATATGAAGGCATTTATTTGTAGACTGCCATCTGACATTCTCTCCAGGTTAACCAAAGAAGTTACAAAATTGTCATTTGTGTGGATGCACAATGCAAGAATACTGACTTGTGCATGGAGGACAATTTTCAGTAGTTAAAAAATATTTCAAAACCTGGATAGTCTCTAGTTTACTTTTGGAAAGGACATGCAGTTTTACTCCAGAAAATATATTTTGTTCAAATTATTTTAAAAAAACAACAACACAGAGCTAATCACTGCTTTTTGTATGCTCTAAAGCATACCTTCCTTTCAAATCCAAAGTCTTGCACAGTCATAGCATCTAATTTGTCTTTAGAGGTGGTTCTAAATGTCAGTTTTATATCACAGTGGCTGTGTTTGCTTATAATTTCATTAATAATTGAGACAATTTTGTCCTCTATTTGTGAACCTTCTATATTTTATTACTACATTGTCCACTATTTTTCTTTCCAGAAAAGTTCCATTAAGAAAAAAAAATAGTCTTGCATTGCCACAAAAGTAGTACAACTTGTGCTCTGTATGTTTTGAGATAAACCATCATGAAAGGTAAAATGAGTCTTTTTTGGAGGGCAAAAGTTAAATGTGCAGCACTACAGGAAGATTTCATTATCTCTGGTTCACTATCATTTAGTGTATCTGCAGTTTATAGAGAGTACAGTAGGTTTCAGTGTTGACCAAGGAAAGTCCAAAAACTCTAGAATTTCTGTGAAGCCTGGAACTCAGATAATTTAGCCATCAGCAGGCACATAGAGAGCAAATGCTTATTATAATCAAAGACTAGTACAATTAAAAATACTCCAGGGATATCTGGTTAAACATTCCAGAATTAAAAAATAATAAATAACAAAATCTATGGTAAAATCATAATTTGCCATCCTATCAGTCAGTTGCACATAAAGTACAAGCTATAATATATTAGTCCTTAAATTGTGAAGGCATCTAGTCATTAAATGTTAAAATGCAACAAGGTGATAATGCCCAAAGATTTAAAAAGGCACATAGAGATAAACAATACCTACATATCATTCAAAAGAGACAATCGAAAAGCCAAAAAGGAAACAAAGCCCAAATTACTTCCTCACTAGCGATCAACAACCAGATGATCGGAGAATAATATCAAGATTAACATTAGACAACAATCAAGAAGCAGACAGTAATCCAATCAAGGAACTACTAACTCAGACAAACAAAGTAACAGTAAAAAACAGCCAAACACGGAATCACCAAGACCAATCCTACCACTAAGCAAGCCACTAATATAGCAAACCCCACTCTCTACTAGCGCTGATGATGATCATTGTTGATTTCAGAAAAGGCAGGCACAGCCACACTTCTCTGTGCATTAATGATTCACCTGTGGAGATGGTTACCAGCATCAAATTCCTGGGTGTGCAGCTAACGAGTAGGCTGACTTGGTCGCTCAACAATGAGAAACTGGTGAAGCGGGCATAGCAGCGCCTGCATTTTTTTCTCATTAATAGCTTAGTGACTAGGCTTGAAAGCATAAACATTATTTTGAAAGAATTCACTTTCTCTGAATTAATTCAGCCTGACATGGAGTATGAGAACATGTAACAACATCTAGTCAGATTTGACTTGATTTTGTGAGCAATGGAGGGAGTTACTGAAAAATGTAAGTTTTTAAATGTATAAATTAGCAATTAGGGATAAATTGAAAAACAAGTTTCTAAATGTACAAATTAGAAATTGAAATGGATTCATATACATATACTCAGTTAGATGAAAAAGATCAAAGTTTAATCTCAGAGGAGATAACCATTTTCTTTTTTAGGTGCTCTGAATTGTCTAGATGTTTTTCGTCTCATTATTAGATTTTATAATATTTTCTTAATTTAGGAGAGCCAACAGATTCTATGGATTCTTATTTCAAAATTCATACATCTTTTTCTTTAAAAATATGTATGTCTTCACTGTGGAGAAGCATGTTAATTAGAAAAGAAAGACTAAGTAGCCAGCTATCTTTAGAGGGATTTGAAAATAATTGCCCAGGGGGAATTTTAGTTTCCTCCTATCTATGTTCCAGATGATTAGATCTGGAGGCCAAATGATATCTCTTTCCTAGTTTCTCCAAATCTGTTTGGAGATTCAAATTACAGGTTACATGACACATTGTTATAGTATTAGCATATTCCAAAGTTTAACACTATTTAGCAATTAAGCAAAACAAAAAAGAAAAAAAACTTGCTTAGCAATGATTATTTTTTTAAAAAGATCTTATCAACAATTCTGCTTGGATCTTGGTGTTAGAATCTTGTTTCTGATGATGCTAGTGTATTTTTCTGATTCTAATTTTAAGGTAAAATGAAGCAATTACTCTTCCACTACCATCCACCAACTTCCTGTATTGGAATAAAGTCCACTAGAAGTCCATAAATAAGTGAGGAATAGATTAGTGTAACTCACAATTAACCCACATGTACAGGAAAAATGAGAAGATTCAGAGATTCTTTTTTTTTTTTTGCAATCCAATACTCATCTGTGATTCCACTGCATACATTTTGAATTTTGATAACACTAATATTAGTGTTTTTATAATAGCAAAATAATTTACTGATGTAAACAATAAATTTTAAAATTAATGTTTATCTAAATAGACTAGTTAAGTGAAAGTAATGAATTTTAGCAATTTTTAGCCATTTAATTTACTTTTGTTAAAGCCTAGCATTAGGAAGAAAATACCACAATTTAATTTACTTACAAAGTAATGTTCAAAATATTTTTTAAGAAAACAATCCATATGAAAAGTATTGGGGAGAGTTAGTTCATTTTAGCCAAGTTGGAAGATTATTCATATAAGCTCATTGTCAAGAAGGAGATACAAAATCCTGCACAAAATGCTAATCCTAATTCCACATAAAAGTAAAATTTGGTGTAAAATCTTACAAAAAACAATAGAAATACATACAGAGAAATGTCAAATGAAAAGGTAGATTTCAGAAAAGCCAGTTAAAATTGTGATTAGACATAATATGGATAATCAACAAAGCAAGAAAATACAAGGAAATGGTTCATGTTTTCTTCATTGATTAAATCAAGGCCTTTGATTCTGTAACTCGTGCTTTATATGTGAAGCACCTAAATATAAAGGATGTAACAGAACATCTGATTATTTTTCTAAGGAATCTTTATAAAGAACAAGAAGCTATTATAAGAACTGAATTTAGAAAAACAAAAGTGGTTCAGAATAAAGAAAAGGGTCAGACAGGGATGCATATTGTCCACATATCTGTATAGATTATTCAGAAAATGTAAAAATGACAAGATATGAGAACAAGAATCAAAATTGGAGGTCAAAACACCAATAGTTTGAGATATGCAGACAACACAGTTTTTGATGAAAACAGAAAGCAAAAACGAAACAAAAAAACCTTAGGAGAGTCGCTTATGAAATGAAAATGGAAGGTGGGTTAATGGTAAGTATTAATAAGGCAACAGTAATGTCAACCAGTAGTGGTACTTAAGGTACATCTGATTGCAAATGTGAAAACAGTAGATAATTTAGGAATAGGATAAGATGTTAAGACAAACTTAGACAAGTTCATGAAAAGATAAGGACATTTCCAAGACACAACAATTAGATTAGTAAAAGCAATGATTTTTCTACAGATAATATGCAACTATGAAAGCTAGAAATGAAAAAGAAAAAGAAGGTAAGTCACTTTCGAATATTTATTTGGACATACTTACTAAAAGTATAATGAATTGTAAAAAAAAAAAAACCTTATCACTGTAATCTCAGATAATGAGACTGCATTTATATAAAAGGAGTTTAAGGACTTGATGACAGTAACCTTATCCAAGCCATCCTAATTGCCTCAATCTACCCTAAAGGAATGAGTAGACGGAATGAAGCTTAGTCATTCCTTAGGGAAGCATCTAAGCAAGCAGGAAGGGATGAGGCAGTGACAAGGTAATCATCAGCAACTGGACTAGCATAAAACTATCTGCAGGCTTTGCAAGATAGATGGGGGATCACAAAAACCCTGGAGAAGCAGTGTCTATGTGTACTGGGGAAAATTTGGGCAGCATTTTAAAGTGTGATGATTTACATAGAGTTTTAAAATATTTCCTGCTTCAGAATGTCTAGAAATTATGCCAATCTTTTTGAGGAGTAGGTTGAAAATAACTTTCAGACTAGGGCTACAGGTTGTCTACTGATTCTTGAAATATAACTGATCTTTTTTTTTTTTTAAATGTGCTTACACAATTTAATCAATCCAAATATTCTAACAAGTCCTCCTACACATATCTGTGCACATGTGTAATCTTTAAAGACTAGGGACTGACTTCTAAAAGGTAGAATTTTCTTTTAAATGAAAGTTTTTGATTCTTCAAGAGATTCATGGCTTTTTGAAAGTTTGTGTTTTTCATTTTAAAAGTACACATAGTCCTTGAGTTACAATCATAATAGAGGCTGCCCATTAGGGTTGAAAGTCAGGATAACATTAAATGAACTGCCTCAAGTAATGACCGGCACGGGGAGGAGGCCCAAGCACTGTGGGGTCCAGTTGGAGCAGGATGGCAGAAGACAGGAAGGAGGTGCTGAAGCATCCCTATGGTCTGACTGCAGCTTTCGTAACTTTGAAACAGAAACACACGTAGTTTTCGGGTATCCATCATAACATTGGTCGTTAAGTGGCCTGTCGTTTATTGAGGACTATGTGTACAGAATGCAAACCACTTCTGAGCTGAGGAAACGACAATCTCTGAATCTCAGTAGGATGGTCTTCTGTTCATAGATTATAGATGATAAATATATAGCAGCACTGTACTATGAGCAAACAGGCTGAAAAAGTAGAAATGTTTCCCTTGGGTTCATGATATCTATAAAATTCCTAGCCCATGGGAGCATTGCCCCAAGAGTCTTCTTAAGAGTTGTCTTAAAATTAAAAATGAATAATGATGTTTATGGCCATTATAATCTGTTCTCATGGAGTGTTAACAGCTATGAGATTATCAAGAGCATCTGAAAAATGAAAATTACTTTTGGCAGGATGGGGAATTCCACAGGGCAACTGCAAGTTGTAAGAAGGCTTTTTATCAATCATAAAGATGGCAAAGGGGAGAGATGGTGAGGATAATCAAACACTAATAACTTTAAAACATTAAGAAAAATGGCATTTGAGGTTAATGTGTGTATTCATGTATAAGCAGGGCTGCTGACACATTCAATGTGGAGGCTAGAGCCATAGGTTAAAAGAAACACTATTCTCTCAGTTTCTGGCACTTGACAGATCATTCCTAGCAGAGGCATTCAAGGATTTTTGAACTAAGGTTGAACTGAAATAAGGCCATACATATATTGTGGTCTAAGTGGTCAGATTTACTCACGTCTCACTTGGAAAGTTGATGTGGTGTTGCTTGAATAAATTTAAGGAAATAACTTTTTCTTAACTTGATCTGTAGGATAGGGATAATGCTACTTTACCTAATGGATTACTGTGAGATTTGCAGAATGTATATTTTAAGCAGTCAGAAAAATTACTGTACTATAAAAATAGTATTTTTATTACTGTCCTGTAGTAATTATAAATTTTAATAGATATGTTACAAATATATAATGGTGATTACTTTTTGCCACTGCAGCATTCTAGCTATTCATTTTGGGAAGTATAATCTTAATCCTTCTTTCTTTCTGGTGCCCCATGACTTCTCTGTTTCCCTTTTTCTCAGCTCAAGCACTTCCCCCCCCCCCCAAAAGCAAGTACTTGTTTTAAAAATACAGTATTTCAATATTTTAACAGAGTTGAAACTGTGAAACAAAATATAACTATTATAACTTGCTTTTTTTGTATTAAATGCCTTCAGCACTAGTTTTAATGAAAATCCAATAACCATACAAATAAATCACCAATTCAGGATTTAAGATATAAATGAGATTGTATCCAATTGTGACCATCCAGTCACACCAAGTTCTTTGTTGTAATGAAGTCATCCATGAACACAAGGTTGAGGGAGACTTTAGACTCTTTGAAACTTAATAAAGTTGATTAAAAGAAAATATGACAAAATATGATGAGGTATTTCTAGATCAGTGATGGCGAACCTTTTAGAGACCGAGTGCCCAAACTGCAACCCAAAACCCAGTTATTTATCGCCGGGTGCCAGGTGGGCGTGGCCCACGGTGGGCATGGCAGACTGGGTGGGTGTGGCCAAGGTGGGCGTGGTCACCTCGATGTTGCTCATGGGGAGGGATGCCTGTGGGGGCCAGGCAGGGTTGGGGGATTTCCAGGGGGTCTCTGGCAGGTGGGGCGGTGGGCAGGAGGCTTGTCCTGCGGGGTGAGGCGAGGCAGGGCGGGGGTGCCATTGTCGCAGGGCAAGGCGAGGCAGGGGCCGGGGCGGCTGCTGCCTGACACCATCGGTCCCTGCACAGAGAGGCCAGCGAGCGCATGGGGGCTGACAGTGTCGTCAGCAGCCACAGCCTTCCGGCCCCTCGACCGGTGCACTCTGGGGCTCCACAGCCCTCGGCCAGCAGTTCAGAGAAGCCGCCTCTGAGCTGGACGGACGGCCGACAGCTGAGGAGGCGATGCAGTGGGTTGTGCCTGGGAAAAGGAGAGCATACGAGGCCAGGAGAGATGGGACGGGGGGGGAGAGAAACCAGTCGTGCTGGGATGCATCCGGCCACGTGGGACCTCGGCGAGTTAGCAGGTGGCTGGTTAAAGAGGGACGGTTGCCATCTCCGGGGCATGGCGTGCGTGCCCACAGAGGGCTCTGAGTGCCGCCTCTGGCACCCGTGCCATAGGTTCGCCACCACTGTTCTTGATAGTTGGTAGCCACATGATTTAAGATTAGATTTTCATGAATCTGTTGAGGTACAGGTAGTCCTCAACTTACAACCACAATTGAGCCCAAAATTTCTGTTGTTAAGCAAGACATTTGTAAGTGAATTTTATCCCATTTTACCCCTTTCTTGTCACCATTAAGAGAATCACTGCAGCTGTTAAGTTAGTGACATGGTTGTTAAGTGAATCTGGCTTCCCCATTGACTTTGCTTGTCAGAAGGACACAAAGAGTGATCACATGACCCTGGGACACTGCAACCATCATAAATTTGAATCAGTTGCCTGACCATGGGGATTCTGCAACAGTCATAAGTGTGAAAAATGGCCATAACTCACTTTTTTCAGGACCATCGTAACTTTGGTCATTAAATGAACTGTTGTAAGTTGAAGACTACCTGTACTAATAAGAATAAAATATATCAATAAATGATGCAGGCTACTGTTATTAATGCTATTGTTTATTACAGTTCTGTTTTGAACAGTATACCATGTGTTTTCATTGAGATTTACAGGAGTTTAATGAGTCTATTCAGAGACTCATATCTTCAGAGCTTTTTCATGAATATGGTGTGATCTGAGTACGTGCATAAAATTCTCAGAATGGAGATGTTCAAAAGCCTAATGTGAATTAAAACAATCTGAACAACATCCAGGATATTATATTCATACTTACTGGGTTGAAGGATAAATTAACATTCAGAACCTTAAAATACTTTTAAACAAAACAATTCGTTTCTCTTTCATTCATTCGTACCTCCTTGTTTGTCTTCTTAATGTATTAATCAGTCTGCCTTGTTTCTGGCATTTCTCCGTCCCAAATAACAAAATTGTACAATCTTTCTTATTGCTTGGTCAATATCAGCTCAGGTTTCCCTTTTCCTTGTTGAATCTGTCCTTTGAAATATTAATTAACTCTATGTAGAAGACTTTAGCTGACCCTCCTGTTTTTTCATTTTTTAATAGAGTTCTTTGAAAACATTAACATTTTATTGCAGATATCCATTGTAAAGAGGAACAATGTACCATACAAAAAAAATCATCACAATATATTGCTAAATGTCTAAGATAAGGTGTCTTCTTAAGAAGGCGTCATATAAGAACAGTCAGGCTTTTTGAAAACATAACATTTTCCATTATCTGCTTTGTGCTTTTTGTCTTCACATTGCAGGTAGCTGTGACTTTAAATTCAGATACTTGGGATTTTCCATCTTCCATTTCCAAACACTGTCCTTATTTTTTTTAAAAATGTTAACTTTATCTAATTTATCTGATGGTAGGAATGGCATCTTTTTAATGTGTACCCATTTCATCAAATTAAGACTTGTCACAACCAGTGTTTCTGATTGATTCTTGTTCAGAATTTAAAATATTATGAAATGAAAAAACTGAATGAATCACTCCCCTCCCCTTTTTTTTTGTAATAGAATAGTCAAAGGGCACTTCTAGTGCAAATTTCACTGGGGGAAACAGTGTTCAATGACACCCATCATTAAAAGTAGAAAGTAATTTTCTCAGTGGAGTTTGGGGTGTTCATCAACCCTATCATTTCAGTGGTTGTTTTTTTTTCCTATACAAAGGCATAGCAGCCAGCCACACATAGTCTTCCAGTTCTAAGAATGGTAGTAGGTGAAATAGTTACTGCAAAGACAAGAGTCTTGTGGCAGCTTAAAGACAAATATTCCATAAGTCTTTTTAGGATCAGTAAAGATTCTCAGCCATTAATCAGGATTTGTGCACCTTTTCATAAAGGCTTGAGAATGTGATTGGGCTTAAGTCATTTTCCTGGAGCCTTAATAGTCCCACTTGGGGAAAAAAACAACACTTGCATATTTTTGTATGAACAAGAGTTGGTGTGAAGTTATTACAAAGATAAATAAATAGATGCCCTGGGTTTATAATGTTAAGTTGGTATATAAAGAAAACATTATGAGTTATTGAGATCTGTATTGGTAACCTCTATTTATATGGATGCAAATAAATGATGAATACTCAACATATCTGAGTAGATTTATCCACAAGACTTGCATCTACTAATAGTAGCCACTGACTGCCAAAATGGGTCCCCTCTGCATAATTTAATATTGAATTCCTTATTTTTTAGGTTCACCAAGTCTGTGGCAAAAAAAGAAAATACATATAACATAATTTTAATTACATTCTGAGAGAAAAGTTCATTAAAGGGGGCTGGAAGGCTCAGCAGGGCTGTGATTTCTTTATTTTTTGTGGAATCAGGTTTCATTAATTTTAATGGATTCTTCTTATTGGTATTTCCCCTCATTTGCCATAGGATTGTAGCTGTTGTTGTGGAGGATGTTATGCACAACTAAAGCCTAATGAGGTCATTCATGGCCTTGTCCATACAGGCCCAGTCTGCTTACTGATGCTACTAAGGTAGTTCTGGTTTTATATGCACATTTGCCTCCCTTTCCAGAGTCATACAGACCTAGATAATACTCGGCAGAAATAAGCAAAAGAGGAAATGAACAAAATAATTAATATATTCAAAGCTCCCTCTGTTTTCTATGGTTTTTTTGTTTTGTTTTTCTGCCTTCTATGACTTTTTCATGTTGGTTTTTCTAGTAGTATAAAGAAATAATGAACATTTTGACCTGCTATCTATATTGGGTCTTTATTCAGGGAAATATATTTAATAGGGAGCCTTTGTTTACATGATGGAGCAAGAAGCTTACAGGAGAGACCTGTCACAGAGCATTTGGGATTTGGTTAATCTTCTTAGAAATACATTAATCTGGCGGATCAGATGCTGTCAACAATACTATCTGCCCTTACTATGCTTCCCTGTCATTCCTACCTTCTGTTCCTACCCTTTGCCCTTCGTGTTCTTTTTTCCCCAACTATGAAAATCAGTGGGTAATGAGAAACAAGAAGATTAAAGGCAAATTAACAAGTGAAATATTAAGCCTGGATCTAAAGAAATTTTTTAGCATGTATTTAGGATGTTTATATTTAAATTTCTAAAGAATCTCAGGCAAAGTGTATAGAAAACTAGATCCTCATCATCTCTCCTAAATCTACAGATGTATTATAGTATAAAATCAGAGTCTCTTTTATGTGCTTTAGATATTACTTTCTTATGACTTAGAATTCAAGCATAGTAACTTGCTAATTCTCAAGACTGGGTTACTAAACTGCAATTGTAGGCTTGCTTGTCCTTTTGGTAATGGCATCAAGAGCCAAGTCTTCCTTTCTGCTGATTCTATTTAATGCAAGTGCAAAAGAATCACAAGTTGTGCACTTAGAGAGCCACTCAGGCCTGTTGGTCTCTTTAACTAAATAAAATTTATTTTGGTGTAGGACTTGTCATTTGGCTTTGTGCCTAGCTATCCGCCTGGTATTTTCATATCCATGTTTTTGGCTCATCTCTGTGTCATTTCTTCCCTGCCCTATTTCATGCATGCATATTTATGTTCCATATTTTGACTGCTCACACAATTTTTGTTTTGGTGTCCTTTGTTGTGTTTGACCTATGACTCATGCCAGCTGATAACTGCTGTTTTAAGCTGTCTCCTTACGAATATTTTGAAGCCTGTTATTTTACTGTTGTAACAGTTTTTATGTTACCGTGGTGAAATATTTTTACATCTTTCAAGGTTCTGGGATAATTTCATGATATTATTCTACAGGATATAAAACTCAAATTCACACATTGGGCAGATTTTTATCTTTTCTAGTCTGGGGACTTGCACCAGATGGGCGTATGGTCTTCTGACTTTAGTTAACTATAATAACAAAAACATTTTTATTATTCTCTGCAGAGTATAAGAGCTAAACATATGTTGTGCTGTTAAACAGTAGTTTAATAAAAGTGTTTTGTATTGTTTCTATACTTTATCAGATAACCAGCATGCTTTATGTCATTGATAACCAGCAAAAATATATACTACTCAAACCTATATTCTGAAGCCAGAATCTCTGATCAAAGACAATAACTTACAAGCAGTTAATAGGAGACGTTGCTTAAATTAATTTCCCATGCAGTCTTTCAGCCGCATTGAAAACTGTTCTCAATAGGCACATATAGGATTGCATTATCAATCTGGCAAATAAAACCTATCCTCTTTATTAGTCACTTTTATGTGTCAATGAAATAGGAATTTAAGAGAGTATAAGCAAATAGTTATAATATACATATGTCATAGTATAGTAAATCAGGTTGATATTCCTTATTTACCTTTCACGGACTGGAATAAATAAACCCCAGGCTTATTTTCATGAGATAATAATTATTTATTTATTATTATTTATTTATTAGATTTTTATTCCACTTGCATTACTTTATAAGTAACTCAAGGCAGCAAATATACACAATACTCCTTCCTCCTCCTATTTTCCCCACAACAACCCTGTGAGGTGGGTTGAGCTAAAAGTGACTGACCCTATAATAATGCCAGAACACTTCATAAACATGTTATAAGTAAGGCTGAGTGAATGTTTTTTTTAATATCTGTATTAGATTTAGCTAAAACACTGATAGGCAATTTTAGGGCCAGGCCAAGCCAAGCCTTCAGTTGTATAGGGACACAAGTTGATGTGGCCTCACAGTACAAAAGGCTAACTTCCTACTATAACATTCATGTCGGGAGTACCCAAGTGCTTCCGGGTTGAAATGTTTGAACAGTGACATCACTGTTGTCTAGGGGATACCCAGTTTCATGTCCCCGCTAAGTTGCCCACCAAAGTGGTACCCATTTATCTACTTGAGGTCACCCACTTTTAAACTGCTGGGTTGGCAGGTGCTGGAGCCTGTGACAGGAGCTCACCCCGTCCCACAGCAGCAACCGGGTCTCGAACAAGAGCTTGCTAATCATCAATCCAGTGTCCTAACATCATGAGTCACTGAGCTCTTCAGCTAGCTTCCTGCTCCTCTCATACTTGTATTCCTTGGTCAGTCTTGGCAAGTATGGACGAATTCATGATTCCTCTTTTTCTCCAAATGTTCAAATGTCAGTATCTTTATGCTACTGTTGGCAAGAAGAATACAGTGTTGTCCCGCTCTCCTAAAAAAAAGCAAGGAAGGAAAGTAGTAATTCAACATTTGTATAGCTATCTGTTTTGTCATTCAATTGTTTTATAATGCTTTTTAAAAAATCTATAACCATTTAATACTTAATAGTGCTGGAAAAATGGAATGAAGAAAACTTGCTTAAAAAAACAATGGAAGTGATGAGAAACATTATCCTACACCTCCTCTTCCCCACCACACAGTAAAAACCCTTATTTATTTTACTAGTATTATTAATCATTATGAAATTTTATATGCTGCTAGTATGCCATAACTGGCTGTTTTTTGTTGTTGGTTACACTGCAAAAAGCTACAGGTATCAAGCACAGAGGGGCAGCTTATTTGTGGATGACATTCCAGCAGAAGAGAAATGCTGAGTTCAGTAATTTTGCAAACTCCTGCATCTTGGCTTCAGCCCAGAAAGAAGGACTAATGAGCCACTAATAACCTTCACCAAAGCTTGTAGCCCAGCATTCTAAAGCTCCTCTGCTAGGGACATCACAGGATTCTTGGCATTAGATGCGTAGAAAGGCAAAGCTGAATCCCTAAATTTGTGTTTGTGTGTAGGGGGAGCAGAGATTTGGATTTTGGAACAAAATTACTTGGATGTTAAGCAGGAAGAAGGATATCTTTAGTGACTTGTCTTTCTTAAGCATACATATGAAGTTGAAGTGCTTATTTAATGGGGAAATATTCATACTTTTAATAATAATAATAATAATAATAAAGTTGGAAGGGACCTTGGAGGTCTTGCCCCCTGCTGTCTTACAAAATTATCTTCCCCTCAAAAAAACCAATGGAAAAAATACTTAGAATGAAAATTGGAGGAAATCATTACAAAATAGCAAAAATACTAAAAAAGATAATAAAAATAAGTATAGTTTGCTTTACAACAAACATTTTTACTAGGTAAGTAGTTTGTTTTAATCCAGACAGTGGCCACTTGCATGTCTAACATAGCATGGCAACAAGTGACCTGATAGCTTGCTCACTGTCTCAGAAGAAAAGCCTCTTATTGAAGTATTCCCAAACTGCTTTCTGTATAATGTAAAAGTCTGAAAACACCACAGCAGTGCTACAGTCACTGACCAAATTATTTCCAGTTCTTTCTATGATGTATAAACTATCATACATCACTAGCATTGCACTAGAGCAAAATGTTCTGATGGGTTTCTGACAAGTACCAGGGAAGAAAGAGAAGGAGAAAACTTCCTTCTTTTCTCTCCTGCAAATTGAGGTTGTCCTAAATCAGGGGTAGGCAACCCAAAACACTCAAAGAGCCACTTGGACCCGTTTCCCATCGAAAACAAAACACTGGGAGCCGCAAAACCCTTTTGACATCTAAAATGAAGATAACACTGCATATATCGGTTTTTTACCTTTGTGCTATGTATAAAAAAACTATAGTGTGTTGCATTTATGAAATCAATGAACTGCTACAAAGAAAACAAATTTTTATTTCTGCACTCCATGCAAGAAAAACATTTTGAACTAAAAAAAAAAAGACGCTGGGTCGAAGGTTACCTTCAAATAAAATACTGAATGTCTATTTGAGTCCTCCTCATATTTATTAAATAAAAAGCCAAAAACTTATTCGCATGCAGCAAACCCAAAATGCTGTCTGCTTGTCATTCCGTCCATCCGTCCACCCACCCACCCATCTGTCCACCCGCCCATCTGCCCGCCCGTCTGTCCATCTGCCCGTCCGCCAGTCCATCTGCTTGTCTGTCCCGTCCGTCCATCTGCCCGTCCGCCAGTCCATCTGCCCATCCGTCCGCTTGTCCGTCCATCTGCCCGTCTGCCAGTCCATCTGCCCATCCGTCCGCTTGTCCGTCCATCTGCCCGTCCGTCTGCTCATCTGTCCATCTGCCCGTCCGTCAGTCCATCTGCCCGTCCGCCTGATCGTCTGCCCATCCATCTGCTCGTCTATCCATCTGCCCGTCCGCCAGTCCATCTGCTTGTCTGTCCCGTCCGTCCATCTGCCCGTCCGCCAGTCCATCTGCCCATCCGTCCGCTTGTCCGTCCATCTGCCCGTCTGCCAGTCCATCTGCCCATCCGTCCGCTTGTCCGTCCACTGCCCGTCCGTCCATCTGCCCGTCTGTCTGCTCATCTGTCCATCTGCCTGTCCGTCAGTCCATCTGCCCGTCCGTCTGATCGTCTGCCCATCCATCTGCTCGTCTGCTCGTCCATCCATCTGCCCGTCCGTCAGTCCATCTGCCTGTCCGTCTGCTCGTCTGTCCATCTGCCCGTCCGCCAGTCCATCTGCTCGTCTGTCCATCTGCCCGTCCGCCAGTCCATCTGTCTGTCTGTACTGGAGCGTGCAGTCAGTTGTCAACGAATAAAAAAAGGACTATTTCACTGAACAACGTCAAATAAATATTTGCTAAATAATAGCCAAGTAAACTATTTTACCTGGTTAATGTGATTTTTGCTTCTCAACATCAGCACACAGCATCTGTACATCAGGGCTGTAAGAGGTCACCTTCATCTTTAAACAAGACTGCAGGCTGTTGTCTGTGAGGCGTGAACGATATTTGTTTTTAATATAATTCATGTTCGAAAAGACCTGTTCACATACGTATGTGGATCCGAAGATCGACAGGACTCCAAATGCGTATTTTTTCATGTTTGAGTAAGTGCTGGGGATGGCATTCCATGTATTGAATATCAGCTTGTCCTGTTTGGGAAGGTTTTCAATATCACTCCATTTGTGATTCAGCGCGAGATTGGCCTTCTGACGGGCAACCTCTTCAAGATTATCGGTCAAGCGTTGGAACTTGGACACCCATATATCTTTGTCGGCTATGTCTGCAAGTTCCATCTCCAGATCGGGTTGACTTACCCCTGCAAATGCAGTCATATTCAATGCAGATGGATCGCTGGTCAGGGGAGTGACAGGGAAAGATAATGTATTTTTTTCCTCTCTGAACTCACAGAATCGCTTCCCAAATGATGTTTGCATTGCAATGATTGCAGACTGCAAATACTCTGAATTTATCATATTGTGACCTTGTTTGAACTCTCGCAAAGAGGGGAAGTGAGACAGTGTACCTCTCTGTAAATCTCTGCCAAATACTGTTAACTTGCGCTCAAATGCCAAAACTTCCTCCAGCATGTGCAGGGCTGTGCCTCCTTTACCCTGAAGAGTTGTGTTCAGCGTGTTCAGGTGTGCTGTCATATCTACCATGAAATGTAGCTTTTCCAGCCACTCTGGTCGTTCCAGCTCAGGAAAGGTGAGCCCTTTGCTGCCCAGGAAAGTTTTCACCTCTTCCAGAAACGCAGCAAAGCGTTTTAGCACCTCCCCTCTGGACAGCCACCGGACTTTGTTGTGCAGCAGGAGATCAGAATATGTGCTTTCCACCTCCTCTAGTAGCAAACGGAACTGACGGTGATTTAAGCCTTGTGCCATTATTTTATTGACAATCTAAATGACAACATTCATCACTTCTGTGCATTCCGGAGGAAATGTTTGAGCGCACAAGGCCTCTTGGTGAAGGATGCAGTGAAATGTTAGCAGCTTTCTACCCAGCGACTTCTGAAGTAAAGCCACAAAGCCCTTCTGCGCTCCTGTCATACTTGGTGCCCCGTCAGTAGCCACTGACACCAGGTGGGTGGTGTTTATTTCATTGGTTCTTAAATAATCCAAGACAGCCTCACAGATGTCCTCTCCCCGTGTTTGGCCTTGTAGTGGTATCAACTCAATCATTTCTTCCTGTGGCCCAGCAGAGTTTACATATCGGCAGAACAGCACTATTTGTTCAATATCAGTTTTGTCTTTGGATGCATCACAGGCAATTGAGAACGCCTCAGCTGAATTGATGTCTTTAATTTGCTGTCCAGTGATGTTTTCTGCCATTTTTATGGTTCGATCTTTGACAGTCTTCGCAGAGAGAGGCATATCTCTGATTTTCTGCACAATTTCACTCTTGTTTTTGAAGTCCGAGAATAGATGTTCTGAAATCTTAATGAATGATTCCTTGATATACTCTCCATCTGTAAACGGCTTCCCGTGCCTGACTATTTCCTGAGCGGCCACAAAACTAGCATATGTAGTTGAATTTGCAGACTTCACCCACTTCTTAAAATGATTCTTGCTCAGATCAACCTTCCGCATCAATTCCGAAATGGCTTTTTTTCTGTCATCTCCTTCTGGGTATTTTTCAGCAAAGGCTGCGTGTTTATTCTGGAAATGTCTTGCAACATTTGACTTTTTGTTGTTTGCCAATTTCTCACCACATATTAAACATACTGGTAAACCAGTCTTGTCAGTTGTGAAAGCAAATGAATGTGCCCATGTATCATTAAACACTCTGTTTTCTTCCGAAACTTTTCTTTTCTTGCATGATTTATCCATGGTTGGCCTACTGGGGGTCGAAAAGCACAATAAATCTCATGCAGGCAGGTGTCGTGGATTGGCAATTATAACCAGTACTGGGAATCAAATAATTTAACAACCAGTTCCCTGCAGAATTCCCCCCCCGCAAGAAGCACCCCGCCACCACTACTTCCCCCCCCCCACCCGATGGAGCGCTCCACTGCCACTGCTGCTTCCCCACCAGGACGGAGCGCTCCGCCGCTGCATAGCCCAGGCATGGCCAAGCAGCAGCAGCAAATTTCGTCCTCCCCACTCAAGGCGCAGCAGCAGGACTGCTCTCAATAAGGCAGGTGAACACGAGCGAGCAGCACAGCCGGCTCTTATTGTTTGAGAGCAATCCCGCTGCTGCGCCTCCACTTTCTTCAACCACGATCCCCCCTCCCCAGCCAGCCAGCTCTTCCATGAATTTAACATGGACATTAAAATGGTTCACCACCTTTATCAATATCATAAAGAAAAGTTTAAGAATTTTAATTGTGCTTGATCAGGTGCACTCATTTTCCTCCAGTCACTCTCTTGGCATCTCTACCCACTACATCTGAAAGCCAGAGGACTCACAATGATCCACACTCATAGAGAGGATCCTGCAATCTAATCTGAGCTGTCATAACCTTTCATTATAGCAGGTTATTCTCTATCTCTCTTTGTCTCTGTCTCTCTGTCTCTCTCTCATTACAATGCTCTCTGTTTTTCAAATATTTTTACTAAGGATTATAAATGAAAAGAGTAAAAGCCGGTGCAAACAATAAAAACCACAAATAGGAAAATAGGAAAAAAAATGCGGGGGGGAAAAAGAAGAGAGGAGAAAGAGGGGAAAAAAACCCTTTCTCCTTCATCCCAACAGGTAAAAACAATTTTAGCAGCTAATCTACCATCTTTAAATACAGCATAATTACCCACATACCTCATCTCTTAATTAAACAAACATAATATTTCATTAAACGTTCTTTACTAAAAGTCTAGAAAGGACAACCACATATATTCATATTCTCCTTCTCTCTCCCCCCCTCCCTCCCCCTCCCAGCAAAGCACTTACTTGGAAAGTAGAATGACCTACAGAATTAACCAACTGGCTTTGTTTTTCTTTATTCAGAAAAGTATTCCAGCAGTGTTCAACAAATAACTGTAAAGAAATGAATACCTTCTTGTTTAGCCATTTTATTTGGATGGGTTGGATTTGTGTTGTTAAGTGAGACATTTGTTTAATGAGTTTTGCCCCATTTTGCGACCTTTCTTACCAACATTGCTAAGTGAATCACTGCAGTTGATAAGTCAGTAAGCAGACTGACAAAGTGGAAATTACATGTTGCTACTAAAAGGGCTTGTGGTTCCCTGTCTGATGCAAGAAATATGATATTCAGGGGTGCTCCTGAAGAAAAGGCTGTGTGCAGGTAGAAAGGGTGATACTCCAGTAAGGGGGTGCAATGATTACAATAAGCTCCTGCATATAGAATAGAATAGAGGTGGAAGGGACCTTGGAGGTCTTCTAGTCCAGCCTCCTGCTCAAGCCCGTACAGAAAAGTGGGGGTCTTTAAATAGTCACGTCCACTTCCTCCCCTTTTTTTCCTATTGTTTGCAATGACCAGTTGCAGACATCCACATGTGTATGCATGTCAGGTTTGGAAGCCTCCGTTTAAGTCTCTGCGTGTGCACAGACATAGGCTGACTTAGGAGCGAAAACACTGCTGATAGATCTTGTCATTCTTGTGGGATTTTTGCATGCAGTTTAGTTTTGTGGAGGGGGAGGGGGAGGAGGAAGTGCGGAGCAGCCAGTCAGAGCCCAGATTGTTTGCTTATTGAGAGAAAGAAAGAAAGAAAGAAAGAAAGAAAGAAAGAAAGAAAGAAAGAAAGAAAGAAAGAAAGAAAGAAAGAAAGAAAGAAAGAAAGAAAGAAAGAAAGAAAGAAGGGAGGGAGGGAGGGAGGGAGGGAGGGAGGGAGGGAAGACAAGGGAAGAAGAAAGGCAGGAAGAAGATGGGAAGGAAGGAAGGCAAGAAAGGAAGAAAGGAAGGAAGAATATAGGAAGGAAGGAAGGAAGGAAGGAAGGAAGGAAGGAAGGAAGGCAGGCAGGCAGGCAAGAAAGGAAGAAGAAAGGCAGGAAGAATATGGGAAGGAAGGAAGGCAGGCAAGAAAGGAAGGAAGAAGAAAGGCAGGAAGAATATAGGAAGGAAGGAAGGAAGGAAGGAAGGAAGGAAGGAAGGAAGGAAGGAAGGCAAGAAAGGAAGGAAGAAGAAAGGCAGGAAGAATATAGGAAGGAAGGAAGAAAGGAAGGCAGGCAGGCAAGAAAGGAAGAAGAAAGGCAGGAAGAATATGGGAAGGAAGGAAGGCAGGCAAGAAAGGAAGGAAGAAGAAAGGCAGGAAGAATATAGGAAGGAAGGAAGAAAGGAAGGCAGGCAGGCAGGCAAGAAAGGAAGAAGAAAGGCAGGAAGAATATGGGAAGGAAGGAAGGAAAAAAGAAAAACAGGAAGGAAGGAAGGAAGATATAACCTTCAGCAAAGCAGCCTCCCTGCAAAAGAAACCCATTCCCACTTATGTGAGCAGACACGTGCCCCCACAAGCAGCTCCCCCCTCAGCCTCCAAGCCAAAAACCTCGCCTTGCTTTAATTGCAGGCAAAACCTGTCGAAAGCCCAACCACCCCGTGCAGAAGCGCTGCCTGCTCTCTTTTCCAGGGCGCTCCAGCCCAGCTTCTTTCCTCCCTTTTAGCTGGCTGGACAACCTTTAAAATTGGCCTTTACTCTTTATTTATTGGGGGGGGGGAATCTGCAAGCTTGCCTCCGCGCCTCGGAGCCGGGAGGATTTTTGCATGCAGTTTACTTGTGTGTGTGTGTGTGTGTGGGGAGTAGGTCTTCCCTGCCGCTCCGCTCGGACCGCCGGCTTCTGGTTGCTGGGCTGCCTCCCTCCGGAGCTGTCTTTCCCCGCTGCTTCCTCGCCCTCCCAGCAAAAGAACCCCAGAGAACCCCGGGCCACGAAGGGGCGCGGGTGCCCGGTCGGCACCACTTCTCCCGCCCCGCTT
>JALGBA010000225.1:0-238209 GCA_023970755.1 Azemiops feae | reverse complement strand
AGAAAGAAGGAAGAAGAAAGGCAGGAAGAATATAGGAAGGAAGGAAGGAAGGAAGGAAGGCAGGCAAGAAAGGAAGAAGAAAGGCAGGAAGAATATAGGAAGGAAGGAAGGAAGGAAGGAAGGAAGGAAGGAAGGAAGGAAGGCAAGAAAGGAAGAAGAAAGGAAGGAAGAATATGGGAAGGAAGGAAGGAAGGAAGGCAGGCAAGAAAGGAAGGAAGAAGAAAGGCAGGAAGAATATAGGAAGGAAGGAAGAAAGGAAGGCAGGCAGGCAGGCAAGAAAGGAAGAAGAAAGGCAGGAAGAATATGGGAAGGAAGGAAGGAAAAAAGAAAAACAGGAAGGAAGGAAGGAAGATATAACCTTCAGCAAAGCAGCCTCCCTGCAAAAGAAACCCATTCCCACTTATGTGAGCAGACACGTGCCCCCACAAGCACCTCCCCCCTCAGCCTCCAAGCCAAAAACCTCGCCTTGCTTTAATTGCAGGCAAAACCTGTCGAAAGCCCAACCACCCCGTGCAGAAGCGCTGCCTGCTCTCTTTTCCAGGGCGCTCCAGCCCAGCTTCTTTCCTCCCTTTTAGCTGGCTGGACAACCTTTAAAATTGGCCTTTACTCTTTATTTATTGGGGGGGGGGAATCTGCAAGCTTGCCTCCGCGCCTCGGAGCCGGGAGGATTTTTGCATGCAGTTTACTTGTGTGTGTGTGTGTGTGGGGGGGGAGTAGGTCTTCCCTGCCGCTCCGCTCGGACCGCCGGCTTCTGGTTGCTGGGCTGCCTCCCTCCGGAGCTGTCTTTCCCCGCTGCTTCCTCGCCCTCCCAGCAAAAGAACCCCAGAGAACCCCGGGCCACGAAGGGGCAAAGCTGCCCAGTCGGCACCACTTCTCCCGCCCCGCTTAGCGGCGGGAGGACGGCAAAGGGCCGCAGCTACCCGGTCGGCACCACTTCTCCCGCCCCGCTTAGTGGCGGGAGGACGGCAAAGGGCCGCAGCTGCCCGGTCGGCACCACTTCTCCCGCCCCGCTTAGCAGCGGCGGGAGGACGGCAAAGGGCCGCGGCTGCCCGGTCGGCACCACTTCTCCCGCCCCGCTTAGGAGCGGCGGGAGGACGGCAAAGGGCCGCAGCTGCCCGGTCGGCACCACTTCTCCCGCCCCGCTTAGCGGCGGGAGGACGGCAAATGGCCGCAGCTGCCCGGTCGGCACCACTTCTCCCGCACCGCTTAGCAGCGGCGGGAGGACGGCAAAGGGCCGCAGCTGCCCGGTCGGCACCACTTCTCCCGCCCCGCTTAGCGGCGGGAGGACGGCAAAGGGCCGCAGCTGCCCGGTCGGCACCACTTCTCCCGCCCCGCTTAGCAGCGGCGGGAGGACGGCAAAGGGCCGCAGCTGCCCGGTCGGCACCACTTCTCCCGCCCCGCTTAGCGGCGGGAGGACGGCAAAGGGCCGCGGCTGCCCGGTCGGCACCACTTCTCCCGCCCCGCTTAGCAGCGGCGGGAGGACGGCAAAGGGCCGCAGCTGCCCGGTCGGCACCACTTCTCCCGCCCCGCTTAGCAGCGGCGGGAGGACGGCAAAGGGCCGCAGCTGCCCGGTCGGCACCACTTCTCCCGCCCCGCTTAGCGGCGGGAGGACGGCAAAGGGCCGCAGCTGCCCGGTCGGCACCACTTCTCCCGCCCCGCTTAGCGGCGGGAGGACGGCAAAGGGCCGCAGCTGCCCGGTCGGCACCACTTCTCCCGCCCCGCTTAGCGGCGGGAGGACGGCAAAGGGCCGCAGCTGCCCGGTCGGCACCACTTCTCCCGCCCCGCTTAGCGGCGGGAGGACGGCAAAGGGCCGCAGCTGCCCGGTCGGCACCACTTCTCCCGCCCCGCTTAGCGCGGGAGGACGGCAAAGGGCCGCGGCTGCCCGGTCGGCACCACTTCTCCCGCCCCGCTTAGCAGCGGCGGGAGGACGGCAAAGGGCCGCAGCTGCCCGGTCGGCACCACTTCTCCCGCCCCGCTTAGCGGCGGGAGGACGGCAAAGGGCCGTGGCTGCCCGGTCGGCGCCACTTCTCCCGCCCCGCTTAGCGCCGCCGGCAGCGGGGGTGGCGGGAGGACGGCAAAGGGCCGCGGCTGCCCTGTCGGCACCACTTCTCCCGCCCCGCTTAGCGCCGCCGGCAGCGGGGGCGGCGGGAGGACGGCAAAGGGCCGCGGGTGCCCGGTCGGCACCACTTCTCCCAGCCCGCTTAGCGCCACCGGCAGCAGCAGCGGCGGAGGGAGGACAGCGAAGAGGCGCCGCGCAGCAGGTGGGAAAAGGGCCAGGCAAGTCGCTGCGGGGGAATCTCAAAAGAGGCCGAGACGGCCGAAAGGCGCGGGCCGAGAGGGGAAGTTTCCGAGACCCCCGGTGACACCCCCTCAGGGCTAGTAGAGGCGGCAGCGGAGAAGGGCGAGGGGAGACCCGGCGGGCAGGGAAGAGGCACCCCGAGACTCGCCACCCCCACCCGCGGCTCCTTACCCAGGTTTTGCCTCCGGAGGACGGCAAAGGGACACCTTTCCAGCCGTCCTCCCAACTCTTCCACCGCTGCTGCCACGTGCGGTCTGAAGAAGGAAAGAGGTTTGTGGGTAGTCCCACAAACCAAAAAGTTCAACCAATCAATTCAAACTTTGTGAATTTTTTTTTTTGTGAGAGGTTTGAATTCATTGGTTGAACTTTTTTTATCCCACTTTTTTTTTTCAGACTGCACATGGCAGCGGAGGACAGGGAGCCGCAGGAGACGGCTGAAAGAGCCGCATGCGGCTCCGGAGCCGCGGGTTGCCGACCCGTGGTCTAGTTTAATGAAAAGAAGGACTGGGGGTGACATGATAGCAGTATTCCAATATCTCAGGGGCTGCCACAAAGAAGAGGGAGTCAAGCTATTCTCCAAGGCGCCTGAGGGCAGGACAAGAAGTAATGGATGGAAACTAGTCAAGGAAAGAAGCAACCTGGAACTGAGGAGAAACTTCCTGACAGTTAGAACAATTAACCAGTGGAACAACCTGCCTCCAGAAGCGGTGAATGCTCCAACACTGGAAGTTTTTAAGAAGAGACTGGACAGCCATTTGTCTGAAATGGTATAGGGTTTCCTGCCTGAGCAGGGGGTTGGACTCGATGACCTCCAAGGTCCCTTCCAACTTTATTATTATTATTATTATTAATCCTTCTTTATGTGCAATATTCATATACCGCCAGCCAGGAACATTGATATCTCAGGTTCCCTATAATCAGAGAGGGGGTTGGATTGTGTTTCCCTGATTCAGATAGTCCTTGTCTTACAAACACAACTGGGACCAGAAGTTCTGTTGCTAAGCAATGTGGTTGTTAAGTGAATTGTGACATATTTTATGACCTTTTTTGCTGTAGTCATTAAGTGAATCACATGACTGTTGAGCAAATCTGGCTTCGCTCACTGACTTTGCTGGTTAGAAGCCCCCTGGGAAGCTGGCAAATGACCAACATGTGACCCTGAGATGCTGCAACTATTGTAAATACATGCCAGGTGCCAAGAACTTGAATTTTGATCACAGGGATGCTATGATAATCATAAATACAAGGAGGGGTTGCAAATCACCTTTTTCGCTGCTCTCAGAACTTTGAAACTGTTGTTAAACAAATGGTTGCAATTCGAGGACTGTATCATCCCTGCACCATTCTTTGGAAAATTTGAGAGCAGGACGTCTCTTTCTCAAAGCTTCTTGCCTTTCGGGAATTAAGTGGAATGGCTGGGATACACAGCGAACTAAATTCCTTGTCAGAATGGCACTAGGGTTTCAGAAGAAAGCACGCAGTAGTACTTAAAACTTTGCATACTTTATGAATTTTCAATATTTCTGCATAAATATGGTATGTCCTAAAATGTCATCTAGTCTCCACATAAGTCCTAAAACTAAATAAAGAAAGCCCAATTAAACAAATGAGACAAAACCATTATATTTGTTCATTTATTCACTGAAGAAAATGAGCTGTTCCCACTGGATAGTTCAAGGAATATTTCTGCAAAGTATTTTATTATTTCAATAGCAGGTTACTTAAAGTAGAAATATTTTGTCCTTTCCACCCATCTATTAACGCTCCCAGGTATATATTGAACACATATTCACTTAAGTGCTAATTAGTAATAGCTTATTAAAACCAATTAAGCTGAGTTATCAGTGATGTTAATCACCTAGAAGTTCAAAATTCAATCCAAATCAGATAGTCTTTCTGCCTGAGAGTACAAAGTCTTTCCTGCAGAGATTATTATTACTAATCATGACAAATTAATAATGAAAAATTGAGATCAAGCGAACAAATTAAAATCTTTCCCAACAAAGATTATGAACTCCTGGACTTGCTGAGCTCAATTACAGAATTTGATAAAAGGAAAGTGTTTCTACTAGACTAGGTATGATGTAACTTCATTATAGAGTCAGCCAGGAAGAGGGCACAACTTTTTGTTCTGTAAGGGCTGGAGTAAATACAATGAAGCTTAAATTACTTAGGATTTATTTCCCATTGATTTCAAAAGGTTCAGTACAATGGGCCAAATCCAAGGTTTTCGTACTATATATACAATTCTCCTTGAAAATTAGGGCTTGGTCCTAATTTTATTTATTTAAGCTCAGAAGCTAAACAGAGTTAGTTCTAGTTAATACTGGTAGTCCTTGACTTACAAAAGCAAATTTAGTGACCTTTCAAAATTACAACAGCACTGAAAAAAAGTGACTTATGACAATTTTTTCACAGTTACAACCTTTGTAGCATTCCCATGATCATGTGATCAAAATTCAGATGCTTGGCAACTGGTTCATTCTCATGACCATTACTATGTCCCAAGGTCATGTAATTATGTTTTACAACCTTTTGGCAAGCAAATAAATGGGGAAGCCAGGTTCACTTAAGAACTTATCAACTGCAGTGATTCACTTAACAACTATGACAAGAAAGGTCGTGAAATGGGACAAATCTCATTTAACAAATGTCTTAACAACAGAAATTTTGGACTCAGTTGTTGTCATAAGTCAAGGACTACCTGTACTTTGAAAGAAGGACTGCAGATGCCAACTCTGCTTCCACATAATAGAATAACAGAACCCAAATGGGCACTTTGTTACAGTATACCTAAAGTTAAAGGATTCCTCACACATAGTTATCCAACATCTGCTTTCATATTTCCAGTAAAGGGGAAACACCTTCCTAGTTCTACTGTCGAATGGCTCTAGGAAGCTTTCCCCCCCCCAAAACATACTCAACCCATATTATTAAAGAATATAATTATCAGCAATGATACCATCTTTATCCAATGGATGTGTGGTATCCATACTATCATGTCCTTCTTCTACTTACAGTATATGGGACAAACAAGTCAGAATCTGTGCAAAGGAATAATTGAACACAGATGTGACACCAAAGGTAACAACATTCAGAAATCAGTGGGGAGGGTTTTGAAAAGTACTCTGCTTCTAATCTGAAGGTCATTACTCTACAGATGGGATATGCTAGAAGGAATGACCTTCAAATAGCAATAACATACTTGAATTTATTTTAGAAATTTTGATTGACGTTGTTTAGGCCTCAAAGCAGGCTAAAGTCCAGTAAAGGACTTTAGCATGGTTTTAAAAAAAGTAGATTATTTTATCACTAGTTATTACCGGATAAAGAGATGCTATTCATACTATCGGCACAGTTTAACATAGAATTTAGCTACACTGCAGACCTGGTATTTTATGGCTTTTACCTTGATATTTAATTTATTTTCAAATTATTTTTGCACTTATCATCCTAGTTATAGTCCAAGAAGTACAAGGAAGAATAATCTTCATATAGATCTCTTTGTTCTTCCCTACTAGTTTTTTTTCACTGTTTTGATTATGCTCTTTCATTATATTGCGGTTGGTACTGCAAGAGTTTAATATTTTTTTATAGGGAAGATATGATTCCAGAAGCCCAAATATAAATTGAGAGAAAAAGAAACAAAATCCCAAAATATTGCCTTTGCTTGAGACTAAGTAATGCAAGTATAATGCAAGTATAACATCCTTTTTGTGCAGCCTCTTAATGGCAAGGGAATTAATGCTGTTATGTTCTTCTCTGATCCTGAGATTATAACATGTGAAAGGAAATCACAATGTGGTTTATTATTATCTAATTCTCATAAGATACAGTACTGGATAAAAACAGTTGCATAGTAACTAAATCTTCCAATATTGCCGTAACAGCGTGGGAGATGTATGTCACTGCAACTCTCACGTGACCAAAGCAATGACAGAAAGATCATCATTTCTGATTCTGAGAATCTCTTCTTATAACAGATGGGTGTAACATATTAACATTGGAATTGAAAATAATAGGAATTCATTTGAAAGAAAATATATCCACACAAACAGCTTTGCAAATCCGGTCTTTATAAGTTTATTTTTCAGATGCACTGATATTGCATTGCTGTATAATAATATGTGCTAATACTGAATTACCACCATAAAGCAACCTTTAAAAAAATTGTCTGCAAAAAAATAATCTCCAGAAAGTATCATATAGTTGTTTTGAATCTGAATAAGATATCATCATTTGACTTATTCTTACCCTTTGTTTAGTGCAGAATAGTTAACTGTATTATACCTACAGAAAAAGTAATGATTATAACATAACAGTTTGCCCTGCAGTTATATCAGTAGAAAACCTTTTACACCGATCTAGCTAAGATTTGGTCAAAATATTCAGTGAAATTCATGTTTGACTCATGTAGCTGTGATCAAATTATCATACTCTTTTTAAATAATTCCATGTAAATTTCACTAAATTATATGTAGTTCAATATGACATGGGAATAGATAAAATAAAATTAAAGCCTCAAAAGGAAACTGATAAGGGGATCAGTTCCAAGATACTAAATGTATCTCCAATAAATGCAAGTTGAAGTGTAAAGATTCAAATATAAAACTAAAACCAAATCATGCTTCACAAAGTACAAACACTCAAAATGCTAGGACAATATAGTATGAGATGTTATTTTATTAGTTAGTGGATTTGTAAACCCTTGAACATACACACAGCTTTAGAATAATCAACCGTAGTCATTTGATGTTTATTCATCAAACCTTACTTAGGCAAACAATACCACAGGATAAGGTATGATCCCAGCTTCTGTCTAGCTTAGCATCTCTCGTTATACAGGTAATCCTCAACTTACAACCACAACTGAGCCCAACATTTCTGTTGCTAAGTGAGACATTTGTTAAGTGAATTTTGCCCCATTTTATGACTTTTCTTACCACTGGTTACCAAAGGTTGTTAAGTGAATCACTGCAGTTGTTAAGTTAGTAATACAGTTGTTAAGTGAATCTGGCTTCCCCATTGACTTTGCTTGTCAGAAGGTCTCAAAAGGACACTGCAACTGTCATAAATATGAGTCAGTTGCCAAGCGTCTAAATTTTGATCATGTGACCATGGCGATGTTGCAAGGGTCATAAGTGTGAAAAACAGTCATAAGTCACTTTTTTCAGTGCCATTGTAACTTCAAACGGTCACTAAATGAACTGTTGTAAGTCAAGGAATACCTGTCTATGGTTTTGATTTGCCTGGGCAGATATACATCTGTACTTTCTATCTCTTTCAGAAGAGCACTGTTTTATGTTTGCTGGGCTTCAACTATCACATGGGAAGGACTATGGCAGATACAGGATACAGCTTCCAGGTACAGATATCTCTGAGATATAGATGACATGTCCAGTGCTTAGTTCTAACATACAGGTATACTGGCCAATGCCCTTCAGAGTCCTCTCTTAAAAGAAATCTATTAAACTTCAAGAAGGATACTGGTAATCAGCATTTTGAAGATAGCAAGCTAAGCATTCCTCAACCTATTTTTTATATATGACATATCCACATATAGTACGTAAGCTTTGTGTCTGATTTATGTATGGCTTTAAAATTGCTTATATTTAAGAAAAATAATTGAACTTGCTTGATCCCATTGGTTTTCCTTAGAAACAGTTCAGCAGTTGCTTAGAATTTGTTGAAATCAGTGATACTGAAAAATATAAAACTCTGGCTGGTTTGTGTTCTTAATTATATATCCTAATTCCATTATTTGCTATATAACCATCCTTCAATTCTCACATTTTCACAATCTTCCTGATTGGTCATGCAGGATAAGAGGTAACCATAGATTTTAACTGTTCTTTTTACACTAAAAATAGTATCTTATAAATACCAAAGTCAGTAATATTAAATATTAAACACATTTCTGATAAATATGTATGAATCATTCATATAACAATGAGTAATTTTTATAGCGCTTACTTTCTGGTGAGTAACAGCATTCAGCATTGTTAAGCTTGATTAAGCAAATTTAATTGGCTGTACTTAATGCATTCTTGCAAATGTGAAATATTGCACTTAAGTATGGTTGTTAATCTTTCAATAATTTGTAAGAAATAAAATAACTAACCATGAAGTATTAATCTAATAGTCTACTTGCAGGAGTGACCTTTTCTGTTCCTGAGAGTCATGTGTTTCAAATACTTGTGCTTTAACAGCTGGGTAATTATATTCAGTGCCTATTTATCTAGAAGTAAATCTTACGAACTAAATTTCCTCACAAGTAAAGTATGTATAAGAACAGTAGAAACCTTAATGTGCTTCAGTTAACTGTATTTCAGCTCTGAAAAGTCCAATCCAACATGGCCAGTGGCAAGGGATTCTAACAGTTGTCCTGCAAAATACTGACATGGCATTAGTTTGCTTATCCTGGTGTTAGGAATTAACCTTAAATAATTATATATAATTAGACAACTGCAGGTTAGGAAATCTCCCATCTTTCCTTTGCTTTCCTTGCATATGCAATATTCCAGAGAAATGGGGCATGTATGTCTGTCATACGTTTAGCTTCTTCTTTGCAATATATTTTGGTTAATTCATATCTACTATAATTAATGGCACATATTTCTTTCATTATATACTTTGTATATAATTCTAAGTACAATTTATAATAAAACTAAGTCTGTTGTTACTGTAAAGGTTTTCTTGTGTTGCACTGAATGTTCATTTAGGCTGGGCTGGACAATAAATATTCCCCTAGATGCCCATTATCTCACACAGAACCCATCCAGGTTCACTACTCCAATGGAGTTTCTTTTTTATTTTTAAACATTCTTTTAATTAAAGAAAAAGAAATAGAATGTTGATTTGCTGCAAAACAAAACATCAACCTCTAGCACTATTTTATTTATAAAGTGGACTCAGTGGACATTCTTGTAAGAACAAAACTGGTAAGTGGTTGCAATCTGTGGCTTCACTGGAAATGTTCCCACTTGTGCAGAAAAAAAAAGAACTAACCTGCAGATGTAAGGAGGTAAGGAACATTCTGAGGTAAGGAACATTCTGAGCAATAGAGGCCATGTCAAGGAGCATTTCCACTAGCTGATTTTCTGAAAACTAGATTAACTGACAACATACCCTATAGCAGCTACTTTGTGAATGGGCACGTCTCTTAAGATATTCTGTGTAAAGTTCATCATACATCATTTCAAAAGTCCCAAAGTGCCCAAACTCTCTCAGATGAACACACATTGTTTAGACACTCTATACAACTTCGAATAGTTATAATCTCTGCTACCCTCATGCATCAAGTTTTCCTCTGAAGCAGGAGATTTCCCTGTGTAAATCTTTGAGGGGACATTACACAGAAATTGAGACTTTTCTTGACAGAGTATGTGTAGAAGGCAATGTAAAGAAAGAAGTGAGATGAGCAAGTGGGCTTCATTATCTCTCCTCGTGAAATAGGGAGATTCAGATGCTGTCCCCTGAAGGAGGAAAAAGGAACATTTTACAAAGGAAAGAGACTAGGAATATCACAGTGAATGTAAATAAAACTAATACCCTTAGAAAGTGAATGTTATCTTTCTCTCCTCATCCAGGTGCAACTGGTAAATCCCTGTGACTGTGTTTCAGCCAAGAAATATTTGAGTATCCAAAGAGGGGAAGAAGGAGTAGGCAATTGCCCTACCCCTTTTAAATGAGCATTGCAACCTATGCTTTAAAAGTGGGGAGCTTCGTTTGCAAAGCTGCAGCTGCCATCTTGACCTTTTCGACCTTGCACAGTCATGCCTGCTAGCTGTCTAGCAGCAGATACACTTGAAGGACCCTGATTTCTTGTTTATGAATCAGCAATTTATGGAACTCTTAATTCTCTTTACAGACTTCCTTTAAATTGTTCTTGTTCATTACATTTCCCTTTTTTCCTGTATAAATAAAATCTTAGGAGGTCAGCATTTTAAAAAAATTATTTCAATGATATAAAAGTTTTTTTTTTTTTTTAAAGTAAAGTATATACAGCTTGATTATGTTGATTTAGGTAAAGTGAGGATCATTTTCAGAGAGCACAGTGCTTTGTAAAGCCCCATTGACCACATTAGTGCTTGAATTACTTCATGTGATTACAGCCGCCATGGAGATGCTTTTGTTCACTCAGTTCTAAAGAAGTTAATTATAACACTAAAGTCACCTATTTAGATGACAATCTTTCTTTCACACTCAACATAATCTGCCCTTTCTATTCACCTTCCTCTGATATCCCTACAGGTTCCCACTGGAGCCAATACAACTTTTGTTTAGATAGAACTGTACTGACATAGTCAAAGCCACTCCAAGGGTAGTACTTACTAGTTGTTTAAGAAATAGAAGTTGAATTAGCACAGGCAGCAACAGGGTGAGAATCTAGTACAAAGATAGCCTGAGATGCAGCAACTTCCAAAAATAATTTCCAGAGTCTAAGGGTCAACAAACATAGAAGGCCCAACAAAGAAATTGACAAGTGAAGAGTCTTTCACCATTTTGATCTCATGTGATTTATAACATTCTATACTATCATCCAGCTGTTGCTATGCTGATATATCAGCAATGGCTTTATATATCACACAAAGATGGCTAGATGATGCTATAAGTTGCTATAAATCACAACTGAAGAAAAAGGCCCAGGAACTAGCTATGCAGAATTAAAGGCTTTTCAGCCCAAATTCTTTGAGCTCAGCTAGAGCAAAGCTGCAAGCATCTAATAGACCCCTTGCAAAGTCTGTACACAGGAATAGGAAGCTACCCAGATGTAGGTTATTGCTCTTGATTTTTAAACAAGCACTTTTAAACTTAATAATTGAAATCTGCATCCTCTAGTATTTTTTATGCCTGATTAAGACTCTCAGAATTGTAGTTTTTTATCTATTAAACAAACATATTAAAGAATATCTCCTTCAGGATACTTGTATTCGTTTCTCAGCTGCAATATTTCTACAAGAAAATAGCTCCCTGGAGTGCTCCAGAATTTCCAAAATGAGCCCACCAAAGGAGACAGTACATAATATAATACTATTATGCATTATTTGTGCATTCCTCCAAATAACAATGATGTCACCAGGAAAAATAATATACAACATTAATAATGTGATTTTATTTTGCATAAAATTTAAGAATTCCCATGCCAAAGTACTTTATTTTGGTTATTGATTAATTTTATATAGCATAAAGCATAGAAATAAAATAAAAGGTAAAATAAATAAATAAAACCAGGTGGAACAAAAGACAGCATGAATGAAAATGTCTTTGTTCAGCTAAATCCCTTGAACAGTAATAGAGTTAACACAAAGGGTCATATAATACACATACTGCCAATGTTATGTTATGCTCTTCATCATTTCTCCAAATTGAAAAAAACAAATGGTGATAAATATATGTATGTTAGATTGATACATGTATATGAATACACAAATAAAAATATTTTGCCTGATTACATTACATAAAATTATTTTTATAGGTGAATACTAGGAAAAATAATTGAACTCTAACAAGATACAGAAAAGATACAGAACATTGCTTCTGGAAGTTGTTCCAACCCCTTTACCAACAATAGCCTATACAAATATTTCTGTATAATAAAGTGTTGATTTTGTCTGCAGGGGTGCTTCTTCTCTCCATTTTGGGCTGAATCCATGAATGTTTATGCCTATGTATGTTCAGCATCATGATGAAGACTCTAAGTATTCCTGACTAGGAAAAGGATGGCTTGAAATGGAATAATTAGCAACATTCTGAGCAGCTACCCAATGACCCCTCCCATAAGAACACTCCTAGGGGAATTTTTTGGAAATATTCATATTACCAGCCAGGTAAGAACTACTTTTGAACTCTTCTTTTGCTGGATTCTCTCCCCATTCCCAGCTCCCGTACCACATACGGTTTATTTTATTTAGTTTTCTGAAAGTTATTCTCCTGAAGGACAGCACTTATATAACTTCTTACCAAGATTCTGTTAGCTGAAAGGATAAAATGATCCATAGCAGGAGAATTACAGGAATCGCATGTAATTTTTCAGACAAAGTTTTTTTTTTAAAAAAAAAAAATCTCAGGGGTACAAAATGGGCCATACTAAACTGCAGAGTGGAAAAAAGAAAATCAGAGAGGAACTGCAACTGAGAGATTTGCTTATTATACACTGTAAGGTATCATTACAGAGGAGAACTTTCGTCCTTTCTTTACCTCACATAATTTAACCTTCTAGTTGCAGATGGTCATACAGAAAAAATGCTGACTTAGAGGATCTGCCTCTAAGATCCTAAGAATGAAAAACTACTACTGATTCACCTAACAGTCCACAGACGATGAACTAATTATGAGGAAGATCCAGAGGCTTCTAATTAGAATGAATGGCTTCTATTTTTCCAGTTTTATGCTTACTGCCAGTATTTCAGAAATAAATAGTTTCAAAAAGGAGTCTAAACGGTTGGTGAAACCTTGATGGCACTGAATAAAACAAGATGCTCAAGCAGTAAAACAATTTCAGTCAAGTTAACACAGAAAAGTAAAACTTCTGTACATTAGTAATAGAGAATACTGTGATGTAAATTTCCCTATCATGTTACTTAACTGGAAACACAACTTTAAATGTCATTTATCACAAGAATCAAACCTTTTATAGTTCAGAATACTATAAATAAAAGGATGGGAGACAAATGGCTGTGTTGACAGGAATCTTTTGAGCTGTAAGGGTTCATCCTTATGTCCTTCTCCTTCCATAGGTATTTATGAAATGATTCATAAATCTTGTTTATGCAAACCTTATAATACACACATGCTCATTCTTGGATTTTTATACACTATTTGCAATATTTCTTATTGTAGGTCAAGAAAAGATCTTTTGGGAATCTCAGATGTTTTCATTCACAGGGTTTAAATAGCTTTTGCAACAATAGTTTGAAGTTCAGATGTCAGATTTTCAAGTATTCATCTTAATTTCAAAAACCTTTCCTTCATTTTTTCTACCAGAATGAAGGGAAAGTTTTTATAATTACATTTTAGCACACTTGATTTCCAGAGTGGGTACATATTGTTCTGTTTCCATTTCATTTTTTATTCTTTCGGCCACCTTAGGAATAAATGTTTGCTAGATGTATACAAGTATACTTGTCTGTCATTAACCGTGTATTATTCAGTTAACTGAATTCCTGGGTTCACACAATTTTCTCTATCATAAATGAACCACACTGGTTAGATGTGTTGTAAAAGTCAGGCTGCATTGTCAGAGATCATTCAATACATAATTCTTCCATGCTGTACCTCCAAATAAAATTTAATAAAATTTTAAAAAATGAATACTACAAAATCAAATTATAGTAAGCATACAGTAAAATCATATAACCCATGATGTTAACGCTTCAATGGGAAAAGCATTGAAGTTTGAAGTTACCATCCAGTTTCAAAGTTCCTGGATGGTAACTTATTTCAAAGCTGTAATGAGCAAAAGGAATAACCTTGAAGAAGAGCCCCAATCAAGACAACAATCAGTTTAAAGAAATCTGAGTCAAGGCCAAAACTGTAACTTGAGAAGGCATCTCAGACAAGATCCTCTCTAGTTCTCATGAAAATAATGTGGGAGGGGCAGCAGGAGAAGCGCATTCAGACTTGCAGGAATCTGTTACTATAAGCTTATAATAAAGGTACCATTCACTTGTAATGTTTTTTGTTTCCTAGGCCAGTCTATCTTGGATGACTGATAAAAGCACATATATTACCCATCTAAAATGCCAAGCTTCAGACCTTGGTGTTTGGCAGGTGAAAAGCACTGACAGAATCAGATGATGCTGAGCTTTTACTATACTGTGACTATCATATTTAACTGGGGAAGAAACCATCAGATGAATTCTACTGCTAATTAATGCTAATTAATATAAGAAACAAAACAGCAATACATCATCTCTGATATATAATATATTGCTGTTCTGTTATTATACTCACCGAGAGTTGTTTTTGTTGTAGCAGCATAGAAATACTGTATGTTAAATACATAAACAAGCAAATAAATAAATACAGTGCACTAATACAAATTTGCAAACTATTGATAATTTCAGAGGAAAAAACTAAGCCAAAGATATTCAATACATTTTGTGAACATTTCAATAGAGTCAAAATACACCATCAATTTTGATTTTTCAATGAAAATGCTGACATACTCATTTTCCTCCCCCTACTTTTTTCTCTTTCTTTTATTAGTCTTGGTGTATTACAAAGCCAAATCTGAGTCACTGTGTAGAATCTATTATTGTACTTTCATATGTGAAGCTTCAATTCACTTGGATCCCCATGCAATAAATCGAGGAGGGAAGAAAAAAGCATTATATAGAATATAATAAAGGTGGGCAAACAATTTAAAGCTGGATGTGCATCATTTTAATGGAGGATCTTTGTCTTTAAATTCTTGTCCTGGGGCCATATTCCAAATAAAAATTTGTTTTAGTTTTAACCTATATTTAATTAAAATTAAGTTACTTAATAGGATTAGTTATGTACTTACTTAATCATTTTCTTGTCTTTCATATTAAAAATATAGTTTGGTAGAAATTTACCAGTGCCTCTGAAGATCTTATTCTAGGCTTTTAGAAGATACATGCATGTTGCATATCTCTGTCTTAATAAATAATAAATTTAACCATTCAACAGATATTGCATTAGAGCAGGGTGCAGTCAGCTTGAGAACCCACCAGGTTTTGCATGGCATAACAAGGGCTGCACTTCCAAAATGGGTAAGTGGTGGTGTGGAAACCAGTATTCATTCGAGAAGAGTGAGAATGTTAAAAGATGGATGGTATGGCATAAAATCTGAAAGGCTTAACACATTTCTAAAAAATTGCAAAAAAAAAAAAAAAAGGACAGCATTTTTGGCTCCATCTATTTGAAGACATCTTTCTGAAGTTCAGCTGTGCGAACTTTTCTTTTATACTATTTTGGGAAAAAAAGTATTTTCATAACAATATTTCGTTCACACTGTTTCGGTGAGCCTAAGTGCAGCACATATATGCTGAGCCACTTTAATGTTAATCTATCCAAACATCCATGGCTCTCCTTTCTTTGGCCAGTCATAGGGAACAGTTCCAAAATGTTCATTATGACCACTCCATTTATATTTTCACAGTGTGGTTCGACTATGAGTGAGATAATAACCAGGTTCAGCAAGTTTCCTACCTTTGCGTTTGCAGACTTCAATAAAGGGAAGGAGGGAGGGAGGGAGGGAGGGAGGGAGGGAGGAAGGAAGGAAGGAAGGAAGGAAGGAAGGAAGGAAGGAAGGAAGGAAGGAAGGAAGGAAGGAAGGAAGGAAGGAAGGAGATCTGAAAATTCTGAAACTAATCATGCCATTGATGTCATTTATCATGCAATTTCCATTCAAAATAAATATCACAAATGCTTTTCTGCATGATAATTGTTTCAATAATAATGATTTATTACATTAATATTGCCATCCCATTACTAGCAACACTTTTTAAGTTTTTATGACTCAAGAAATGCCATTTTCTTCAAATATTGTTTTCACATTTGGCAAGGGTTTTATTAAGAATATGTTTTTTTAATATCTATGCCTAAATACTGTAACTTGTGAAAAGCAAAAAGTACTAAAGGAACACATAAACATTAAAATGCAATAACAAGGTAAAGGCAATAAGTGAGCAACTCAGTTTTAAAGGAAAAAATGGAGTTCCAAAGGATTTCTATTCAAGCAAAACAAGAAAGTTTCTTTTTCCTGTAGGTAATGAAAACTTAAGTGGTTAGTTAAAAAAAATGTTTCAGGCTGGAAAGAAAGACATTTTAAATACAAAGCCTTTGCTGTTCATCAGACAATACTTCATGTCACGGCTATCTGCACATTCATATGATCTTCTAACATTCAAGACTATCTCCAGGCCACTGTTTCAAGATGTTTGATGCAACAGAAACTCAGTAACATATGTTGATATAGGCAAGAATGTTGTGTGTAACATTGTAGTACAGCTTGGCAGTGCTTTTTTTGTAAGAAAAAAGGTGTCGGAACTCACATCTTGTTTATTTTTTATTTAAAAAATTATATATTCAGTCCTTAACATAAATTTACCTTTCGCATGTCAACTTTCATACAGTCAATCACTGTACACACACCCACACACATCAGTTGTGTAACAAAACATAAAAGCATTTTACCACAAAACATAGATAGGGCAGCCTAGAAAAGTCAGTGCCCTCCTAACCATACCCAAGCACTCCGAATTTGTTGGCGATGTCCATTTTCCTCTTTAAGTTCATGGTGACATAACCCTAACCCTAAATGGAATTTTCCTCCAATGGGATTTTCCCATGTATTTTACCAGGAAACAAAGATAGGGCAGCCTAGAAAAGTCAGTGCCCTCCTAACCATACCGAAGCACTCCGAATTTGTTGGTGATGTCCATTTTCCTCTCCGTGTTCATGATGACCTAACCCTAACCCTAAGTGGAATTTTCCTCCAAAGGGATTTTCCCATGTATTTTACTAGGAAATATACATAGGGCAGCCTAAAAAGGTCAGTGCCCTCCTAACCATACCGAAGCACTCCGAATTTGTTGGCGATGTCCATTTTGCTCTTCGAGTTCATGTTGACGTAACCCTAACCCTACGTGGAATTTTCCTCCAATGGGATTTTCCCATGTATTTTACCAGGAAACATAGATAGGAAAGCCTAGTAAAGTCAGTGCCCTCCTAACCATACTGAAGCACTCCGAATTTGTTGGTGATGTCCATTTTCCTCTCCGTGTTCATGATAACCTAACCCTAACCCTAAGTGGAATTTTCCTCCAAAGGGATTTTCCCATGTACTTTACTAGGGAATATACATAGGGCAGCCTAAAAAGGTCAGTGCCCTCCTAACCATACCGAAGCACTCCGAATTTGTTGGCGATGTCCATTTTGCTCTTCGAGTTCATGTTAACGTAACCCTAACCCTACGTGGAATTTTCCTCCAATGGGATTTTCCCATGTATTTTACCAGGAAACATAGATAGGGCACCCTAGAAAAGTCAGTGACCTCCTAACCATACCCAAGCACTCCGAATTTGTTGGCGATGAGGTTGGTAAATGTAAGGATCACTTTATTACTACTTACAGTTTTCTTTTTATTGGCACTGAATATGAGTGGTCTACACTTTCACAGATATTCTTCCATAGCTCAGGTATCTCCAAATTTCCCAGTCATAGTAGGCAATAATTTGTTGTTGCAGTGATAAAAATGTATTTGCAAAATATTTGGACTAAACTATATTGGATGAAGGTATATTACAGTCAAAGTCAAACTTTAATACTATGAAAAAAACATTTCTAACTTCCAGTTCCGCTCCTTACTGGCTCAAGAGTAATCAAGGAACATCATAGGAAGAAAGAGTAGCTGGTCAACAGAAGATTAATTCCTACACTGTCTATTATAAAAAGGGTTTTCCTCGACTACCATAGGAGTTCTTCACAGAGATTTAAGCTTTGATTATTTCTGATCAGAAACATCATACATCTTTAAGGACAGGAAGAACAGAATGACTGATGCTTATCAGAAAGATGTAGAAAAATTTGATGGTTATATATACCATCATATGGTGGTCATGGACATCCAATCAGGTCCTCTTATTCCCTTGTATCTTTCCTTTTAACTGTGATTTTTAATGAAGTTTTAGCCTCTGAAAGAAATATCTTAGAGGTTTATATTGGTGGTCTAAGAGCAATTTCTCCTTATCCCTACCAATATGATAAGAAAAAAGAAAGATTAGGATTAGGGTAAAACATCATATATTTTGCAGGTTATTTCAGATATTACCATGTTTCCTTGGGTCTTTTTTTTTTTTGCCTCCAAAAGAGGCACCAGGTCTTATTTTCAAGGGGGGGGTCTTTTATACTCACCTCCGGTACCGACAGCCCCACCCAGCCGGTCCACTTCTTCTGCGGCCAAACGAGCAGCTTCATTCTGCAGGTGGTAATGGAACTCCAGCCTGCATTTTGCAGTCAGGCCTTTCTGGAAGGCCACTGCAGCCAAGAACTGAGCTATAGATGTAATCCATAGCTCGGTTCTCAACTGCAGTGGCCTTCCGGAAAGGCCCATGACTGAGAAATGCAGGCCTGGCTGCAGAAGATGCTGTAGAAATTGGCTGGCAAGGAGAGGCCTGGCTGCAAGGTAAGCTGGTGCAGGGCACGTGGGGCAGCTCCCCCCCCACTCCCGCCCTAGCTTGATTTTTAGGTGTGCCTCGCCCCAAAACTAGGGCTTATTTTGGGGGTAAGGCTTATATTAGGCCCACCCCCAAAAATCAAGCTAAGTCTTATTTTTGGGGTAGGCCTTACTTTTGGGGAAACATGGTAATACTTCTGTAGTTATAAAAAAGGATTCAGACTTCAAGTGTTTATTCACCATATTGTCAAAAATCCTTCTGACTCAAGTGCAAACAGTGTTACAGAGTTATGTTACTTCCCTTCAAGTTACTATCTGTATCCCATGTCTTAATGAAAATTTGGTGGTAGTGATTAGTTATCAATGATAGCAATCCCCAACCTTTTGGGTACCAGGGACCGGGTTCCATGAAGAAAGGTTTCCGGAGGGGGCATGGTTTTATGTGCTGCCTGCATCATGTGGATGGGGCTTCACTTGTTTGGACAGCCCAGTTGCTGGCTGGTCCATGGAGCGGGGGGTGGGCAGCCCTGATCTATGAAACTATTTCATTCCTATGTCAAAAAATATATTTTCTTCTGAAGCACCCATGGTTCTTTGCATTTCATATTCTGTCTTGCTCTTGCTCTTTACAGTTAGACAATTACATTTGTATCCCTTAAATTCTTTTCACTGAAGGCAGCATTTCTGGTGCCTATCATCTCAGTTTGGCATTGGCTTAAGGGCACACAGATGCTATGTGCCCTTTGCCCATATTCCATAGTATATTATTATGCAGCTTTTACATTTGTAGGAATAGAAATAAATATTACAATCATTCTATTTTATGTCTGAAGCTCTTGGAAAAGGAATGACATCAACTGAATGTTCACAATATAGTCATAATATATTTGGTACAAACTGCTTAATTTAGATCTTCAAATTACTTCTTGTGTCTTTTCAACAGGTGACAGGATAGCACAACCATTTATAGTTTTTCCTTGCAATATGAGTCTGACATTATTCTGAAGGAAATGGTAGCAAAATTGACTAGGAGTGCAGTGATTTCAGCCCTTTTTGACATCATCTTTGACATCTAAGCAGCTATTTGGTTTTCTGGTTCTTCACATTGTAAACATCACAAGCTAAATAGTTTAATTTTTGTCAATCCCTGCTGTATTCTTCAAGATGTCATTGCTAGTTTTTCAATTACCTGTTAGTTTTCTATTCTTGTCTTCCTTCCCCAAAGGATACTCCAATATATCCCATTATGGGATATTCTTTTCCACTAGAAGGAAAATATATAATTGGATTTACTCTGAAAGTCATTTTTAAGTTCAAACATGACATCAACATCAGACTCATTTCCAGTTGTGTCACCTGTACATTAGCATCTTCCTGTTTTTGTTTTAAATTCTATAATACAGATGGAAGGAATGGTAAATTTCTAGTTAATGCCAATTAATCATGTGCTTATCCATGTCTATTCGATCCTGTTTTTATAGTAATATGAAATCTTTCCAATTTTATAAAGTCACATATAGTTCTGAATTTATACAAATATATTTCATCTAATTATTAGCATTTATAATAATAATAATAATAATAATAATAAAAAGTTGGAAGGTACCTTGGAGGTCATCTAGTCCAACCCCCTGCTCAGGCAGGAAACCCTATACCATTTCAGACAAATGGCTGTCCAGTCTCTTCTTAAAAACTTCCAGTGTTGGAGCATTCACCGCTTCTGGAGGCAGGTTGTTCCACTGGTTAATTGTTCTAACTGTCAGGAAGTTTCTCCTTAGTTCTAAATGAATGTAACCATGCTTATAACGAAATAACACTTTATAAATTTTAGAACTGCATCACAAATTTCAAAGAATCATATAAACATAATTTAAAATTCACAAAAATCAGCTTCCTTGAACATCTCTAATAGGTCCCCATTCTCAAGACCAGAAACAGAATGGTCAGCTTTTTGTTGACTCAAAAAGGCCTAGAATTTAAACCTTGGAAGAAACATGTATATTCAAAGCCTGGTTCCTATTCTTTCTCTTTATGTATGATTTCTGTTCTGTTCGCAACACAGACATGAAGACGAGGCAGTTGATGCAAAAAAGATGTTCTTTATTTGGTACTTGCACTGAACAGAAGCAAACAAGAGAATGGCAACATGCCCTTTTATACTTCCCCCGCAAGGGGAGGCTCAACCAATGAATGCAGACTATTCTCCCGCCTCGCGCATGCGCACGAGGCTGGAGACAGCCTGTCTGGGTCCCGGGCAACTTATGGGCTGCCCGGGTTTATGTAACCGGTCCCGGGCAAACACGTGGTCTGCCCGGGTCTCTGCAGTTACCCTGCAGGTTGCCTGTGCCTTGCTGAATGACTCAGCAAGGCTCAGGACACAACACCCCTCCCCCTTAGGCTGGGACAATGCCGTCCCGGTCTATATCAGTACCATGTAACATTTAATCCAAATGTCACCCTGGCAGTTCCTGTACCCCTTCGTACCCTGGTTCCCTGGGGATTTAAATTAATCCATGGTCTTTCAGTTTTTGACAACAATCGGCCTCTAGGGACCGCACATACTCCTGCAAGTATTTAAGCGGGGCCTTAATCTGCCCCGATCTTCGCGGATCCAAGGTAGGGCCGGGTGTGATGACATGTGGGGGAATTAATTTGGGTGCCTGGAGTGCTGGCTCCCGGTCTGCGCACAACAAACCAGGACTTTGTCGCCCAGAAGACTCAGGGGTTCCCCCTAACTGCTGACTGGCTGGGTCCACTAAACCCAAACCAGATTTCCTTGGTGGGGTCGAGTTCCCCGAGTTCCTTGGTGGGGTGGAGTTCCCCGAAAACCCTTGGAACTCCCCTTGGGAACAATGTCCTTCGGGCCCAAGGCCAGCAGCAGGGGTGCCCTGAGTAGCCGATTTACGGCCATTTGCCCTAAGCCAGGGACCTCTGCCAGAGTCAGGAGCCGCCTCCATGGCAGAACTCCCTGCTTCTATGCCAGAGTCAGGATCTGCCTGCATGGCAAGCCCCTCATCTGGGACATTTGGAGACCCCTCTGCTTGGAGAGACTGTGATCCACAATCGTAATTGGGGTCCCCCTCCCCCCCGAGAGCGGAGTCAGGGGAGTGATGCCGGCCCGGCAGCCGCCAAGGCAGCTGGTCTATGTGGCGCCGGAGGACATGCCCATCATCCAAGACCACTTCATATGACAGAGGCCCCGAAACCTTAGAGATGACCGTTGGTGGCAGGATGAAAGGGAGCAGATGTGGCGTGCCGGATCATGTTGGCTTGTAGAAATGCCTGAAACTCAGAAGAGGTAAATTGTGGACCATTGTTTGAAACTAAAACATCAGGAAGGCCATGGGAAGCGAAGATTCCTCTGAGCACCTGGATGATCCTGGCAGTAGTAGTAGAGGACACAGGAACAACCTCTAGCCATTTGGAATGGCTATCCACCAGCAGGAGGAAGTATTGCCCCTGAAAGGGCCCAGCATAATCAATATGAACACATGACCAAGGAGTGAGTGTCTCCTCCCACCTATGTACAGGGGCCTGGGGCATTTCTGGCCATGATTGCTGGCACACTTGGCATCCCTGAACCTGGGCCTCGATGTCTTTATCGAGGCCAGGCCACCAAAGATGGCTGCGCGCAAGCGCCTTCATCCTCACTATTCCTGGATGTCCCTCATGAAGAGAGAGTAATACTCTAGTCCTCAATGAGGCCGGGATGACTACTCTGTTGCCCCACAGGATACACCCCTTAAATGTGGACAATTCGTGCTTCCTGCACCAGAAGCTCTGGAAATCAGCACCAGGACACGTGTCAGGCCATCCTGACAACACACGTCAGCACGCGTGCAAGCGTGTGATCAGTGGCACTTTCTGCAGCCACATCCCTTGCATTGAGGGGAGACTCTGGTAAGTCCTGAATGGACAGAATATGTACAGCTGGGGCAGGGTCTGCCTCTATTTGCCTAAGAGGTAACCTGCTTAGGCCATGTGCGTGGCCCATCTCAGTACCTGGTTTGTGAACCAGTGTGTAATCATACGCAGCTAAGAATATAGACCATCTCAGCATTCTAGGAGATATTATCTGGGGAGTTTGTTTGTTAGTTGTGAACAACCCTAGCAAAGGCTTGTGGTCAGTATAGACTGTAAAATGGCGTCCATACAAGAAATCATGAAATTTCTTTATGCCTGAGATTATTGCCAAGGCCCCCCTGTCAATCTGAGCATAATTTCACTCTGCAGATGAGAGGGTCCTAGAATAATAGGCCACAGGGACCTGCGTTCCATCTTCCTTGAGATGGCTCAGCACTGCTCCTACCCCATAAGGGGAAGCATCGCATGCGATGCACACTGGCAATTGCTCATTGAAGTGAGCCAGTACAGCATTTGAGGATAATAAGGCTTTGAGCTTTGAGAAGGCTTCCTCATGGACTTTTGTCCATGCCCACGGAGCCTGTTTGTCTAAGAGCCTGTGAAGAGGCTCAGCCACAGCAGCTTTGTTTGGCAGAAAGGAATGGTAGAAGTTCAAAAGGCCCAAAAAAGCCTGAAGCTCAGTTTTTGACTGGGGACTAGGGGCCATTTGGATGGCCTTGAATTTGGATTCCACAGGGTGGATGCCATCTGCATCGATGCGGAACCCCAAGAACTCGGTGGATGGCATACCGATCTGACACTTGTCCTGCTGAAGCTTCAGCCCAGCTCGGCGGAATCTCAACAAGACAGCCCTCAGCCTTTCGGCTAAGTTTCCTGATGATTCTCCTGCAATGAGGATGTCATCAAAATAGGGGCAGACCCTGGGAATCCCTCAGAGCGTTCGCTCCATCACCCCTTGGAAAATGCCAGGGGCTACATTTACCCCAAACTGCAGCCTCTTTACTTTGAACGCACCTCTGTGCGTGACTATGGTCTGGGCTTCAGCAGTCGCCTCATCAACAGGCAGCTGTTGATATGCTTGAGCCAAATCAAGCTTAGCAAAGTACTTCCCTCCTTTCAGTGAGGCCAGAATGTGGCTCACTACGGGCACAGGATAAGCATGCTGCTGTAAGGCCTTATTCAGCATGCACTTATAGTCCGCGCAGATACGGACTTCCCCATTGGATTTTAAGGGAGTTACTATGGGGGTTTCCCATGGACTAGAGTCCACAGGTTCCAGAATGCCCTGTTGGAGCAGTTTGTCCAACTTGGCATCAATCTTACTTTTTAATGCAAAAGGCACCCTCCTAGGCTTGACCCTTATGGGTGTAATGCCTGGATCCAATTTTAATGTAATGGGACATGAAGACGAGGCAGTTGATGCAAAAAAGATGTTCTTTATTTGGTACTTGCACTGAACAGAAGCAAACAAGAGAATGGCAACATGCCCTTTTATACTTCCCCCGCAAGGGGAGGCTCAACCAATGAATGCAGACTATTCTCCCACCTCGCGCATGCGCACGAGGCTGGAGACAGCCTGTCTGGGTCCCGGGCAACTTATGGGCTGCCTGGGTCTATGTAACCGGTCCCGGGCAAACACGTGGTCTGCCCGGGTCTCTGCAGTTACCCTGCAGGTTGCCTGTGCCTTGCTGAATGACTCAGCAAGGCTCAGGACACAACCATTTCTATCTTGTCTGCAGTCAAGTAACTTACTTAGCTAACTATTCCATGTCTGGGAATGTCTATTCTAACTTAGTCCCTGAAGGGTTGTAATTTCTTACTGAACTTATGAAATGTGATGCACAGAGATATATGGAATAGAAAGTTTGAAAGGTAACATTTACATAGTAAATTTTTATATCTCTTTTGAGTTGAATGCTTGATGCCTTTAATTTGATAAGGTAGACAAATCCTTTGTGACATACAGTCAGGTAGGCATAGAAATCACTGGCAGAATGGGAAGAAAGAGTATTTTTATTTCTGCAAGGACACACTTTAATGAGAATTTCAAGTGTTCAGTGGAGTTTTCATACCAAGCATGGCAGATTATCTGTATTAGGTTATAGATACCTTATTTATTTTATGGACATTGGAAGGATACAAGTTAGATGTAACAACTCTCTTTTGTATACTATCCCTTTGAGTATGAATCATACATAACTATTTTTGAAGTGGAAAAAATGTATGCTTTTCATGTCTATTATTGTCTATCCATTGTGCACCAACCTCATTTGTTAGACGCTAAGCTTTTCAATTGTAAAATCATTATTGGGCTGACTGCTGATTACTGTATGTGATTACGCATGTGGCTTCCTGAGTTTTTTGATGACTCTTAAAGACATAGTTTAGACTCTTTGATCACAAAGGTCTTTAGAATGTATGACCACACAGTAGCCTATTCTATAGTGACTCTGGTTTGCATCACTGCACTGGTTCTGCATCACATTATCTATTCCCAGGAAGCTTTCTTAGGCTGAAATTTCTGATTTTTGTAAAAATATGTATGAACTTCAGTTGCCAGAATTCTCCGTTCAGCATTGCTGAATTGTATGTAGAGAAGTCTGCGTATTTGGAAGGTGCATGCAATAGAGAAGTTATAGATACTAATATCATCTAAATATCTACTTAATATAGTTGTGTATGTGTCCATTTTTATCATTATGCAAATTATTAAAATGCACTATGATGTCCCAATGTGAGCATTTTGTATTTATGTCACAATATCACACACAAATGCACAAAGGATAGAATTGGGATTATTTTGTCAGTTGCCCTCATTCGCTCTCTTCACTCATCCTTCAAAGTTCATATATTCATACAAGGATTTTTTCCCCTGTCCTGGGAAATGCCAAGTATTGAATTGGAGGTTTTTCCATGCAAGGCATGTATTCTGTCACAGAGCCATAAGATATTAGCAGCCAGGACTGAAGAGCTGATATTGAAGCCTAAAAACATTTATTACCCAGGAAATGTTAGTGAAATATCATGTATATAGAGAATAGAAAATTATTACATCCAAAGTTATTTTCTGTCTTAGATAAAAGATTTGATTTCTGGATCACATTCATGACTAGAAGCTTGTAAACACAACCAAATAATGTGGTTGAAATTCAAATTCAGGTTCTTCAAGCAAAATCAACACCCAGTACAATTGAATACACGTTTCCTATCAAATATTTTACACCTTTTTTTCAGATACATCTATATGTGTGCTCCATACACGCATACAGACAAGGTAAGCATATTGCAGACCCCATCTGTTAAAGAAGTTTGACTGGCAAAGTCTTCTCCACCATTGCCCCTATTCTCTGTAATATCCTCTGTATATGTATACGTATGGTGCATATGTGTATGTATATATATCTCAGTTCCAGAGTGTCAATATTCAGAGTCCATTTATCTTTGCAGATACCTTTTTTGGGCAATGCTTTTATTTTACATTTAGTTTGGTCTTTATAATACCTACATTTCAAGTTCTGACAGTTGTTGCTGACATCTCCACCAGGGAAAAAAACAGCAGCAAGGGAGGCCATGCTTGATTTCCTGCAAAACAGATGCATAGTGAGTCTCATGTTGCTAACAGGGTTAACCTGAAGCCAATGCCTGAATCATTCTCCAATAGAAAGAATAGATTCCAGCTGAGGTCCAGGGTTCATTGCAAGGTTAAAATTACAAAACCTTTAATGAATTATTTGGCTAAAGAACAAAAGTGGTCTTCTAAGACTTGTGGCTTTAACTTCCCTAGTTTACCTACATATCTGAATTGCATTGCATTGATTGAAACCTCTATATTCTAGTGCAGATTTGCTCCAATATAAATCTTTCAGGAACATTACTCACAGGAGAACACTGACTAGGATGTTCATATGGGAGGAGAGGGATGGAGAGAATGGCAGATTGAAAGCTGAAAGTTTATGACTGAATTTGAAGAATTGAATCAAGCTGATTTTCCAAGTGATAACTATCAATAATCGAATGATTTGAACTGAATTCATTTGAAGCCAAATTTCACACATTTGTCCCATTCCTGTTGCACAATCCATGTATTTTTCTACAGCTATTTGTTTTCATTTATTCAGCAATGTGCAAGAACAATAATTTCTTCAAAACTGTTCTGGGGGGAAATATAAAATTTTTAAATGACTGCTGCTGGATTCGGCAGTTCCATAGACAAGGGAATACACCAATAAGTTGAATTCAAACATTGGTCTGATGGGCTGCAACCACGGTGGCATGCCAGCAGAATTCAAAATTATATGCAGCACTCTTGTGATTGTGCTGTATTTCAAACCTCTTGTTAAATGGGAATGAAGAGAAATCTGTTGCAAATAATGCCTTACACTAATATCAGAATATTATAAGCTTTACAAACAATATATCAAACTTTAGTGCTGGAGAAAAATAGAGAAGATTGATTGCTACATCTATTAGCTATAAAGTCCTGGATTAGATAAAATGAACTATTAAAATTGAGCATAGTGTAGAGATGATGGGCATCATAAAAATCCCTCCTATTTAATATATATAACTTGCAAGTCATAACAGGAGACTGGCTAAAATACCCACGTTATTTATTATTATGTTATACATGCCTTGCTAAAGCCATTCAACTCAAACAATACATTCTAGATGGCACACAACAAAAATAACAATAACAGAAACTATACAGCTTTAAAAAATAACCCTGTGTATATATTATAAAATGTTGATCAAACAGGATTATGAAACCACCGAAAAAGGACTTCACTCAACTGGACCCACATATTTAGATGAAACCCAGATTTTAATGGCTTTTCTAAAGTCACCCAGAGTATCACTGTGGGGAGGGGAAAGAGAGAGAGAACTTTCCCGTGCACAGGCATAGCCACTAAAAAAGCATGCTTCATAGGTCCCATAAGTGGTATACAAATATTCTTGAAAGAAGGAGATCTTGCAAATACCTTGGTCCTATGCCATGTAGGGCTTTAAAGGCTATAGCCAGCATTTTGAATAGCACTTGGAAGCCTATTGTAAACAATGCAGCTCATCATTCATTAGCACCATTACTACATAAGTAGCTGCACCCTAACTGTCTATGTCACTGAATTCAGGACCAAATGAAGCTTCTTGTCCCATGTAGACCTCATTGCAGTAGCCCAGGAGTCTCCAAACTTGAGAACTTTAAGACTTGTGGACTTCAACTCCCAGAATTCCTCAGCCCAGCATGGATAGCTGAGTTATTCTGGGAGTTGAAGTCCACAAGACGTAAAATTCCCAAGTTTGGGGACCCCTGCAGTAGCCTAATTGGGACATTACTTCAATACTATTCATGAAACTGATAAATAAGATAAGGTTTTGCAAAAGCCCCCACTGGCTACAGCTGCCACCTGCTGTTTCAGCAAGATGACCTCCAGACTAAGTCTTAAAAGGACAGAGCCACTCCATCCAGATTCAAAGATGGAACCACTTCACTTGCTGGATCTGAGGGATGTAGAACCTTTAGGTACCCCATTTTGGTGGCTTGAGGTGCAACCTCTTTCTCAAAGTAATAACAATATCAGAAACATTGCCATTTTTGCTTTTTAATAATAATGATGATGATGATGGTGGTGGTGGTGATGATGATGATGATGATGATGATGATGATGATGATGATGATGATGATGATGATGATGATCATCATCATCATCATCATCATCATCATCATCATCATCATCATCATCATCATCATCATCATCATCATCATCATCATCTAAGCCAGCCTGCATTTACAACCATCATCCCCACTGCCCTTGTTGTCCCCCAGCTGACCTTCATGGTCTTTGCCTGCTTCCCCTTTTTTGGGCTCACTATCCTAGCCAAACATCAACTGCATTGCTTAGCGATGGAAATTCTGGCCCCAATTACTGTTGTTAGTTGAGGACTAGCTGTATAATGTGTTTATTGTTCTTGTTAGATAGGAGGAGGCTATATAGGAAAAGCAAATAACTCTTATGTGTTTTTCTTTTCTTTTTCTTCATTAAAGGATTAGAGGTAGGGAAGTGTGGCAGCTCCCTTCAATCTTCTGTCCAATTTTGGTGGCCTACTTCTAAGTCAGAATTAGAATTTGACATATTTCTAAAAGTTGCTTCATACATTCATTCATTTTGCAAACAAGGACAAGTAAGGTTTGATAGATGCCTTTACAAAAATCCTCAGATTTTAATGGCTGCTTGAGAATCACATTTAGATTTGTCACCTACTTTGTTAGATTTTTAATGATGTAACAAGTTTGCTATTTCACCCCTTTTTCCATTATGGCAAGAACAGAATTATTGTGACTAAGAAATATTTTTAACATCAAATGTTGGCTTGCCTCAGAATACCTGCAGAAATTAACTTCATATTAAACCTCTTACCCCAGGATCTTATTCAAGGGGTTTTTAAACTTTATAAATCTGGACATCAGAGACTCCTCATTTATGTCTTTAATTTTACTGAAGTATTCATATTCTGCCTAATAATGAACTCACAGTGCAAAAGCTGCAAATGTAACATGGAAGTACATGCTTCAGATAATAGCAAATCTCATCATATAAATTGCAAGGTGGTATCTAAAATTCATCCTGATTTCTCAACCCCAAGCAGGGCTCCCTATGCAACTTTACACTCTAATTCAGAAAACAGTCTGCTCAAAAGCTTCTGGAAACAACCAACAGCCTTGAGATTTGAATATTAGGGCTCAAGCCATTATAGTCCTTCATTTTCTAAACCCTGTTTAAAACAGTTCTTCGTTGCAAGGTTACTATAGAGCACGGGTGTCAAACTCGCCGCGTCATGTGACGTGTCACAACGTATCGCAACTTTTTTTGCATTGGCGGAGCTGCGGTGGGCGCGGTCTCCATATGATGCAACTGGCCCGCAGGCCGGCAGTTTGACACCCCTGCTATAGAGGTTCAGAGCACCCAAGAGCTGGATTGAAATGTGAGAATTTCAGTTTTCACGTGTAATGAGATATGGTTTGAATGCAAAAAGGTCAGGGGAAGGATGCTGTATAGATTTCAGATTTGATCTCCTAAAATTGCTTTGGAAGATGCAGATATATGAATGTTACATTGTCTGCAACACCTTAGCAATGCCTTACCTTTCCCCAGAATTATACAACTGTCCTGCAAAGCAATGCAACTACCTGAAGGCAGTTCATAGAGGTGCTACATTTGTGCCCTGCACTTTTTAGGTATTATGGGGGGACCAATTCCGAATGCCTTCACAGGCCCACATAGCCAAGTCTCCAAAATTAGGGACTGAGCATTATCTGGTAAATCTGAAATTTTTTATGTGCCAATGTAATCTCCACAAATATTTCATATTATATATTTTGGTTCCCTAGGCACAGAATTCTGGTTATCAAGTATCTGAGGTGTAAAATTTGGTTTACAATTTTTGCTGTCTTGAATATATTATTTCTGATGATGGATTCATTAGGTTTTTTTCAACATGCGGGGTTAAGAGTAGAGTCCAGATAAAGAATGCTACATTAGTATGAAAATTAAAACTCTGAAAGAAAACAGGCTTCTACATTGATAACTTTTCAATGTTTGTCCTTCCTTTTGTCCAAATCACAAGGAAATTATGGTGTGGTTTGTCAAGGAGTTGCAGAATTACATCAACATTCTGGGGGCAAAATATCAGTAGGTTTTCTGAAATATAAATAAATTAGGAAACAATATTGTAAATCCAAATCGAACCCCACTGAAACTTCTCTTCACTAATTCTACAATACAACATGCATTTTCTTTAGAAAATAATTTAGCAGATTGATTTGTATCCTGCCAATATCCTATCATGTTCTTTGCAGACATTGTCAGGTTCAGCATCTCAAGTGGTGGACTCCAGATGTGTTTAAATTCTGTAGAACACGGATTTTCAAACTGTGTACCCTGTAACTCGGTTAAGAACTTGATGGTATTCTATGAGATATTAAGAGCAAAAAAGAAATCTAAAAAAGTTTACTCCAACACAGCCAACTTTGCTTTTTGATAAGGGGTTCTAGTAAGTTCTTCCTCTTACCAGGTTCAGTGATTTGAAAAAGTTTGCAAACCACAAACTTGGTTTGCAAACCACTAAAATGTAAGTGACCTGTAGTGAATAAATTTCTGGATTTGAACCAGACTCAAGATGATCTCACCATTCCACCATAGGTAACTTTGAGCCAATCTTAGTTAAATATATCTGAGAAAATTTTTTCTATAGCGACAACATTTAAAAAGCCTCTTATGTATTACTGCCTTGAGTTTTTCCATAAAAAAGTGGCTTAAAAATGCATTAAGTAAATAAATAAAAAATATAATTTATTTATTATGACATAAATTACCGTATCATTTGTTACACTACAAAGTATCACAATTTCTAAATCTTCTAGAATTATCTCAGTCACAAATTTGATAACAGTTTTTGGGATGTTGTTTTCCAGTAATTATAAGTATTTTTTTTATTAAAATAATGCAACTACATTAACAAATCTTAGTTGACCAATAGTAGAAATTTCCTTCCTTCCCAGTTTGACTTGCCTAACTGAAATTATTTCTTCCCTGCCTTCCATCAGACAAAACAATAATCCAGTTTCAAGAATATATAAAGTTCTTTTCTGTGATTACAAGAAGCAACCATAGTCTAACATTCAATCACACAGGGAACACTTAAATGCATTCCAGAATCTGAAAGACAGAAAAGAATAATAGCCCTCTTCCAAAACTGCTCCCCAGCATCTGGCAAGCAACATTCATATGTGACTGACAAATAGTGTTTAGAGAGTGCTGTTTATGATTCAAGAAAATAGTATAGAACTGTCAGTGATAGCCACCAATAGCTCACTCTGCCATGAATGTGCCTAGTCTCCTTTGAAAACCATTTATATTGGTATCTTCACATCTATCAGATCAAGAGTAGTACAACATTGGCCTGTTCAACTCGCCAGCCCTCCTGGGTATCTAGCTCACAATCATATCCCTTTCCTGCTACAGTTTCATAAATTTTGCTTATTAATAATTGTTTATAGTTTGTTAGATTTATATCCACTCTTTTATTCAAGAACTCATGGTGGTATTCATGGCCTTCTTCTTCCAACTTTTCCCCATAGCAAAAACACTGTAGGTTTAGCTTAGAGAAAGCACTTGGTCCTCTGAACTTCTATGGTTGACAGTGGACTCAAACCTGGGTCTCTCCCACCTCAGCCTAGCATCTTAACTACTGCACTATATTAACATTGATAGGAGAAAAAGAGAATACTTATTCTTTGTGTCATTGTTTACACTATCAGCATGTCTAAATACAGTATATGGTGCTTGGGGCCATTGGTGGTAAATTAGTGATCAGCAATCCTTGGGAAATAATATTCCGCAGAGCTTCTAGTATTTCAGTCACAACTATATTTGAGAAAACAGCTGGGAAAACAGAATTTTGCCTCCCTTCCTAAGGATGACAGTAAAGTAGATGGAGAGCTCTTTGTTTTGTGACAGCATGAGTAGGAGGATAAAGATGAGTTCTTGTTCAGGATGGAATAACAGATGAACCACAGAACATTAATTTGAGTAGCACCTCTAATTAAAGTGCAATTCTACTCTTGATTTTCACCTGTTGCACAAGATAGATTCAGTAAATCCTTTTGTGCTACATGAGCATAAAACTATACCGTTGTCTATCATTCATAAACTACCTAACAAAACTGAAAATCAGTGGGAAAAAAGGGATCAAGCATTTAGATAAGGTAGCAACATTCTCATTGACTAACCTCTATTGACTCTGTATTTCTGTATTCAGACTATTGGTCATTATTATGCCTATGTGACTTTTGTCTCTCTAAAACAAAAGTTCCCTCTACTTGGGAACCAGGTGGGGCACTCACCAACATAATGAATATATTCGTTGTCCCAAGCAAGATCAGGAAAACAGTCTGCAAGAGAGCTTACCTACCTTCCCTGCTACATAGTTTTTGCTCTTCTGGGGAAGTAAATATGAAATAGATGACAATGAAAACAAAGAAAAACTGTGTAGCTGCACTTAATAAACCATTATTATTTGAGTTTTGGTAAGCAGGGAACTTTGGTTATTGTAACATAAGCACAATTTTCAGTATCTAGCAACAGGCTGGTTCCAGCCATAACCATAGTATAAGAACATCCATTGAAACCATAAAAATGCCAATGTAAGCACTATCATTTTAGTGGGCAAGCATGGTAAACTCTTGACTCCAAATTTAGTTCAGATAATCACTTTAAAATATCTAGAAGGTACACAGTTCTTTCTCTGTTACTAATTTATCATAAGAACAAGTGATTGAAGATAACCTTAAACATTACCTATTTGATTTATTTGTTGAACCTTCTCTTGAAGAATTACTCTTGCTAGACAGTCTATTGTTCGCAAAGGGTTATAATTTGCTCCATCTTTTTGAAAAGCTAAAGTCTAGAAAAGCTGAAATGGGGTGAGTGGAAAAGACTTAGAATAAACTACAGTACTTTAAACCCCTTTGTATCTGGTAGTATCAAACGGTGCTGTTTTTTTTTTAATGCTATTCCTAATATGTCTCTTAGCACAAAAATATCTCTTTGCAATTGTTTTGCTATTCTCAGAGGTGATTTTACTTTAAATAAGGAGGCATTTTAAATGCATTAGGAGTAAGATATATTATAGTCTACTATATTATAGTAAGATATATTATAGTCTACTAGTCTAGTCTTTCTTGTGAATTCAAACTTTTTTTTAATTCACAAGAAAGGCATTTGTGTCAGCAAATAGCCATGACTACAACCATGAAATTTTTGTTAAACTGTTCAGATTTTTTTCTATTAGCTTATAAATGCATAAGAGCAGCAGTCCCTAGATTAGAGCCTCAACCAAGACATGCACACAAGCATGAACACATATTCAACTACATTTCCCATAATCTACATGACTATGGTCAATTATATCTTAAAAAGGATGGTGGTAGTCAGTGGTGGGATTCAAATATGTGAACAACCGGTTCTCTGTGTGGATGCCGCTTCCGGAAGTCCATTCTGGGCCTGGGCAACAAAAAATTAGCTACCGGTTCTGCCAAAGTGGTGCGAACTGGCTGAATTCCACCACTGGTGGTAGTTGTACTAGTCTGAAAGACCAATGAAATAGAAAAGTTAATCCAAAGCCAAGTTACGGTCACTGTACATACATGCATAGATAAAAATACACATACTTATATGCATACTCTTTCTCGTTGATTCCTGGGACTGGAGGTTTAGGAACTTTATGTATCAGTAGCCTTTAGAAATTATACTAGTTCCCTGGATATAGATTGAATGTCCACATATGGAGGATTTTGCTTATTCAACCAGATTTTTCTACATGTTTTACATTTTTAGCATATGTAGCATGAACATCTTTGGATTATGTAGGGTAATCAGTGATTTATAGTTCCATTGGCTCCACCAATTTTTAAAATTATAATGGAATATATAGCTAATGCATGTATTAACCACATTATCCTTTAAATTTAGAAGAGAAAAAAGAAACTTTTAAATCTACCACTTCTGCCAGAGTAAATTCATTTTCCATCTTAAAAACAAAAAAAGTAGACATTCACAAGAAAACAAAATTCAGTTCCTATTTTTGATCCAAATATATCCCATTTGTCAAGTTAATAAAATCATTTTCATTAAAAAAAATATGTTTAACTGAATCCCTCAACTTCTTAATAGAATGTCAATCCAACTATACTTATAATTACCACAAATCATCAAATCCCACCCTCACCTCAAGCAGCCCATTTTTCTTCAGTCATACTACAAGAATTCAAACATCTCAGGAGTGTAGGTATGGCCTTCAAGTCGTTGGTGAACTATATTTTGCAGTGTCCCTCATTGTAGTTCATATTAATTGGGGCTGCTAAGGATTGTAGTTCAGCATCATCTGAAAGACCACGCACTGCATATCCAGGCAACAAATTTTAAGAATATGGAAGTTTATATGCTAAATGTGTTAACATAGGTAATGGTAAAATGTGAGTGACATGCATAAATTGGAGAAAATTAAATTTAGTTAAATGGTTAGAATCTCATCACAATATCATAGAAGTAATCATTATGCAAGCTCTAAGTAATTAAAAATAAAATAATTATCACTGATGTGGAAATCTGTTTATTTTTTAAAAATCAAAACAATTTTAAACATACTTTAAAATTTGTTTATCTTGTTTTTTTATTTTTTATTTTGTTATATCTGCACTGTTAAATTTTACTCTTCCAAGTCTACCACCTCCACTAGCAGAAAGTTGTAAATGAGTCTCCATCTTTTCTCCCAGTTTATTTTTTCCTTATCCTTGCAATCCTCATTTCCAGCTGAAGCCAATGCTGAAAAGTGTACAATTGCATTAACAGGCATTTGTTTGATCCAACCCACCTCTCACTCTTTCTCCTCTTGTTTTCTTGCAATCTTAGAGGCAAGCTTCTCAGAATCAGAATCATTAGATATTGCCTATCTAATTTTGCAAGATCTCATTGAATCATTGGAAGTAAGATTAAATAAAAATAGTTAATTAAAATATTTAGATACCCAGTTTGAGGTAATGGTTAAAGCCACCATGCTAGAAGCTGAAAGATCATGATTGCTCTATGGATGACTATAGGCCAGCCTCTCACTCTCTCAGACCTAGGAAGAAGGTAATGGTCAACTACTTTAGAACATCCTGCCAGGAAAATTGCCCAGGCATCCAGAAGGAATCAAAGAATGATTTGAAGGCACAAAAAGGAAGGGAAAAAAAGAACACACACACACACACACACATACTCACACACATACATACATATACATGTATAAATATGTATATGTACTTTTAAAAAATGCTATATGGTATAAATATTTTCCCATTCCAGAGAAAAGACTGTGGATCATTCAATTTTGCAACTGTTAATATAAAAAAGAAGGAAGAAAATACTTGGTTTATTCATTCACAACTTAAGTAGACAAAGTCCCAATTTCAAATACAGCATCCCCAAAGAGAGAAGTTAAATAAACACTTAATCATTTTAGAGATAATCACATTACCTCTGTTTAGAATTTTAGATAAAGATTATGTTTCAATTCAAGCATGACACATAAATGCCCTGTGCATGCAGGAGATGAAATCACGTCTTCATAAGTGAACCATATGACCTTTTAACTTGTCAGTCTGGAATAAATAGCATCTTAATTAAGGAACGTATTTTGACAGCCATCAGTGGTTGAGATCCAGAATTCTTCATGGATACAACAGGACAATGGCAGCTTTTGTGCTGGCATTCAGAGTTGCCCTTGAAGACTACAGAAAAAAGGATTAAATGAAGCAAAAACAGCTCAGCTTAAAGAATAGCACCAGCAATCTCCGTGAATTAAAATACTTAACATACAATTATACTGATCTATTGGATCCCAAGCATCTATTTGTTTGGGGTGAACAGGTTGGGGGTACAGGAATTGGAGCTTGCTAACTGTGTTATTTCTAGGAACAGAAAAGAATTCTTTTTGCCCTGAGGAGGAACACAAAAGCAAAAGCAAATTTTAATTTAATATAGCATATATTAATATAGCATTTAATATAGATGAATGTTCTTACATAACCATAATTTGTCTACATATTTCTAAAGGCATATATTATTTTAAGATTCTATTGAAGAATTCAAGTATTTAAGCAGAGGCTTAAGATTCTTTTTTGCATAATTTTAGGTAACTTTATTTATAAGTACTTAAATAAAATATAATCAACAGAAAACCATAACTAATAAAAAGGCTACTGAAAGCATCTATACTTTCACATTCCCCTCATTTAAAGTAGGTTTGAACTTGAAGTACATATAATTTAAGCCAGAGACATCAATCAAGATACTTGTAAGGTATATAAGGTCACTAGACTTAAATGTCTATTGGTGTTCTCTTTCAATCTGATGAAAATATATAGTTTTCTGCTTGTTTTTGAAAGAAGAAATCATGAAATTCTAACAAGGGTGAATGCAGGTTTCTTATATTTCTTGCAGTTACAATAGCTCTGGGGGTTATATTACTATCCTACCTTTCATTGTGCAATCATCCCTGCAACAGTCTGCAGGTTCCTTAGCTCAGTGGAAGACTTTGCGGAATGTTTCTTCGAAGGAGCCCTTTTCAGATCAGGAGAAATTTGCATCTAGATAGGTTGCAAAATGTTGTTAAACAGTTAAGCCAACTTAAAATGAAGGAGAGACAGATTTGAAAGTTGAAAGCATTCTGCAATGGGGTAGAAAAAGTAGACTTCTTTTGCTAGGGAGAAAACCTTTGAGCACAATATTACTTAAAATTTGTTCCATCAATTATTTTGATAATTTGCAAATCTGAGAAATATAACACTGAATATTGTGAAATCATTTTGTCTGGTTAGCACAAACAGGTTGAACTTACAAATCTTACAAGGTTTACAAGAGAAATTTTGACAAAACCCAAAGATATCCTTATTTAGTGGAGATATATTTTTTCCTCAAGCTTCACCCCAGTGGTGGGATTCAGATATGTGAACAACCAGTTCTCTGTGTGGATGCTGCTTCTGGAAGTCCATTCTGGGCCTGGGCAACAAAAAATTAGCTACCAATTCTGCCGAAGTGGTGCGAACTGGCTGAATCCCCACTGCCTCACCCCAACTTTCAGGAAGTTTCTTTTGTCACTCACTCTTCACAACTTACTTAGTTTTATTTTTCCTGCTTAAAATGCTTTTTACCCTGGAAATTTGCACGTCCTTCCGATACTATACCTTATGGCTATACAAGCTATACAATATTTTGAATTTCATTACTGAATTGAATAATTAAATCAGATACCTTTGAATTTCTTTGAAGATGTGATGCACTTTTGTTTACGTATACACATACTTTATTTAATACAACTGATTCTTGAATTGAATTTCATATCCAAATTGAAGATTCAAATTTGGTTGCAAAGTCAATTTAAATATTAGCTGATTCCCCATGATTATTTTAAATTGCACAATGGAATAATATACCTAAATACGCCAAATGTTTAGACATAATTTTGCTTTTCATTTCTAAACGAATAAGCATTCAGAGATCAAAGTTTGCTGGTAATAAATAATGTTAATTTTCTATAAAGCAAGTCTGCATAGTTAGAATATTCATATTTTAAAGAATCTCTTTACATGATTCACATGCCCTCTTTCAGCAAAGCTATAATTGAGTGAATTGCATTGAAACTATCAGATTAGTTTGGTTTTCAAAATGTTTGTAAACATACTTTGATGTACACATATGTGAATCCTTCCTCATCTAAAGTATTATGTGATGGGGCTTTGTAGCAAAATAATACAATTTGCAAGCATCATAGATTTACAAACAAATATGAAAAAAAGTTAAAAAAATGTTTCCAAAAATGGAGGGGGGGGAAATGGAAGACAGAAACAATGGCATAAGGACAGCAAGCTTAGTTATTCAATAAATGCTGAATAGCCTTTAAGGGGCAGAGATTAAAAAGTAGATGAAGGGAAAACAGAATGGAAGGTGTGATATGTAGTTATTTTTTATTTGTTTCCCAATTCATGCTGACTAGTCATTTTTAAATATCCCTTGGAATGGAATGACAGTTGTACATAGGTATCAAAAGAAGTCCAATAAGAACTAAGCATGATCAATGGATGTGGGAAAGGGGAAAAATAAAGCTAGAGGAGAAAGAAGTGAAATAGCACTGAGTAGAGGTAATCTTTGACCATTCATTTAGCAATGGAACTGAAAAAAGTGACTTACAACCAGTTCTTGCACTTACAACCGTCAGTATTCCCACAATCACACGATCAAAATTTGGCCGCTTAGCAACTGGCATATATTTACAAAAGTTGCATTATCTCAAGATCATGGGATCACCATTTGCAACCTTCTCAGCCAATTTCTGACAAGCAATGGTAATGGGGAAAGATACATTTGCTTAATGACTGCATGATTCAGTTAACAACTGCAGTGGTTTCTGTTATGTCCTGGGCCTTGCTGAGTCATTCAGCAAGGCTCAGAAAGGCTGCAGGAAGGTTGCAGAGACCCGGACAGACCACGTGTCTGCCCAGGACCCAGACAGGCTGTCTCCGGCCTTGCGTGCATGCGCAAGGCGGGAGAATGGCCTGCAATGATTGGCTGTGCATCCCCTTGCAAGGGGAGTATAAAAAGGCCAGTTGCCATTCTGTTCTTGCTTCTGTTCTGTGAATGTACTTAATAAAGAGATCCTTTGTTGTGAACCTGCCTCGTCTCGATGTCTGCTTTGCAAGAACAGAACATTGGCGACGAAGGTGGGATTCACCGCATAGGAAGCCAAAGGAAAAGAAGCTAGAGCCAACTCACCTGAAGGCCTGAAGCGAAGAGAAGCGTGGCATCCAGGAGAAGCAACCGCCTGCCAATACGAAGACGCTGAAGGTGGGTGGCTTCGTGGGACCCCTTCTCCTTCCTTGCAGCAAGAGACATCAATGAGGCTATCGGTCACAACGTCTTGTCGAGTTTGATACTGCGCACCCAGAACAATGGAGCTCTTACGCAGCTCGCGTCGAGAATTACTTCAGGGTGAACAAGATCCAAGAAGATGAACTGAAAGCTGCTACTTTGCTGTGTGTCTGTGGGCAAGAGACTTTGGACATTGCTGAGAACCTTGTAGCCCCAGCACCTCTGGAATCGATCGCCTGTTCCGATCTAAAGAAAATGCTGCACGAGCATTTTGAGCCCAAGCTGTCTGTAATAGCTTGGAGGCACCAATTCGAGCAGCGGGATCAGCGGCCGGGAGAATCAGCTGCGGACTTCGTTGCGGCTCTGAGGCAGGCTGCTAGGCCATGTGCATTCCAAGACTTGGAAGAGAGGCTCCAATATCGACTCGTCTGCGGATTGCGAAGCCGTGAGATGCAACAAAAGTTGTTTGCTAGAGGACTTCCGGTTCCGGTAACAGTGCCTGCGGTCAGGCAAAGAGTATGCTCTCTTTGCCGACCGGTTTCCCCCCGCCGGTAGACCCTGGACAGGGTCGAAAGTCGCCCCAGAGAGGCGACCACCGTAGAGGAGGGCACTCGTTGATTGCGGAGGGAGCGGCAGCTCCCTCTGCGATCCGAGCAATCACCTTTGGGCCGATGGGGAAAAGATCGGCCAGTAACATGGCCGATCACTTAGCTGCTCCAGCTGAAAGTCACAGCAACATCTAAGCAAAAAGAACCACCGTGGAAGATCCGGGTGAGACCTTTCCTTCCCTCTTGATATTTTACTCATTTCCCTGTGAAAAGCTTTTAGAAATTACTTTTCCCCCTTGAGAAAGCAGCATTTGAACACTCGGGGAAACGAGCTGCAGAAAAAAAAAATAACTAATTTTTATTGTTTATTTGAGCGGCTGGAATTCGGAGGACCCTGAAGAAAAAAGAGAAGAAAAAATTCTTACTGTGACTCTCTTTCTCTGCTTGCTTGTTTTCAGCTTAAGTGGAAACCTTTAGGGAGGGGGGTGGAGTGTTTTTCTTCTTCCCCCCCTTCTGAACAGTGCTATCTACTTAAAAAAAAAAACAACGCTACGGCTTCTGGGCGAATTTATGTGGATTGTATGGTTACAATGTAACTCTGAATTTGGCATGAAGCCCAGAAAGCGCCATTGCAACATTGTAACCATTTTGAACTTCTACTCCCTGCATTTGGCATGACGCCCAGACGCTTGCATTTCTTTTGGAACTTGTTTAAGTTTCTGCCTGTTGTTTTTGATTTTATAATACAAAGTATACTCTCCTGAAAAATGGATTTTTTTGCTTTAGGATCACAATATAATAATTGAGACACCAGCTACTATTATTTATTTGGATTATAAATTAGATATTCATAACATTGATTGGGACTTTTGCTGTTTTTATTTTTGTACTTGCTTTTTCCTATTTTTGTTTGGATTTTATATTTTATAAAATTGCAACTCAGCTTTTAAGTTGAAATTTTACTAAAAAAAACGAAGAATGGAATCCCACTCACAGCTTAACTATGGATTTATATTAGAAAAAATCTTGGAAACAAAGGAGGAATTAAAAGAACATTTTAGAATGCTTTGAAAAAGGGATGTTCCAGAGTTAAAAACTGAATTTCAACTTATTGGATATGATACACAACTAGATCTACAACTTAACGATATGGAGGAAACACATTTACAATCTATTGAAGAGGAAGATACTACATCTTATATACAAATGACGGAGACTTTGGATGACCAAAGGCAAAATTCAACTAAAACATCTATAATTCTAAAAGCAACAGGAACAGACTTTCAAATACGAGACGTTAAAAATGCTGACAACATGAACAAACAACGAATAATCACCATATTGATTAAGACTGATTACATAGTGCAGACAACATTGGAGAAAAGAGAAGAAGACTATAAACTGGATTCAATTGTGGAAAAATGTGTATGGTCAAATACTATGGAAGGAATTAGAGGCCCTATTGTGGAAACCTGCTTGGCACAAAAAGAAAGCTAGAATTAGGTTTAAAACTCAGAGCTAAAATTTTATTGGATGGGTAAAAATGGCTTTTAGAGACTTTGACTGAACTAATATGCTTGAGATTTCTAAGGTTCAACATTTTGATCTGAGTTAATATTGATGTAAATTATTGATTTGATTATGGTCCGGAATGGTAAGATGGAAAATTGGAAAATCTAAAATTAGGAGTTGGATAGAGATTGGTGAAATATTTAACTATGATTTATAAAAATATTTGATAAGAGTACAGGAAATAGAATATAGTTGAGAGATATTAAAATACATATATATATATAATAGGCATATTATAAGTCTATTTTAGAAATAATTATTGTTTTATTATTTTAGGCTTAAATGTAAAATGGTTTTAAAATACTTAAAGTTATGTTTATCCATAAAATATGTATGTAAAATAGAATAGAATAAGAGATAGAATTTAACAGAGAAGTATAAATTGAATAATTGGAATAATATGTATATCTTAAAAACAATCTATACTATATGGGTACCCGAATTGTATACTATATGTTTATATAAGGCCAAATTGGAATATGTTAATTGTGAGTTAGTTAAGCCTGAAAACGGGTGGAAATATTATTGATATTGTGGTTTTTTTTTCTATTTGTTTTTTCTATCTTTGCTTAGAGAGGGAACCTTTAAAGAAGTAATTCAAATTGTTTATGTATGATTATATTTTTTACTTTGTTGTATGGAGTGCCCTATCTCCACGATGAGTTCCAAGCATGTGGTTGTAAAACAAAAAAATTCAATAAAACTTGTTATATAAAAAGTTGTTTGCTAGAGCTGATGTTTCCTTCCAAGATGCCCTGAGAGAAGTTGCAGCTGAAGAAGCAGCCGGCGGCACGGTGAAGGCTTTGCGGTCGACCAAGAACCCTCCAGCAGCAGTTCCCGTCCATCAGGAGGTCGTGCGAGAGGCATCCGGAGAAGAATCAGAGGAAGAAGAGGTGGACAAACTTCAACAGTCGTTGGAGAGAAGACTGCAAGAACGCAGAGGACAGACGCCTGCATCCCTTCGTTGTTTCGGCTGTGGGGGTCGCCACAGGAGAGCCAACTGCCATTTTCGTTCTGCTGTTTGCCGGGCATGTGGCAGGCAAGGCCACATCGCATCAGCCTGCATGGGTCGCCAGAAAAACAGGTCCCCCGAAGAATTGCTTCTGAAAGGTACCAAGGTCCCCAGCCAACACAGGGTGGGTTTCTGCGCGTCCCATAGGGGGGTATTCAAAACTGGGGTTCACCGGCCCCTTAAGAAAAAGCTTCGCATTGATGTAAGAGTGCAGGGAGTTCCCCTGGCTATGGAGCTGGACACAGGGTCCGCTCTTTCTATTATTTCTGCAGACACCTTTAAAAAGGTTTGTTCCAGGAGTGGCTCACGAGTCAAACTCAGGCCCTCCAATCTCATCCTCACTGACTTCCAAAATTCACGAGTCAGTGTGAAGGGGGAGGCCACGCTTAGAGTACAGCGTAAGGAATTTGATGGGTTGTTAGATGTGGTGGTAGTTGGGGGTGATCGCACGAGTCTTATCGGACTCGATTGGTTCGAGGCACTTGGGATCCAAGTGACTGGTCTTAATCATCTACAAACTGCCAGCCTTGCAGGAGTCTGTAAGGAGTTTGCAGATGTGTTCAGCCCAGAGCTTGGCTCATACAAGGGGCCTCCCATTGCTTTAAGGTTAGATCCAGCCATCACACCCATCAGGGTTAAACCAAGGAGGGTGCCTTTTGCCCTCAAAAGTAAAATAGATGCTGAGTTGGACAAACTGCTCCAACAAGGCATTCTAGAACCTGTGGATTCTAGTCCATGGGAAACCCCCATAGTGACACCATTAAAAGCCAATGGTGAAGTCCGAATTTGTGCGGACTATAAATGCACTCTAAACAAAGCCTTGCAGCAGCATGCATATCCAGTGCCTGTGGTGAGCCACATTCTGGCCTCACTGAAAGGGGGAAAAGTCTTTGCTAAGCTTGACTTAGCTCAGGCCTACCAACAGTTACCTGTTGATGAGGCAACAGCTGAGGCCCAAACGATAGTTACTCACAGAGGGGCTTTTAAAGTAAAAAGACTGCAGTTTGGGGTCAATGTAGCCCCTGGCATTTTCCAAGGGGTGATGGAGCGAACGCTCCGTGGTATTCCTGGGGTCTGCCCCTATTTCGATGACGTCCTCATTGCAGGAGAGTCATCTGGGAACTTGGCTGAAAGGCTGAGAGCTGTCTTTTTGCGTTTCTGCCAAGCTGGGCTGAAGTTGCAGCAAGACAAATGAAAAATTGGTGTAACATCCACCGAATTTCTAGGGTTTTGTATTGATGCTGAAGGCATCCATCCTGCAGAGTCTAAATTCCAGGCCATTCAACTGGCCCTTAGTCCCCAGTCAAAAGCTGAACTCCAGGTTTTTCTGGGCCTACTTAATTTTTATCATTCATTTCTCCCCCACAAGGCTGCAGTGGCTGAGCCGTTACACCGGCTCTTGGACAAGCAGACTCCATGGAAATGGACAAAGGTCCATGAAAGGGTTTTCAAAGAAGTCAAGGCCTTGCTATCTTCTAATGCGGTCCTGGCGCATTTCAATGAGCAATTGCCTGTGTGCATCGCATGTGATGCCTCCCCTTATGGGGTAGGAGCAGTGTTAAGTCATCTCAAGGCTGATGGGACTCAGGTCCCTGTGGCCTACTACTCTAGAACTCTCTCATCTGCAGAGCGTAATTACGCGCAGATTGACAGAGAAGCCTTGGCAATAATCTCAGGCATAAAGAAATTTCATGAATTCTTGTATGGCCGCCATTTCACGGTCTACCCTGACCACAAGCCTTTGCTGGGGTTGTTTACAACAAACAAACAAACCCCACACATCATCTCCCCCAGAATGCTGAGATGGTCAATTTTCTTGTCAGCTTATGACTACACCCTGGTTCACAAACCAGGGACAGAGATGGGCCATGCTGATGGCCTTAGTAGGTTACTTCTAAAGCAAATAGAGGCAGACCCTGATCCTGCTGTACACATTCTTTCCATTCAGGAATTGCCTGAATCTCCCCTCAATGCTAGGGATGTGGCTGCTGAAACTGCCACTGATCACACGCTTGCACGCGTGCTGACATGGGTGTTGTCAGGATGGCCTGACACGTGTCCTGGTACAGAGTTCCAAAGTTTATGGGGTAGGAAACATGAATTTTCTACATTCAAAGGGTGTATCCTGTGGGGAAGCAGAGTAGTCATCCTGGCCTCATTGAGGACTAGAGTCTTGCTCTCTCTGCATAAGGGACATCCAGGAATTGTGAGGATGAAGGTGCTTGCGCGTAGCCATCTGTGGTGGCCTGGACTCGATAAGGACATCAAGGCCCAGGTTCAGGGGTGCCAAGTGTGCCAACAGTCACGGCCTGAGATGCCCCAGGCCCCTGTACATAGGTGGGAGGAGACACTCACTCCATGGTCACGCATACACATTGACTATGCTGGGCCCTTTCAGGGGCAATTCTTCCTTCTCCTCATGGATAGCCATTCCAAGTGGCTAGAGGTCGTTCCTGTATCCTCCACTATTACTGCCAGGACCATCCAGGTGCTCAGAGGAATCTTCGCTTCCCATGGTCTTCCTGATGTCCTTGTTTCAGACAATGGTCCCCAATTTACCTCTTCTGAGTTTCAGGCTTTTCTTCAAACCAACATGATCTGGCATGCTACGTCTGCTCCTTTTCACCCTGCCACCAACGGTCAGGCTGAACGCATGGTGCGTACCACCAAGGAAGCATTAAATAGAATCACTCAAGGACCCTGGCATCACAGGTTAGCCGATTTTCTCCTTGCACATCGCACCACACCTTGCACAGCTACAGGAAAGAGCCCAGCTGAACTCCGCTGGGGTTGCAGACTCATCATGAAGCTGGACAGGCTGCACCCAGACTGGGTGGCTTCACAGGTGTCACAACCGCGGGCACGTAGGAGACTCCAAGTGGGTGATCCGGTATGGGCCAGAAACTATGGGCATGGACATATCTGGGTACCTGCTGTGGTATGCAAGGTCTCTGGGCCACTGTCCTACGAAGTGGCCTTGGAGGATGATCATGTGCTTAGACGCCACATTGACCAAATGCGCTGGAGGCTTCCTGGCCACGTTTCCGCTCCTGGCTCTGCTCTCGGGGAGGAGGGGGACCCCAATTACGATTGTGGACCACAGTCTCTCCACGAGGGTGCTTATCCAAATGTTCCTACACATGTTCCAGGTGGGGGTCTTGCCATGGAGGCGGCTCCTGACTCTGGCATAGGCTCCGGGGGTCTTGCCATGGAGGCGGCTCCTGACTCTGGCAGAGGTCCCTGGCTAGGGGCAAATGGCCGTAAATCGGCTACTCAAGGTACTCCTGCTGCTGGTCTTGGGCTCGAGGGACAGTGCTCCCAAGAGGAGTCCCATGGAATTCTGGGGAACTCCACCCCACCAAGGGACTCTGGTTTGGGTCTGGTGGATCCAGCCAGTCAGCAGTCAGGGGAAACCCCTGAGTCTTCTGGGCAACAAAGTCCTGGTTTGTTTTGCGCAAACCGGGAGCAGGCACTCCAGGCACCTATTCCTAATCCCACACCTACAATCGCACCTGCACCTAATCTGCCTCCACGAAGATCAGAGCGGGTCAAGGGTCCTCCTAAGCATTTAGGGGAATATGTAAGATCCCTGTTCACTATATGGGAGGGGTGTTAGTCCTCGCCATCTGAGGGGGTAAACAAAAAACAATTGTAGGTTGCGGTGCGAATATTGTCAAAGAGTGAAAGTCCATGGACTCCATTGGGACCTGAAGGTAATAGGTTGCAAGGAGTAAGGTGGACGGTATAACGTGCTAACCGGTCTGCCATGTTGTGTTTATGTGAAGTGTTAAACAATTTGCTTACTTATTGTTTAATCCAAGGGGGGAGGGGTGTTATGTCCTGGCCCTTGCTAAGTCATTCAGCAAGGCTCAGAAAGGCTGCAGGAAGGTTGCAGAGACCCGGACAGACCACGTATCTGCCCGGGACCCAGACAGGCTGTCTCCGGCCTTGCATGCATGCGCAAGGCGGGAGAATGGCCTGCAATGATTGGCTGTGCATCCCCTTGCAAGGGGAGTATAAAAAGGCCAGTTGCCATTGTGTTCTTGCTTCTGTTCTGTGAATGTACTTAATAAAGAGATCCTTTGTTGTGAACCTGCCTCGTCTCGATGTCTGCTTTGCAAGAACAGAACAGTTTCCTTAATGGCAGTGGCAAAATATTGGGTGTGACTCACTTAACAACCATCTTACCTAGCAAGGAAAATTCTAATCCCAATTGTGAATGTAAATTGAGGACTACCTATATTTGAAATCCTGAACCAAAGCAGTCCAGATTGCAATATTTGCTACATGAACTCTTGCAACGAAAGAGTTCGCCACACAAAAAAGTATTTTAGTGAGTCCTAAGTGATATACATCTATTTCATTAGCATTGTTATATAAATCTTGTATGGCATTCCATAAAATATAACAGAAATGTCTTTCCAAGACACAGATAAAGGAAACACCAGTTTTGCCCTGACATAGCAAGTGTAAAATACAAATATAAAACCTATTTGTGATTACTGTATGCTGTTGTAAATAGCATTAAATTCCATTCGTCTGGGTAAGATACAAAAATGTATTTTGAGACTGTATTGGCAAAAAGCAATCACATGGAATTGTGTATACAAATTATTTATTAGCTCTTTTCTGGAAAATATCCAGCACATTTATCTACAGGTACAGTTGCTTCTAGTTTCCTTGTGTGTAAATATGTCATGTTCAACCCCTCATCTCTCGATGATTAAAAAATACTATGAAATATCAACAATGAACCATCTGTTATGAGCCTAATGGAATCAGATACCAGGGCATCAGGGGTTTTATCTTTGTTTTGATCAGGGTAAGAAATCTTATTTATTAAGGCTTTTCATATTTCAGAAATTTGGAAGAGCTGCTTTCAAACTCCAAGAGAATGGATATAGCACCTCTCTACTGTTCTTTAAATCACTCTGATATTTTAAAGTTTCTGAGCAAGACTGAAAAAGAGATGCCATTATTTTATGGATTTATTGCTTCATATAATTCTTCAAGTACCTGCACGTTGGGTGTTTTTCAGGCTCATGCAAGAGCTAGAAAAGAAAGGTAAGATGCTTTAATGAGTGCTGTGCTCTTGCTTGCACAAGGTCAAGTCTTCTTTCAAATAGTTTTTGAAGCATGCACAGTTCTGTTTTTACATTACTGCATATTAGTACAGCACTTCTGCAATAGTCTCTCAAAATTCACATAGATTATTTTAGAAAGTATAGTGCTACATTATGTCAACTATTGCTTTTTTAAAGAAGGGTCATTTTATTAACAGAAACAAGTACGTATTTTCTACAATAAAGTCACCTGTAAGAATGGCACTTGGGAGTCTAGTCCTTTTTATATTTTTTTGCCAGATTTTCACTGCATTACTCCAGACGTGGTGGCATGTCCTAAAGGACATGCTTTCTCAGATCCTCAAATCCAGTTCTACTGGAAACAATGACACTTTAATCACCAATTATTTGTGTTATGTTGTAGACTGCAATTCAGTTGCACAACAACCAGAATATAGACACTTTTGACATTATGATTTTTTCAATTACCCATTATTCAAACCTTAAATTCATTTTTCCCACTTGAAAAACAGTTTTTAATAAAAGTCTACATGGAATTCATGGCAATTTTCATTTACCAATTTTGCAAACCATTTATCCCAGAATGGTGCATTTTTGTATGCTATCTCTCCTTGTATACACAATTTAATTTCCCCCATGAAATACAAACTACAAACATTCCTACGTTACTCTTGACTAGAGCAACACATCTATCAGAGGATAATTATATTTTAATTCTTGTATTTGTTCAGCTTTGGTTAATGGTGATTGGGAGTAGATGACATTTAACACAGAGCATATCACATAGTGTATCTTCTAATATCTTACTTGAGGTCTCAGATCAAGGATAGATGGTACAGGTATAAGCTCAGCAGAGAGCTTGTAGAAACCTTCCTTGGTATCAGGCTCCCTATCCATCTGATTTAATTATAGCTGTTTTAAGGGCGTGTGTGCAAGATAATCATTTAAAAATAATAAGCATATTTAAAAACAATCTATAGCATTTCTTTATTTGTGGAAATACTTTTTCACCTCAGAGTTACCAAAAACTTTCTTAGAAAATAAAAACAGTGGATAGATTTGTTTGGAAGTCACAAACAAACAAACAAACAAGTAAGCAAGCAGGCAGGCAGGCATCTTGAAGAGCTAGAGGTTGAATTACCTGATCTGGCCTGCAAGAATCTGAATAACAATATAGATATAGAAAGTCTAACATATTGCTCTTATCTAATGGGTGCTAAAAAATTTCCAGTCAATATCTAGTAGCCCTATTAGCGAGGATAGCAACCAGTCACCGTACCAAAGGAATATTTGGTTATGGCCATGCTCTCCCAGGTAGCCATTTAATGAAGAAACTAGTAACCACTTTGTAAGTGTATCTACAATGTATTTTCAAAATTCAAATCCTTCTGCTTATCTAATTGTTGCCTACCTAAAGTATACCTGGGAAAGCCACTGCCAATTAAATTTGACAGCAGTGGCTAGACAGATGAAATATTCAGCTGACTCAGTATACTAAATGGTCCTAAGCCAAATTTTTATCCTCACAACATTAAATTGTATGTTAGCAAATCGTAAATACTTGTGTCTGATTTTGTATAAATATTAGACTTAAAGAGCATTCTGCAGAGCACCTTTAAACAAAATGTTTTGTAACAAGTATTCTGCATTTTCAGTAGTAGAATTAAAAACAAGAAAGCACATTTTATTCCTTAAATAAATTAAAGCATTACTACAATGAGAAAATCCTTCCAGCAGCTAAAAAAACTCATAAAATAATGGGCATTTACAGCACTAATTTTATGGGTTAGCTGTAAGATAATGCGTTTTATTTTCAGGGCAAGATGCTAAGTTAAGAGGTATCCTAATAATCAATCTTTTAAATTTAAAAAAATGTTATCAACATTATTTTCTGCATACATATTGCAGTTTAGTAGGACCACACATAAAACTTAAGGAAGGGTATTGTACATATGTACAACATGTTTTCAACAATCTTTTTAGAAATAATATCAAAGAAGAAACTTTGTTGTTTAATTCCTTTATAATCTATTTATTATTTTCCTCTAAACTGTTCTAGATATCTCTACAGACAAACCTGTAGTGCTATTTATTTTCAAAGTAATAGTTAGCCAAAGAAATTAAATTCATGAGATAAGGAAAAGAATGAAAACAGAAACAACACAATATATGGATTCATATATACTAGCTTTCACTGTCCATTCTGGTTTCACTCAATTGAAGATTTCCCATAATACTTTTTAGAAAGAAAGAAAAGATGTAATCCAGTTTACTAGACTTAGTCATATCTTTACCATATAGCAGCATTCTTGACTAATGAAAAGACAATACTAGTTAAGTTTTGATATAAAAACAAGTCCAATTATACTTAATATTCATAATACTTTATGCAAGTTGGGATCCTTGTAAGCCAACATATTTGTGGCCATATCCCACCACAACTAGGAGCTATATGAGGAATTCTGACATATATGCAGGATGTCCATGAGAAATCACAGAACTTAATAGGCTTTACTTTCTGTTAGCCTTAACTTATTCCACTAATTGCAATACTGTAAAATATAACAAACTTCCAGTGTTAAATATGTTTTCATTGTCTATTTCCCCAGTTAGGTTCTGCTAAAAAATAGTGATTGGTTGGTACAAGAACTTCAAAAGCATTCCAAAGCATAGTCAAAAGTAACTTTATTGAATGCAATGTGTGCATTTCAGAAATTATTTGGAAGATGTGCAAGTGCAAACACAATAGGTCAATGGTATTTTTTAAGATCTTAATATTTTTCAGGCTTCAATTATGAGCCTGCTGCAACTGCTATAATGATTCAAGTTAATAAAGTTAATCCAAGTTAATTTAAATCTTAAAACACCTACAGTATTTTTCAGTATCAAACAAAATCCTGAAGAAAGTCTAGCTGTTCTAATGAATAGCAGAGAGGTACGGTGCTTGCACACAATGTTAAAAGCACTTCTTCCTCATCATTTTCATCCTACTTTCTTCCCAAGATACTGGATAAAATATTTTGGATTTTAAGGGCTACTAATTTATATCCAGCATTATTAATGAGACACAAAGGGTTAGGGTGATTAAAATCAAACAAGGCAGCCTAATTTTTGTGAATTAGTGCCCTGTTCCTACTTTTTCTAACATGGAAGAAAGAAATAATAATTATTAATGCAACAGAAAGGAAAATGCATGTATTACACAATTTGAGAGATATTGTATATAAATTTATGCATATGTAAATATGTATGTGTATGTAGATATGTGTGGGTGTATGTGTTCATGTACATATGATGAAATTTGGTCAAGCTTATTTTATCTCCTAACTGACCCCATTTTACTTTGGATTGTGGACCTTCAAAGCCAAGTTCTGGCCTTAGACCAGAAAATATTGCTTCTTTTGTCTATTGCCTTATACTTCCAGACAAACCTTTCCACAGGTGAGCTGCTGTTTAATGCCAAAGCAACAATCCACCTAATACTGCCTTTCCCTATTTTTTTCACTTTCCAAGAAATGAATTTTAATTGTGGACAGGTAGGTAGCCAGATTTCACCAGGCCATGCTCTGCCCCACATTATTATTATGAATGCTATCTTTCTCTAGGTGAAGAGTTTTGCTTTGTTCTCTTTAGTCCATCTTCATTGGCTCTTCATAAATGATGATTACTATAATTTCCTAATAGTCATCCCAAACAAAAGTGCATTAGATTTCTTTTTAGAAAGTAATCTCATTTCTGCCTTCCCTTTCTCTTTTCCCCCTCCCCTCCTCTCCTCTCCTTCTAGGGATCTTAACTGTATTTTTGTATGAAAAAAATACATGTGCATGGATGTATAAGAGAAGAAAGAAATGATAGCAAAACTGCTTGTTCCAAAGCCACTGAAATTAATCACCCTTGTAATTACAGATCAGATACAGTTCTATAAAAAAAAAATTTCACCTATCATAAACAAATTAGTGTGACAGAGATCCTATATTTAATTAATATTTGTAAATACACTTACCATTTCAAGAAACCAGAACAGCAATGTTAAGAATCTAGATAAAGTAAACAAATTCCATATCTATATTTATTCTATATTTAATTAAAATTATTCCTTTGTTTGCGTAACCTTTTAAATTAAAACTAAATCAACAAATCTTAAACTTATTTTGAAAAGTGGTTGTAAAAATGATTTTCTTATGCTTGCACTGCAAAATGACAAAAGGTTGTAAGCATTGATATAATCTGCATAAAAATGCACAAAGAATCATAGTGGAGTAGACTAAAAATTTATCTAATGTTGTATTATGGTTTTCACAATCTGCCAGCTGCTTGCCTATTGAATCAAATGTCCCCTTGAAATCAACAGAGAAAATGAGATTGAATGTAATATTACTGAGAAGTATTACGTTATTCTGTTATATGACATTTGTTAGTGAAACAATGTTGAAAAATTGATAGAGCAAGAAGATGATCAACATATCCTACCAGATTTCAGATGCTGTTGAAGCTAGAGCCAACAATATATACTATATAGAGAATTGTTCCAGCCACGAAATAGCAAGTTTACAAGCTGAAATATGCCCAAATTGCAAAGAATTTCAAATCCTAGACAGGTTAATTGACGTTTGCCACTATTACTGTTTAATAAAAATGCCTATAAATCTCCTATTTCTGTTTATGGGGGATTCCAGGTGAGGAAAAACGGCAAACTAGATGTCTCCAAAAGAGTGGAGATGCTGCTTTGGTGACAACTGATGACAACTGACAGCAACCTCAATCCAACAGAACCCCTCTGGACAAAAACAGGATGAGGTTCATGACTTCTCCTCATGAGTAAACCAGGTGATATTCTACAAGTTAGAGTGCTGGGAGACAAGGGAAGCCATCAAGCCATGGCAGTTCAATTACCTCACTTTCTAAACATCTTTGGATTTACAACTATTTTACAGTTAAAAGAGATCTTCCATACAACATATTTTAAAAAACTATCTGGTGAGTAAAACTTCATGGCAAAATAGAACAAAAACTAAGTACCAATTTAAAGAAATTAAAAAAGATAAAACAAGCAGCAAAAAAAAAAGCTGAATAAGAACTTAATTTAGGAAATTTTTTAAATGGATTAAGGGAACAGACATATTTAGAATATTAGGACTTTTGCTAAGACTTTTAAAAATTCAAGTAAACAAACAGCATTTCTGTGGAAATAGAAATTGCTTATCAGGAAAGTAACGATTGCTTTCCTGGCAACAAAATAATAATGAAACCTGAGACTTCATGAAAATAGAAATGGGTACTAGAGGAGACTAAAGTTTCAGTAAGGAATAAGAAAAGTGAAATCTATAAAGTGATATGCAAAGTTAAATTACTTAAAATATTTCAAAGGATTTTTGAAGAGTTGGGAGAAAAATTTATAACCGATTCAACAACAATAGTCTCTGCATCTGCAAATGTGTTTTTTTGAAGAAAATTATAAAGAAGTGTAAAATGTAACAGCAAACAATATAGAAGAATTTGGAACAGACAAGATAAAGAGGAGATATATATTCTATCTAATGGAGAAACTTTGGTAAATTAAAGAAATTGAGAACTACAAGACAGAGCTGACAAAGTGGACATATAACTGAAAAATCAGGAGATGAAAAAGAACCTGAACAAGGACTTATTTTGTGATTTACAAAAGAGGATTTGTAAAACCTTGAAGAAGTCTTTCAGATGGGAGAAAGTTTGAATAAAGATTCAATTCTACAATAGCAACTTGATGAATTTAATATTAAGACTATTAGAAGCAAAAAAAAGGAAATATAAAGTTGACTTTATGGTTTAATAAAATTCTGGAAACCCTTTATGGACATTTGCTGACATTTGGACATAAATGAGAACGATTTTTGGATTTACGAATGGATAAAGAGGATTATTATAAGTGAGCCCTTTTATAATTTCATAGTAGATGAAGAATTATTAATTTGCTTGAACTTGTTGCAAAGAAGCTTGGGAATAACTTCTTTATTATTTTTTTATCTCTTTTTTTCCTTTTTGTACTTTTAATTTCTTTAATTTCTATTTTTTTCTTTTCTGATATAGTTGTATTTTATTTTAGTATTCTAAAAAAGTCTTTAATAAAAATATTTTTTAAAAGAAAGCTTTTCTGAGATAATATTTTGCCTGACCAACAATTTGTCTTTCTGAATATTTGCTCTAGTTTCTAGCTTGACTTCAGTTGTGTCTATGACATCATTTCTGTTCTTGGTTTCTGCTAGCTCCAAATACCTTATACTTAATATCATTTGAATATGTTTTATTCAATTATACTTTCTGATTTTCATAAAATTAGAAAGTTCATATGGTATTTTAAACAATGAAATGTCTCAAAAACTGGTATATATACATGTACCAATAAGAGTTCCTTTAACAAAAGTACAAAATAGAAATCCTTACATTTAAAAAAGGATTATTTTTACACTCAACATCTTATGTAGATTGCAATAGAAAGCAAAATGTGGAGATGTAGAAAGATTTTTTCTTCTTTCAATCTTCTTCATTCTTAACCATCAAGTATTATTCTGAATTGTTGTGCATTAGACATAATTTTCAAATTAGCAATTTTTTGAGATTCAAAGGGCTGACCTACCACAAAATCAAAATTCTTGCTTCCTTAGGGGTTTTTTTATTCAATTTTCCTCCAAAAAAAATTAAAATTGAGATATCTTCTAAAATATCAAATATTCAATAGTGGTAAAAATAATACCGTTATGAATAGGTAACCTATAAATCCACATGGTCAAAAGTAGGAAAAATGGGGGGGGGGTATGACTAAATTAATTGCTATCATCAGGCCTACACATAAAAACTCACGAAACATTCAATGTATTTATATAAATGAATGAATCTGCATTACAAAATTTTCTTATCCCAATATGCAAGCAAAAGCTAAAGACCAAAAATTATGCATGGGTGGCCATTAAGGTATATGTGATACAACTGTTTATATTTCTTTTCTAATTCCTGAGGACAAACCTGTAAATAGCATTTTATTTTTTATCCATTTATATCCCAAAAACCTTGCCTTCATCATAGCTTACACAATTAGACTTGCAAAAAAAATGCAGGATTTGAAGATTGGGAAGACTTACTGTATTTCTTGAAGGCAGCCAAAATTGAACTGCATCAATCCAATTAACACAATCTATTGAAACAGCTCCTGAATGCATTTTACTATGACACTTGCTAAATGTTTTTAGAGTCCTAAAAAGAAAAAAATGAGATTTTTTTTTCCTGCGTGTTTGACCTTGGATCTGGTTCAAAGCTTCTTGGCAAATGACCACATCTTGATAACTTGTTTTTATTTGAGTGACTAATGCTGTAATCAGTTTCTCATTTGTCTCATTTTTAGCTTCTTTCTTTTTAATATTTTGCTCAACATTACTATATTTTTCCCTATATGATCTACTTTGTTGCTGTAGATTTAGAGGTTATGATTTATTACATGTACCATCAACAGACTCTCAAAATAGATCAGTCTTGTGAAATCTGGGAACCAAAATTCTTTTGTATCTATTTGCCATTTGAATCAAAGTTTCAACCAGAGTCCCCACCAGACAGGTAAAGAGATAATTTTGTACTCAAAGCTTCAATATGCAGCATTCTGACAGTATCTATAGAAGGAGGAATAGGGAATGGTGGGAATGGGATACCTGAAAGAAATTTTCACCATGAAAACAGAAGCAGGAAAAAACAGAAACATTCCTGCTTCTTAATTTTATGTGGATTTTTTATTTCTCCCAAATTCTGGCACCAAAACAAGGTAATTGATATTTCTGCTAATCACCTGTCATCACAAACATTTACAAATATTACTTTCATAACTCCAAAATGGAAAGAGAAGTAATCTGCATTTTAGAGCACTGTCATTTTGGCAATGTCTTCTTCAGTAATCCAGTTTTACAGTGATGAAGGCATAATGAAATGTAGCCATATTTCCTGCCCACGTTGGGCCATAAATGGCATACCAGCTGAAGCTGCTTCCACATATTGTTCAGGTTAGGATTTAGGGAGGATCCATGATACCAAAAGGCCTTCCAAGTCACAGACTTCCCCTTGCATGGAGAATTGCAAGCCTGTCTACAGTAATTACCAAGGCTAATAGCTACAGAGGGTTAATATATTCATATACAATCAGCATTTACATTTTACTATGGTTTATTCTAGGCTAGTTTTTTTCTCCAGCCTCTACCAGTCTCCAAACACTAGCTTAAGTCTTCTACAAGTCTTCTATTTTTATTTGGCCTTGGATGATGACCGGATAATGACACCTCCCCCCTACTCCACCCTCACCCTCCTCATGTATCTTTGGTTTTAATGTTTGATTTTAACTTTTCATGTTTTAACTTAGATGTAACTGTAAGCTGGCCAGAGTTACCCTATGGTAAGATGGGTGGTCAATAAATTTTATAAATAAATAATAAATATTGATGATACTTCACCCAAAAAAATGGATAATCTTCCATAATAAATGGAAAGAGGGACAGATTCTTGTAGCAATCCATACTGGAACAACCATGCTATGCCTCCAGTATACTGGAACACCTGAGGCTGCCATTACTTTTTGCTGGCTTGTCACAAATGTAGACACCAAAATAAATGTTTCATGTTAGTCTGTACTAGCTTTGTTTGTAAAGAAAGAAGAGATAGTTCAGTTTTCTGGGACAGAAGCAGGAGGTGCAGATGGGCTGTCTTGGAGGTGGGATCATAAAAAAATAATTAATAATAGTCTGGGAAAAAGGAATGGATGCAATGATTGGTTGGTACAATAGACTTAAAGAGATCTGATTATGGAATATCTATTGTTTTAATAAGGAATAATATGGGCTAGCACACTTGTTGAATTGGGAAGTGTTTACACTGCTGAATGTTTGTCAATTTGAGGAAAAATCCAGAGAAGTTTTTTCTAAAGAGAATTGTTGGGCATGATCCAGAAAAGATTCTTGAAAACTCAACGGGAAGGATACATTCTGGAATATGTTATGTTGTGTATGATGTATAGATGGTCCCCTAGTGATCAAAAAGAATGAAACATCAAAAGTTTTATGACCCAGAAAAAAGATTACCAGCCTTGCCCAAATTTCTATATGCTCCCTTATCTCTAAATTAAGAAAGAGATTAAGAGCTGAATGGCGCATGCTTATATTAAACTCACATCAAAATCTGCAAATGTTATATGAGTTTAATTGCCTTAAACTGAAGTTTGGAAGTACAGAAAAAAATGTCTTGCTATTTTAAAACTCAAGCTGTTAAGAAGACTTTGGAGAAGAAATGAATACAACACAATTAGATATGCTTGCCAAGTGAGCCCAAGAAAACAAAATGGCCCTTGATGACTACCTTAATGAGTTTCTTAATAAGAGAGAAAAATAAACAGCTCTTTTTGTTCTGTAACATTCATCAAATCCCATGAATGCATAGGAACCCCTGTGATACTGTTAGCCTTCCCAGGTAAACCACATAGGAAACACAATTATATTAACTATTCTACTTTATTGTAAGGCTACCTTAACAGAATCTTGTTAAGTCTAAAAGTACAAGTGTGGCTTCCACTCTCTAGAACAGCATAGTGTGAGAAGGATGGCACCCTGTCTCCTAGCTCCAGAAAGTTTAAAAATGTGACTTTGGTCCCTGGTGTTGAGGTTTGTTATTTGTTTAATCACCCTGCTTTCTTTTTTTGATTTTGCTGTTTGTTAGATTATTTTAGTCTGGGCTGCCTGTTAAGGTTTAATGTTTTTAGTTGTTTTAATTTTTTGTTTAGTTTTGAACATCATCCAAAGTCCACTAGAGTTAGGCAGCCAAAAATTTAAATAAATAATAACATTTATAAAACAAATAATCCACACAAATAACTATTATTGATAATTCATAAAAATCCAATGGTTAAATTAGAATTGGGAAGACTTACATTCAATTGCACCTACAGCCAAAGAAAGTCAGTGGTGGGATCTCAGGTCAACCTCTTATCTCTCAGCCAATATATCTCACAGAATTCTTAGGCAAAATTGGAAGAGGGATTGCAGTGCTTTTAGCTCCTAGATCAAGGAATTAGCAACATATGTATATAAACAACATCTGTGACACTGGAAATTTTGTTTAAGATAATTGTTACAAACTAGAATTAATCTAGGCTTAACATAAAATTAAACTGAAGGAACGTTCACACAGATGTTCACACAAATTAGTTGTAGATATTGAGTTAAATTACTCTTTCTCTTAAAAGCTGGCACAGAATTACTACTCTGAACAAAAACTATTCTACACATTGGTAATAAGGAAATTCTGGTAATAAGAAAAAGGTAACAAACTTGTATCAAAGTTCAAAGCCATGTTATATACTTAAGTGCCAATTATGACCTTATTCAAAGCCAGGAACGTAAAAGAACTATCAACAATAACTCATAAAATCACTATAAATAGGCCTCTGTGACCTTACAAGGAAGTAATTCATTGGCATTCTATAGTTGGTAGGACAGATCTATTTGAAAAGAAATGAACATATATTTGATAGTGTTCAGGCTCTGAATGAATATTTTAATCTCACAATCTTCCTAGATACCCTGGACTAGACCACCTCATAAATCCTTATTTGGAAGAGCCAAGGATGACAGCATATATTTAAAAATGTAGTATACCAGTGGGTGAACAGTGAGTTTGGTTTTCTTCTCAAATTACTAAAAAATCAAGGGGATAAAAAAAAGAGTTCTTCATTTTGCAACCTAAATTTTATAATATACAATTTGTTTTTGCTAATGTTTTAAAGTGAAAGAATACTGAATTTAAGCACTTAAAATAGAATTCAATTACTTATATTCTTTCTGTGAAAATCATCTGTTAGCCCAAAATAATTCTTCAACCTTTTTTCTACATTATGATTAGTAAAGTGTTCCTACTAATCTCCTTCCTATTTCTGCTGCATTACCCTTTTGCCCAGGATACTGTGGTAGGACTAACTACTTTCGGAAACTTTAATTTTCCACTAACTCCCATGTATACTAGCTAATCACAAGAGGCATGAGTCAAAGTCAGGTACTTGACATCTTTACCTCTTTGCAATATTCGAAGTGATCAAAGCACAGTACATCCAGTTATTCTGACCAGTATATGGGTGTTAAAAGGCTTCCAGAATTTCAAGTCCCTGATCCACATTATTTGTATAGTTGGAACCAATACTTCAATGATGCAGCTTAAAATTGCATTTGGGTTTTTTTTCAGCTGCATCATACTATAGATTCATATTCAGTGTGCAATCAGCTACTATATCAAGATCCTTTTTACAACTTCTATTCCTTAGCCGTAAATGCTGAACTGTCTTTACATTTGATTTGTGCTTTCTGAGTGAGGCACTTTTAAACTTGAGTTCCTTAAAATTTAATTCTATTATTTCAGACCATTTCTCTAAATTATCAAGAAAGTTTGAATTTTATTTCTATCTTCTATGGTATTAACTTATTCAGTCCAGTTTTGTGTTATTTGAAAATCTGTTATGTGTTCCTTATACACTATCATCTTTGTTAGTAAAAATGTTGAGAAGCCTGTGGCCTGTTCTGCAAAATCTCATTTTATTTTGATGAAAAATGATTGATAAACACTCTTAGAATGAGATTTTTGCATCAGATATGCCAATCTAGTTTACTAATAAACAACGCACAGGATATTTTGCTTTCATTCCCACAATCTACTAAGGAATTACCAAATTTTACAAAATGAGATAAGTTCAGTATATTGGTACATATTCTTTAAAAATCTATAATGATTTCCTGTAATTATTCCACTCTTTCAAAGTGTTTATTACCTGCTGCAAAGCCTTCCCAAGTTTTGAATTCAGACTGACTGATTTGTGGTTCCACATATTCCTTTCAAAATAAGGACTATATTTGCTATACTTCAGTTCTCTGGCACTTTATCTGTTTTCTGATTGCATGCTGTTCAGAGTCATATGTTGTAAGATAGGTGGCCACTTAAATCTGATAAATAAATAAAAATAAATGTATTCCTACAAACTCTATGATAAGCCTATGTTATTTACTCTGTCTTAGTCATAGAATCATAGAACCATTGGATTGGAAGGAACCTTGGAGGTCTTTATTTCAAACCCTCTGCCCAGTTCAGGAATTCTTATACTATCCCAGGTAAATGACTGTTCAATCTTTTCTTGAATAGTGATAGAATATTTGCAGTTTCAGGAGGTAGGCTGATCTACTGGTTAATACCTTTCATTGTGAGGAAATTCCTCCTTATTTCGAATATAGATCTTTCTCTATATGGCTTCTTCCCAATGTTTCTTCTCTTACCTTCAGAAATTCTGGAGAATAAATCTATACCCTTTGCCTCCCTATATTAGAAGACTTCTTTTAGCTAAACATAAGTTCCTTTAAAGCTCTACGGGAAGATTGCACAGCCAAACTTTGCAATAATGGACAAAGGAATTTCCTATGACCCCCCCCCCCCCAAAAAAAAAGCAATTTGGAAGGAGAATATGGCCATGCATCACAGACTGCCCATTCCTTGGCAATATATCTGCTGATTTTACATTAGGCCAGAGAACACATATAGAAAAAGGCATAGAAGGTAAAACTAAAAGTAAAAAAAAAAACTAGCAAAGAAAACAAAGAAAAAATAAGCTGAACAGAAAACCACACCTCATTCCAAGGAGTTTAAAGGTTTAATTCAATGCTTATCTAAAACCTTTGAACTGTATTAGAAAGAACATTTTCTGTGGAATGATCCTATCTTTATTTTGCTTGGGGCAAGTTCATTAATATCAACAACTATTCCTAACATATTCTTTCATTCAGCTTCTGAAATACACACACACACACACACACACACACACACATTCTTTACAAGCACATTTTTTAAAAAAATGGGCAATTAAAGCAAAAAATATTTACAAAATATCTATTGTCAAAAACAATGCTTACATTAATTCTCCTTTATACTTTAAAAAACTTAGATATCACCTGCAATTCTTGATGAAGTAGAGAGAGATAGTGGCATAATAGAAAAGGAAGTCATTAATTCACTTATAGCACAGTATCAGTAAACAGAAAATATAAGAGACAACAATTCTACCATGATCTGGACAGTAGACCAACGTAAATAGCACTACTCCATTGGTCAATATAAAACAGCAATCAGACTCCTGCCCAGGTTCACAGCCACCATAATTCATTACTCATGAATCCACAGAAATTGAATGGAACATGCTGCCATCAGGCCCAGAAGCTGCCTTGTCATTAGAAACCCTCAGCAGCAGTGGTCAAGTCCAAGCAAGCATTTTTGTTTCTGTATGTGGAAGAAATATGATTTGACCAGCCAGCCTCTCTGTGTAGATATGGGAGGGAAAAGGGGAAGGATGGTGCATACCCAGTCAAAGAGTACATCGGTCATGACATATTACTCACATTCATTATGCTGGAGTACTTCACAAATGGAAGAGCATTGCACATTGCATAGTGAATAATTTCACTGCTGAAGAATGTAGTAATTTAAGAAGTTAGAATATAATTATATATTTGCTTTTGATGAATAATAGGACAGCAATAAAAAAACCAGTAGAAAAATCTGTGGAGCTTTCCAAATTCTTCCTTCAATACACACATCCTTATATATTTTAAATAAAGAAACAAAGAGCTGATTTGGGATGGTGAAAGTTATTGGAAGTTGTAATCCAATGTGTGTTGAGGGACTAGAGTCAGAAAAGTGGTTTAGGCAGATAGGTCTTTACCTATAGGAATAGCCAGAGGCAGAGACCAGTAGATGTAAACAGGAACCAGCTTCAGCAACTAATTTCATTCAATGCAATATGTGAAAATATCTGCAGTTTCTGCTTTGAATTGAAATAATGTATTTCTACTTTACATACATTCCTTTCACTACTGTAATATCAATATCTAACATAAAATGACCCCTTCCTAAGCTAATCTCTGTGAAGCAGCTGTTCCTGTGAAAGCCCAATTACTATTATATTTGCCTTATTAAATATTTCTGTGTTTTAATGATCGTGCACCAAGGCAATTGGGGCTTTTTAATAGAAGTTCAAAATAGAGAAAATGCCTATGGTAATTTGTAAGAGGAGTTACTCAGACTCCATAATCAGTAGCAGCAGGGGAATGCTAGTGTCATGCACATAATAGTGATTTTTTTTTTTTTAGTCTATAATTGCAATAGTAGACTTTTGGGGGAAACCCTATGTAGTTAATGGATTGGAATCTAACTCTGTATTTGTTTTATTCAAAACCTTGGCCCTAGAAATGGTTGATAAAATTGATATCAATATATTTTTTCGATACTGATCATAAAGCTGCAATTTTAAATAATATGAGAAACCCAGGAAGCTATGTAACTGTATAATCAAAACTCTTACTCATGAAATAAATACATTGCTGTCATATTCTGGAAGGAATTAGGTTTTGTAAGAGGATTCTCTACCAAATTTAGAATCCAAAAAGACTCACATTCATGGCATACGAAATGTATTGGACACATCTTTTCCAACTTATCAGACTATCCAGAGCTTTCGCTATTCATAAACTCTTTTTACATCATGAATTGGGCCCTTGCCTCTTCTATCAATTCCTTCTATAAAATATCATAATCAGGCCTAGGACAAAGGTTGGTATCTCATCTAGACCTGGATATCTCATCAATTCCCTTAACTGTTGCCATCTAGTGGGACCTAGGAAGTGTGCTTTTTCCATAGCAGCCCTGTTCCATGGAATATCCTTCCCTCTGACATCAGGCAGGCCTCCCATCTTTCAGCCTGGTAGAAAAATATAAAGACCTGGCTGTTCTGCCAAGTGTTAGAATAGGACAAGATTGGATCTGGCAAAGGTATTGTTGGGTGCTTGCGTGAAGGATGGTTGAGGCGCTAATTTTGGTTGCATTGGTGGAGGGGAGGACGACTGTTTTTTATTATTTTTGTGAACTGCCCAGAATTGTGTGTCTTGATGAGCAGCTATATAATCCGTATATATAAATAAATATATTTCCATGAGCAGAGATGTTCTGGCCAAAGCGCAGAAAAAATACATGGTTCTTTTCTGATCCACCTAGAGAACATGGCCTCATTGCCTTGATGCCCTTCATATCTGTTGATCTTCAATGTGCATCTAAACTAAAGTTCAGGATAGCTGAGGAATTAAGAGACCTGAAACTCCAAACCTCTAAACTGCACTAAATTGGGGTATATATATTGAACTCTCAGTATGGATAGAATGAGAGAGAACCAGTATTAGTTGTCTATGAGTGTTAAACAATGTCACTATGGTAAATCCTGAGTACAGAATAAGGTAGTTATAAAGGTGAGTCATGTCAAGCCTGAGTGGAATTGATACCTACAAAGATCAGAATTGTTCAGGCAATGGTTCCAGGCACAGCTCTTTCCTATGGCACTCTTTGGAAGCCAAAGTTGTATTTTGAAGAATCAAGACACAACTTTATGAGAAAAAAGCTATTATTTCTTCCACCAGCACATTATTTTCTTGCCACAGGCTGCCCCACAACTCACAACGTCACAGCCGTCTTTAATCCCTGGCAAGGTGTTTTTTTTCTTGAAATTTTCACCCTTTTTTGTCCAATACATTTGTCCAAATGTATTTTGTGTGGTTGTGGCTAAACAAGTTCACGTTTTGTTTCATCATTCTGAAACACTTTGTTCCAAAATATTTCAGGCTTATCAAGGTTTTACTTTGCATACTATCTTTTGTGATGAGATCATAGAAAAAAAAATGTCCTTCTGACAACTTTCTCTTGTATGAGCAATGCTGCATGTGGACTGTGGATAACCACAACGGCGTCAGCTAAACTTTTCAGAAGCTGGTTTGTAGTGATCTTTGGGGGTTATTTTTGCAGATCTGGACAGTTTTCAGAAATTCTAGGAGTTATCCTTCTTAGTCTTCCAGTTCCTGCTTTGATTTCAATAATGTCATGTAACTTCCATTTCTTAACAATATTCTTAACAATATTTTTCATACTGAAAATGGATAGCTGGAAGTGTTCAGAGATTTTTTATAGCCCTACTGTGCTTTATAAGTGTGAATTATCTTCACGTTCAAATGATCAGACATCTGCTTAGAGGAACCCATGGCTATTAAAAGTAGGCAGAATCACAATCACAATATGAGAGCTGGATAGAGCTAGTATTTTTTCCTCTGTGGAATTGTGTTTATCTGGATAATAGTAAACCTAATGCTTGGGGCTTTATTAATTTATATATTTTAAAAATAGTCTCAATCAACTGGAATGGTGTTCAAAATTCACTTGCCATATTCACTATTTTCTTATTTTGAATCTGTAAACATTTGAAATTTGAAATTTGCATTTGCATCTGCATTTCAAATTTGCATAAATATGTTTTACTTTGTACTATGTAGAGACTGTCAGCCTCTGTTCACAAAGGGATTTATTGAAACAGAACAATTTGAGCAGGGGGGTTTCCAGTTTTGCTTTAGACAATTTGCAGTCAGACCAGAGAAAAAGAACTGGTAAGAACAACTAAAGAAGGTCAGAAACAAAGTCACAAATGCCAGCTCCTGAAATATTACCTGTTCAGGTCTTTAGAACTGAGTCTTTCTAAGATCCCACCTTGTGAATCAGACATAAGATTCTTATCATATGGGGATTTAATCCTATGTCCACAACCTCAGAGGATCCTGGATTATTCTGCTTCCAGTTTGAAGCTTCATGTAAGCCACTTCTTGGTAGAGATCTGAGTTAAGGTCAGATATCTGCTAGGTATTCTGAGCACCCAGAGTGAGTGTTTGAGTCTCAGTGTCAAGGTTCTGGTTGAAAAAGCCAACAAAGTAAGCACACCTGAGACATTGCGATCTCTAATGTAAACTTTATTAGGCATAGCATACCGGCATGGTAGAAAGAAAACCAGCTCTGGCAATATGGCAGGAAAAAGATAATTAAAAGAGTAAAACCTTCCCTCCCCTCTCTGAAGTTCAGGTCACATTGTCCAATTAGTCTTCAAACAGTTGTTATGAGAAGAAAGTCTCTATTCGCCAAAACATCTCTTCAGTGACCTCAATTCTCACACTGATAGAAACCCCTTGTGCATTCCAAACCCTTTCCCTCCTCCCTCGTAACTGTAGACAAGCTAGAAGCAGCATGACAATTCTAATGCAAAGGATCTTCATAGCTTGACAGGCTGGCCCCCTACAGAGTTAGGGGAATCTGGAAAACAAAATGAATACGCATTATTACTTGTTAAGTTTCTCTTGTCCTGACCCCGGCTTTCAGGGGGTATTTAGTATGGAATCGCTTTACCAAATGATCTGTATTCATGTTGTAAGCTTTTACCAATCTAGCTTCTGACATCAGATAGCCCTTCCATTGGATTAGGTACTGCAATTTCCCTTTGTGAATTCTGGAGTCAAAGATCCACTTGACTTCATAGTGTGTCTCTCCCCCCACCATTATGGCCGCTGGGGCTGTCTTCCCCACTTGACTCATAGTGGACCCTTGGAATGGCTTCACTAGGCTGCAGTGGAATACCAGATGTACTTTTCTCAGTATTCTAGGTAGCTTGAGCTCTACTGTCACCAGATTTATAACTTTTACAATAGGGAAAGGCCCTATGTACTTTGGACCTAGCTTCTTGCAAGTTTTTCCTCAAATTGAGATACTTACTGGACAGATATACTTTATCTCCTATATGGAACATCCCAGTGGTGGGATTCAAATATGTGAACAACCAGTTCTCTGTGTGGATGCTGCTTCCGGAAGTCCGTTCTGGCCTGGGCAACAAAAAATTAGCTACCAGTTCTGCCGAAGTGGTGCGAGCTGGCTGAATCCCATCATTGAAACATCCCCTGGGGAACTCGTTTCTTATCAGCCTGTTTTTTCTGACTTTCAGCTGTTTTAGTTAACACTTTCTTTGCATTGCTCCAAATACTTTGGAATGAATCTACCCATTCAGTTAAGGTGCTCAAGGAGGGAGGCTCCTGCGGGCATTCTGGCATTGGCACAAACTCCACCCCCATGACTAGCTTAAAGGGAGTGAAACCAGTGCTCCTGTGTGCTGTGTTGTTATATGCCACCTCCGCAAACGGCAAAAGTCCTGTCCAGTTTGTTTGCTGGTAGTTGACATAGCAATACAGGTACTGTTCCAACATTGCATTAGCTCGTTCTGCGGCCCCATTCGTACTCGGATGAAAAGCTGAACTAAGTACCTGGGAAATCCAATCATCCCCACAAGCTCTCTCCAGAACGTAGCAGTGAATTGGACCACATGGTCTGAAATGATGCGCTTAGGTGCTCCGTGCAGCCAATAAATGTGCTGTAAAAACATCTGCACTAGCTTCTGGGCTGAGGGAAGTCCAGAACATGCGATAAAGCAGGCTTGCTTGGAGAAGTCTATTATGGTCCAAATTATGGTGTTCGCCCCACTCTCCGGCAGCTCCACTATGAAATCCATGGCTATCTCCTCCAAGGGTCTAGCTGGGTCAGCCACCTGCTGCAACAGTCCTGGGCTCTTCCCTTGTAGTCTCTTATTTGCTGCACAAACAGCACAGGTCTTCACATAACTCTCAATGTCCTTCTTTATCTTTGGCCACCAGTACTGACAGTTAGCAAGGTGCAGTCTTTAAGAACCCAAAGTGGCCAGCTTCCTTAGCATCGTGGCTGCGCTGCAGGACTTGCAGTCATAAACTGTTGAGAACATACAGTTTGTCTCCCTTCCACACTAGCCCGTCCCTCATGATCAGTTCTCTTTGATGAACCACAGACCACTCATCGGTCAGTAGCTCCTGCTTCAGTCATTGGGCAAACACATCATTGAGCTCCTCTTCTTCTCCTGCTGCCTGGTCGTAGCTTGCACAGCTTATTGCTTGGTGAGAATGATGGAACTCACCACCTCCTCCTGGCTGCTCTTGTACTGAGGCATGCAGGCAAGAAAATTCTTTTCCCCTGGGATGTACTTTAACTCAAAATCAAATCATTTAAAGTATTGTGCCCCTCAGACTTGTTTGGGTGAGAGCTTATGGGGGGAGGGCTTAGGGCTTCTAAATTTTTATGGTCAGTCCACACCTCAAATGGGGCTTTACTTCCCTCTAGGAATTGCCTCCATGTCAATAACGCCCACTGTACAGCAAAAATCTTTCTCCCACACAGCCCACCATTGCTCTGTCTCATTCAGTTTGCGAGATGTGCATGCGCATGGTTGCAAGTTTCCCTCCTTATTTCACTGGAGGACTGCACCCACTGGCATCTGCCTGAATTACAAAAGGTTCCTCTGGGTCTGGGTGTTTTAGAACCATTTCAGCCGCAAACAGCCTTTTCAGTTTTTCGAATGCCACTTGGCATTCCATCGTCCAGTTCAAGAGTTGACTCAGCTAGGGCTTCTCTCCCCCTCTCCCCATTTTCAACAGTTCAGTGATTGGCAAAGCGATTCTTGTGAATGAGGGAATGAATTGCCTGTAGAGGTTTGCAAACCCAAGAAGCTCTGTAGCTTCTTGCGGGTACGAGGGGCTTGCCACTCCAAGATGGATTTATTTTCCCTGAGTCCATCTCTACCCACTTGCATGATACTCAGTAGCCCAGGTAATCCAGGCTCGTCTTGTGAAACTCACATTTTGACAGGTTAGCATACAGTTTAGCGTCCAACAGTTTTTCAGCACCTGTCGCATGAGTTTCACGTGTTCTTCCATAGTTTCAGTGTAAATGAGGATGTCTTCCAGGTACACCAAGACCCCTTTATACAAATGCTCATGTAGCATCTCACTTATGAGCTGCATGAATACCACAGGGGCTCCCTGTAGTCCAAAAGGCATCACTTGATAGCTCCGTAGGGGGCAGTTGAAGGCACTTTTCATCACCTTCCTTGATTCTCACTCAATAGTATGCCTCTCTCAGATCTAATTTAGTGAATACTTTCCCCTTGGCTAAATGTCCCAACATATCCTTCATGAGGGGGAGGGGATACATATTTTCCACGCACACTTTGTCAATCCCACAGAAATCAACACACAGTGATCAGTGATCCATCTTTCTTTACTTTAAACAGCACCGGTGCTGCCACCCAAGATTTTGCAGCCTGGATGAGCCCCCTCATTAAATTCTTATCAATGTATTACCTCAGCTCCTTCATCTCTTTCGAAATCATGGAGAACATCTTTGGCTTAGGGAGCTTGCTCGGGTTTCTCTTTTCTTTTGGCAGGGGAATTTGGGCTCTGCTTCCTCATGATTACTCACTTTGAGGCTTTCTCCCAATAGATCCAGGACCCCCATTTTGCTAACCAAGCCAGGCCTAAGATCATCTCCTCAGCCCTTCTAGAGGTGACCATGAAGCAGATAGTCTCTTGTTGGTTCCCAAATTTAAGTTGCACTGGCTACGTTAAATGGGAAGCTGCCCTGCCCCCCATCAAGATGCCATCAACTTGCTCGAACTTCATGGGCTTCCTAAGCTTCCTTACATGTAGCCCTAACCTCTGCACTGTGACTTGGCTAATCAAGCAATGGGTGCAGCCCGAGTCTATGAGAATTTTACTACCCCCCTCACCCGAGTGGGGTGCTGCAATGTCCACTTTAGCTTCGAGATGGTTGACTGGTCCACTCATCATTGGGTAATCCTCTCCCTCGCTGTTGCTGTCATAGAGGGCCATCGGCAGTTCCTCTTCAGTCGGAGTTCCCTCCCCTTCGCTCTCTGGGGGAGGAGACCTCGATGACCTGGGCTGATGCTCGCAACTTCTCCTTCCCTTTTTTGGTGAGTTCTTAGGCTTTGGGGGAGGAGGGCAGCAGGAGCCACCCTGGGTGTTGGTCTTGGGCATATTGCTGCCCAATGGCCACCTGGCTGCAGCAAAAACACATGATGGGGGTTCGACTGGAAGGCCACGCAGGAACCAGAGATGATGATGACAGCTACTTCTTCCCTAGCGTGCACTTCTCCTGACTTTTCTTCAGCCACAGTTCGAATCTTCCGCAGCCATTGTACGCCTCAGGTCTAACTCCACAATAGTGACCAGCTGGTACCAATCATTAAGCCGGTCTGGGATCCCTCGGGCTAGGCATAAATGGAACAGATCACGACTCAGCCCTTCTTGGAAGTATTGAGTCACGAGTTGCTCTGGCCAGTGTCTCAGTCTCCCCGTGATTCTCCTGAACTTTCTGATGTACTCTGCTATGGGTCTGCTCCCCTGCTTGACGTTACAAACCTCAGACTCCACTTGTTGGGTCTGAGTGGGTTGCCGAACCGGCCTCTGAGTCTGCATAGAAACACATCTGGATCTGCCACCCATTCCACCACCTCCCCTTCGAGTTGGCCACAACGTCCACCCGGGCCTCGTCATCAGCATACTCTCCTCTATGCCGGTCTAGATGTGTCCAGACTTGGTTGAGAAAGAACACCAGCTTTTAAGGGTTCCCGTCAAATGTGGCTGTCAATGGAGGGGACGGGGGTGGCCTCAGTGCAACCCAAGGTCCTGGTAGCCATCCCCCACCATAGGGGTACATCCATGGCTGAGCACCATACATGGGAGCTGGTGGCGGCCGTCAGCCCATTGCTCCAGGCTGAGGGGCAGGCATCAGTGGTGGACCATGGGCACCTGGTCCCGGCCTAGGACCAGGCTGTGGGGACATCCCTGGCTGTGGGCTAGTTGTCCCTCCAACTATGGTGGCTGCTGCCCCCACTGAGGGCTGAGGTGAGGGGACTGGGGTTGGTGCTGAAAGTTGAGCAGTACATTTGGGGGTTAGGGTCCAGTTCCGTATGGCTCCCCCTCTCAGACTGCTGAACTTCTGCCTCAGTTGCTTCATCAACTGGCTGCCACATGTTGGTAAATACTGCTCCCTCAGTGCTGCCCATTTAGATGTGAATGACTCATATAGTATCTTGATCCACTTTATGAATTCCAGGGGAAATCCAAACCTGTTTATTATAGCAAACATATGCTATTTATATATTTTGTTAAAGGCTTTTTTTGTATCTAATGATAACATTGCTAATTGACTTTTATCCTTATTATAATCTATTAAATCTGAAATTAACCTAATAATGTCTATTGCTTGCAGTGTTTTTATAAAACCTGCTTGATAAAATAAGATGAGATAAGATAACCTTTATTGTCATTTTTTAAAAATGAAATTTAGTTGCCCGCTCTCAAAGTGAAACACATACATGACACACACCTAAACATTGTTGTTAGTTGCGAAGTCGTGTCCGACCTATCGTGACCCCATGGACAACGTTCCTCCAGGCCTTCCTGTCCTCTACCATCTTCTGGAGTCCATTTAAGCTCACACCTACTGCTTCAGTGACTCCATCCAGCCACCTCATTCTCTGTGGTCCCCTTCTTCTATTGCCCTCAATCTTTCCCAGCATTAGGCTCTTCTCCAGTGAGTCCTTCCTTCTCATTAGGTGGCCAAAGTATTTGAGTTTCAACTTCAGGATCTGGCCTTCTAAAGAGCAGTCAGGGTTGATCTCCTCTAGGACTGACGGGTTTGATCGCCTTGCAGTCCAAGGGACTCGCAGGAGTCTTCTCCTGCACCATAGTTCAAAGGCCTCAATTCTTTGGCGCTCAGCCTTTCTTATGGTCCAACTTTCACAGCCATACATTGCAACTGGGAAAACCATGGCCTTGACTATATGTACTTTTGTTGGCAGGGTGATGTCTCTGCTTTTTAGTATGCTGTCTTAGATTTGCCATAGCTTTCCTCCCCAGGAGCGTCTCTTAATTTCTTGGCTGCGGTCCCCACCTGTGGTGATCTTGGAGCCCAGGAAGATAAAATCTGTTACTACCTCCATTTCTTCCCCATCTATTTGCCAGGAATTGAGAGGGCCGGATGCCATGATCTTGGTTTTCTTAATGTTGAGCTTCAAGCCAACTTTTGCACTCTTCTTCTTCACCCGCATCAAGAGGCTCTTTAGTTCCTCTTCACTTTCTGCCATTAGAGTGGTATCATCTGCATATCTTAGGTTGTTGATATTTCTCCCCGCAATTTTAATTCCAACTTTTGATTCATCTAGCCCTACCTTTCTCATGATGTGCTCTGCATATAAGTTAAATAGGCAGGGCGACAGAATACAGTCTTGCCTGACTCCTTTCCCAATTTTGAACCAATCAGTGGTTCCGTGCCCAGTTCTCACTGTTGCTTCTTGACCCGCATATAGGTTTCTCAAGAGACAAATAAGATGGTCTGGTACTCCCATCTCTTTAAGAACTTGCCACAATTTCTTGTGATCCACACAATCAAAGGCTTTAGCATAGTCAATGAAGCAGAAGTAGATGTTTTTCTAAACATACTATATACTACGTTCTTAATAATGAATCATATCACCTGCTCTTTACTAACACTGTAGTTAATATTTTTGTATCCAATTAATCAATAAGATTGGATGTTAATTAGCAGAGTTTGGTTTTTACCTGCTTTTGATAGAACTATAATATAAATCTGATTAAATGCCCTTATCAAATATTTCATCATATAGTTGACAAAGTTGAGGCAACAATAAATATTTTATATCACTCAATGGGGAATCCATTTAATCCTCGTATTTAACCACTTGCCATTTTTAAAATTGTTTGATCTCTACATCAGTTAGAGAGGCAAGTTACGTTTTGTGTATCATCTGTGATAGATTAACTTTAAACGAGCATTTATATCTTCATTCAATACGTTCTCTGATTTGCTATAGAATTCTAAATAAAATTTAAAAAGTGAGTTTAGATACATTAAAGTTTTATATATTTCATCCTTTTCACCTCTAATAATTGGAATTGCCCTGTTTCTTCTGCATTAAATGATTAGCCAAGATCTTACCAGGTTTTTCACTATGGATGTGAGGGCCATCTGGCTACGACACCTGTTACCCCATTGATCGAGAGGATTGATATGAATGAGCTGGTTAACTAGACAGGTACCTTTCCTTCCATAATTGCTCCATGTGCGTTCATGTGCATCAGTGGAAGAGGATGACCACTCCAGAAAGAAAGAATGTACCAAGTTTTGATCAACAATATACGATAACTGTGCTCCCCTGCTGGAACCTCCAAACAAGCTGTCAAATACAATAGTAAGGAGTTATGTGCAGGTAAATGAATGTTTGAGTTAAGTATGTTGTGTTAATGCAACCAGTGATACTTTCTTCCAAGAAACATGACTAGGATTGTACAATCAGAATAGAAATCCTCTATCAATCTCTCAATAGACTGTTTCTTATATCTTGTATTAATGTCAACTCAAGAAGCTCTGACATCCCTTAGTGGAGATAAATTCTATCACTACAGCATATTTGTCATTGATATCACAGCATGATTTTACAGAGTAAAGTGTCTACTCTTCCAATGTGATAAGTTCTAAATATATTACTTGATCTGATGATATAGCTAATGTTGTAGTACTTTTTTTTCACCCGTCACCTTCCTCTCAGACCTTATCATTTAATAAGATGGTTCAAAATAGGTGGCATATTTTCTTACTATTTTGATATGTGAAAACACAGAGAGACTTTAATCCCTAAAAAAGCTTTGCATAAATGTTCTTCCTATAGCAGATTCACTTCTCCAAAAAATGGTATAGTCCAAACCCACCAAAAGTTTGGCTAGTTAGGTTATGAATAATTTGTAGATTAAAGCAATTTTGAAGACAGAAAACGATCTCTACTAACATGCCTTGCAATGGTTTTTCTAATTTCCTAAATTGCTATGGACTGTTTGTTAGCAAATATCTTTAATATATAACTGGATTTTGATAAGCAGACCATTATTAGAGATAAATTTAGAATTTGTCCACTACTTAAATTCACAAGCACTGCAGAATTAAACCTGTTCATGTTGATTTGTGTACATTATATAAAACGCTTTATCAAATTTAAGATTATTTTCCCCATAGGAATGTTTCATAGAATATTACTTTGTGATGCATATGTACTAGAATACTGGGATGTGTCCAAAGATTTACAGTTGTGGCAGCTTACAATTTAAAATAAATACATTTTAAAACACATCTAAATAAATCAGGATTCTTTAGAAGAATGAAAGAACAGGTCCATACAGCTCCAGCATGCAGATGAGAAACCTCTTATTATAATACTTTCCTATAAAATAATCTTCTCTTTTTCTCCTATAAAATAGTATATTAGGAAGAAAAGCTGAGAATTTGGCCAGAAATAAGCACATTTACTCAGTGTTGATAGTACAAACACACAGTCCCAATCATAAATCTGAACTAGGAATAATCCCAATATATTACATTATTCCAATAACGTTCTATTAAAAGAAAGGGGATGAAATCACTTTATCAGCTAAAAAATTAGATTATAAGCACTGTTTCTTGATTTTTAATAATATGAACTTCCGGACATAAAACATAAAACACTAGTAAAAACGTAAGTAAAAACGAACGTAAAAACACTAGTAGCTGCATAATACTCCAATTTACAGCTATCAATCTATAATTTAGGTTCAGATACTTGGAGTCTCCTTTGCACTTCACGCTACAGATTTTGCTTTTGACTCTGCACACTTTTGCCCTTCAAGCACAGCATGTTCAAAGTAAGCAGAAGGAATTGATGCAATTTGGATTAAATTGTTTCTGTTAGGGGCTTCCCTGCCTTGGGCTGCTCACAGCTCCAAGTGAAAATTTGCATGCATAACACAGAGAGAAACATTCACACATAAAACCCAACCCTTGCAGCATCAAATATACTGTACCCAGTTCAGTCTTGTTTCTAATAGGGATAGCAATTAACTTCTAGGAAAAACAAAAGGTTATAAAAACAATATCCCCCTATTCCTCCCATCTGTCCAAGCCATTAAATATTGACTATTTAACACTAGAATAGAATAGAATAGAATAGAATAAAAACTTTATTGTCACTTTAAATGTACACTAATCAGCATACATTAAAATGAAATTGCGTTGTATTCAGCTCAAAAAATACCATAATGCGTATACCCACACACACACATATATGACACAGAAAAAAACCCAGTCTAGTTCAAATGTATACATATACATGGCGTAAAAAAAAATCCTACGAATTTACAAAATGGATGGCATAAGAAACAAAGCTGTTACAGAATCTTAATATTTTGCTATAAATTCTTCGAAACCTCCTCCCAGAGGGGAGCAACAGAAACAGATCGTGAAGTGGGTGTGTGGGGTCTCTAACAATGCTTCGAGTTCTAAACACATAGCGCTTATAAGCAGTATCCTGAATAATGGGAAGCGAGCTTCCTATAATCTTCTCAGCTGTCCTTACCACTCTATGCATGGACCTTTTATCTTAGGCACTGCTACTACCAAACCAAACAGTGATGCAATTTGTTAAAACGCTCTCAATCATGCCTCTGTAAAAAGTGGCCAGGACAGAAGGAGAAAAAAGATGTGCTCTCCTCATCCAACACAAGAAATACAAACACTGGTTTGCACGCTTCACTAAAAATAACGTATGAAAAGACCAAGTCAGATTATTAATTATCCGCACCTCCAGGTATTTAATACTATTGACCACCTCCACAGCTGCAGCCTTGATGCAAAGTGGAGTATGACTATGCCGACTCTTTCGAAAATCAACAATGATCTCCTTTGTTTTATTAACATTCAAAACCAGGTTATTTTTATTGCACCAGTCCACCAAAGCCTTCACCTCCTCCCTATAAGAATTGTTATCATCCCAAATAAGACCCACCACTGTCCTGTCATCCGCATACTTCACAATATGGTTTGTAGTAGACTTGGGACAGCAATCATCAAGGTGAATAATAACGTACTCAAAACACAGCCCTGGGGGGAATCTGTACTCAAAAAGATGGAATTGGAAACTTTCCTTCCAACTCGCACAAACTGAGGCCTATCAATATAAGCCTTTCTTTAACCCAGTGCTCTCCAGGTGCACTAGATGCACTGGTCATCTTGCAAAAAATAGGTCCCAGTTTTAAAAATATATTTGGTGTATTTGATTTTTATCCTGCCTTTATTACTGTTTATAAATAACTCAAAGTGACTAACACCAACTAACAATAACAATAGCAATAGCACTTAAGATTTATATGCCGCTTCACAGTGCTTTACTCCCTTCCTTCTCCTATTTTCTTCACAACCACCACCCTGTGAGTTGAGTTGGGCTGAAAGTCCAAAAGCCCAAAATCACCTAGCCGTTTTTGATGCCTAAGCCAGGACTGGAAGTCACAGTCTCCCAGTTCCCAGGCCAGCACCTTAACCAATACACCAAGGTGGCTCTATTGAACACTTGAGATGTTTACTAAGAAAGTGCTTTCTAACATATTTGAAGACTCAAGTTTCAAAAAAAATATTTACATACATATTTAAGCCACATATGTAAAACCCACAGCATTAAGATACATACACACAAAATTGAAAAGCTGGCCATTTTTCTTTCAAATTTGACACTTATGTTAATTTAGCATAGTGAAACTAAATAAATACTCTTAATTAGGAAGTACATACTGTGATAAATAAAACAATGCAATATATGATATGAAACCATTTAATTTGAATCTTTCTACATGCAAAATTCCCTCTATATATATTCATATAGACATTCATATCCAAAGTAAGACCATCATTAGTTGTATTACATGATTTTTTTTTTCAAAAGGTGGAGAATAAAGAACAAATCATTATAGTCCAAAAGATCTCTCTGAAAGGTCTAAGTATTACAGAATCAGGGTCTCAGTATATGCCAATTTCCAATTTCTCAAAGCCACACACAAGACATGTTCATAAACATTCTTCCATCATCTCCTCATTTCCAAACCCCATTATTTCTAAAGAGATCTGATTGGCTAAGAGGATTGGGAACATGATATGCTGCTTTTCACTCCTGCCAATTCTAATCTCTTTCCACATTGCAACAGCTCACCACCACACATCTTTAACGGACTGTGCAAAATGAGCTTTGGGGCTACCTTACGTACACAGCAAGTATCTACAACAACAACTACAAAAATGACCCTAAGAAAGGCCAGTTGTTGCGGATAGGTAAGAAAGGAAAACAACTCCATCCCCACCCCTCGAAAATAAAGACTTCTAAAGTTTGCATTGTCACTGTCATTTTTTTCTCCTTGCTTGTTGAATGGATATAAAACTGCAAAATTACTACCACAGAACCTGATCTATTTCACTGGCAATTATGTTGGCAGATAACAACATATTTAATGAGGGCGCCTCATGCTAACTTTGTCAACCAGACTTTCCTTCTTCTCTCCTCCAATTGTTGTCCATTATCAGCCACAAAGGCAACAGTGCAAAACTCCACCCTTAAAAACAATTCTCGCCAGGTTCATGCAAAATCGTCCCCCTGAAGCGGCGGGATGGGGCGGAAAGGAATCCCACTGGCGTTAGTGTGGTGAACCACTCCTGACGCAGGCAAATATGGGAAGTCGTGTCACGGCTACATGATATTGGTGGCGAAGAACTGCTGGCTTTGGGATGGAAAAGCTGATGATGATTTGCATCGAGACAGAGAAATCCCCGATCTTCGTTTTCTTTCTCCTTCTTGCTGTGTGTTTGTCGTACTCTGTTCATGGCTCTTTTAGCTGGTCGGAGAACACAGTTATCCCAGGGGTAAAGCGAAAGAGTGAGCTAGCAAAGGCATTTGTCAGCAAGCCAAGTTTTCCAGCATCGCCAGGGATTTACAGTAACAATGCCAAGAGTAAATGAAGAGGCTGGGAAAAATAAGGACTGAGAAGTAACGAAAAAGATGGAAGAAGGAAATTATGGCAAAGAACTATATTACCATTAGAAACAAAGAACACACAGAAAATACTCTACGGAGAAAGGAAAAAATGTGGATGAAGCAAAAAGCGAGAGAAAGAAAAGCAATGATTCCCCCCTCCCCCCCGTTTGGGTTGGTACAAGTGAGTAGGGGGAGGAATGGAACGTACCAATAATATTTATGGGGGAAGAAAAAGACATTGTGACATCTCCGAGATGTCCAGCTTCCCAGGAGGTGCTACGTCATCCAGACTGGGGACAGCTCCTTAGGGAATGGCCTTCAAGAAGGGAAAAGCTTCGCGCGCCCTGGCTCAGCGCTCATGGGGAAAAGTCTGCCTTTCCTCCCCCCTTCTCTGGCAGGCGGGGTGGTGCGTCCCGTTCCTTTGGAGGGAGGGGCGGCGGGGGCGGTGCCTTCCCTCACAGTGACACACGGACCCGGCGCAGGGAAGAGGAGAAGGAGGCTGTAGTGGGAGCGCTGGGGAGTCGTAGCGGCGGCGGTTGGGAGTAGCTCCTAGCCTCCAGCATGGCCGGGTCCATAGAGACGGCCGCTCCGCCCGGCCGCGAGTTAGCCTCCTCTTCCCCGTCGCCCCGGCATTGTTGCTGCTGCCGCCGCCGAACCATGCCTGCCTTACCCGGCTTGCTGTCGTTGGGTTTGCTCCTCTCCCGCGTCTGCTGCGGTGAGTAGTGCAAAAACTTTTTTTCCGGGAAGGGGGCGGCGGCGGTTCGCCGGACCAAACCAGTTTCCTCCCAAAGTCCGTCCAGACGTGGAGGTCGAAGGGGCTGTTGCTGGGAGCGGAGTGGCGGGCGAGACTTCGGGAAAACTTTTCTTTGCCGCTCCGCGAGCGAAGTTTCGGTCGGAAAAGGGGGCGGCGGTGAGGCGAGAAGAAAATGCCTCACTTCTTTAAAAAAAGGGCCGATAGAATAGCGCGCTCCAGCTCGCCCTCTCCCATTTCTGAAGGCATTTCGTCCCTGCGTTAATATTTCACTCACATGTAAATGCAGCGGCGGAGAGGGGGGGAACGGGGGTCTCGGACGTAGCCGGCTGCTCGGGGCTGCCTCTGGGCTGGACCGGCCCTGGCATTCGCGAGTGCGGGCGGAGAGATCGCGAATCCAGCGGAGGGGGGGGCGGGGGAGGCGGAGAAACCAGGTGGGAAGAAGGGGTGCGTGTGCGTGAGAAAGAGTTGCCTGCTCGGTATTCTCTTCGTGTGACTCCCAGCCTTCAGCTGTGAAACTTGGTTAATGCAGGCTGCATCACTTTGCGGACTAACCAGGATCCGAGCCGTTGTGATCAACATTTGTGACTGTCGCGCCGTGAGCGTCTCTCCCGGTAGGCGTCCCTTTCCGGCGGCGATTTGGTAGGAGCTGGCGAGAGCGTCGAAGCCTGCAATTCTTTCTTTTAGAGACGTGTGTGTGTGTTCGTGTGTCTGCCTCAGGCTTGCATTTCTATAAGAAGCGCGCCTCCGTGCGGGCGGGCGAGGGGTGAAGTGTGTGTGTGTCCCGCTGCCTTGTTATGGTTTGTTGTCGGCGCTGTTGCTGGGAGTTAGAGCTTGTAGGGATTCCACTTGTCACTTGGAGCCGCCGCCGAGACCGTTACGTCCAGCATTCTGGGAGGACCGTGACGGGCAGGGCTGGCTGGAAGCTGCATTTGCTATCTTGGCTGATGGGGGGGGGGGTAGCTCTAGTGGGGTGGGGGTGGAGGACAGGCGGATGTCATTATATAGCTGGACTCCGCCCTTTTCAGTACATTCCATTCCGGATTCCCTACCTTTCTCGGGATTGGGCGGGAGACAGAAAAAAAACCCCACTAACTGATTAGGATTGGCAAATAACTAGCTTGATGTTTATTAGCAGGTGCTGAAGCCAACGCGGCTGTGTAGGACATTCGAGTTCATTCTTTCAGAATCTTTTTAGTCTTAAGTATAACTCCTTAGATTTTATCAGTGATTCCAGTAGACGGGTGGAAAGGCAAGTATTGGTACTTTCGAGAACTCAAAAAGAGTGAAGACCTAGCTAAACAATAAACATAAATACCCCAAATCTACTTTGGAAGGATTAAAGGTGGATTTGTGTGAAGTAATTGCAGAAAACAGCATGTTAAGATCATTGAACTTGTGTAGTACTAATACTGTCTTATCTGATCTTCTGCGAGCTTAATCAAAAGTAAATACGGCTGAGTTTGTTTCAGGCAAGCAAGAATAGAATTGCAAACTAATTTTCTAGTTGTCTGTAGCTGGAATATGAAGGACAGGATAGTTCCTAGTTGTCGAGTTATTCCTACTGCCATAGAGTTATGGTATGAAAAGGAAGATAACATATCCTATAGTGAAATACTTTGCGTAAGCCTGGGCATACGGAACACTACTACCACAAGAGTTAAATGGCTGCATCATTCCAGTTCAAAAGGTGAGAAGAGTGAGCATACTGATTTCACATCATGCTTTAATACTGTAATAATGATTGTGACTTGTGATTGAAACACAGATTTTGAATGGAAATAACAGTGTCCTCCATATGATAGAAAGCTAATCTGGTTTTTTAAATCATTGCTTGCTTATGCCTCTTGAGTTTTCCAAGAGTACGTTTTACTAGTTAAAATATGTTGAGGTTTGACAGGATGATTTGATATTGGAAAAATCTTAAGACAGAAGAATAATCAAGCTGTAATGCATCCTTAGAAAATGGTCAATGTACACAAATTTATTATTATTCTTTATGAGAATAAGAAAGCTTTTCTTGAATTTATTTGAAGTTGGGGGAAATATTGTATTTAACACAACATAAAGAAAAAAAAGTCATTATGCCTTTGTATGCTATACTCAAACAGGTTTTAATCCATTTCATGGCTTACTTTGTGTAAGCTGAGATCAATACCAGCTGAATTCATTGTGTGATTTACAAAGTTAATGCCACCTCCACTCTGTTGGGATACCTTTAGAAGAAGAATCAGAATGAATTCAATAGAACTTAATTTAAAATACATTTGGATAAAAAATTTAAATGTTGATGTTACAGGAGTTACGTTTGACATCTAAATTTGTTGTGGCATGGAGGAAAGCAAGGATATCCTTAACATTGTGTTTGTAATGAATAAATAATCCCACAGTTGCCATATATATCCTTCATTTTGTAGTTTTCTTCAGAACATAAGATGTCTTTCAACATTCAGTAGTTATTAAAAAATTTTAAGTGTTTCAGACCTGTTGTTAAGGCTAGTAAGCGGTCTATTGTCATTCCAGGACTCCTGAAATTTGCCTCAGTTTCTGGAAATGATTTTTTTTTTTTAGCTTTTTGCTTACTTTATTCTAGCAAGGTTTTCATAATACAAGCAGTAAATTGGCAGTCAGTTGTGCTTTGTTTATAAGTGCATATTATAACTAGCTTATAGCTATCCACCATAAAAAGCAGTTTATTATGAATTCACATTCTCTCTTATTGAGCTTAGTTTGAAACAGTATGAAGCCGACATATTTCTCAGCTTTATTCATCGTGGTTTTTTTTCTACAAGAGTATTACATGAGACTTGATCAAAACACTTGTTGAACTCCAAATAATGTTATGCTAATTATTTTATCAACTAAAACAAAATTTTCATGTCACCAAGAGACAAAAATGAATTTTGAGGTAAGTTTGTTGCAGAATTCCTATTCAAAAATGAAATTTATATAAAGTGATTTGCCTAGGCAAGGATTAAGTTAGAATGTGTGAGCGATATGATATACTGCTTTATTATTTGATTTGAATAAACCTAGATAAGTTCTTTAGGATATGCTATCCATAGGAGAGCTGACCTATACAGACCTTTCTACTACTGCTGCTGCTGAGTCATCTAAGAGTGACATAGTTTGGAGTCATATCTGTACTTCACTGTTTATAACAGAGGTCCCCAACCTTTTGGGCACCAGGGACTTTGCTTGTTTGTCAGCCCGCTTGTTGGTATGCTGCGGACCATGGGGATACTGCAACGGTGGTAAGTGCGAGTAAATCACTTTTTTGGAGCTGTTGTAATTTTGAATGGTTGCTAAACAAATGGTTTTAAATTGAGTACTTGTATAGATACAGTATGTGCTATATATCACATTCAAAAACTAAAATATGCTTCAAACCATGTAGCTGCAGTGCAGAGGGAAACTTTTCTGCAACTCCTTATAGCAAATGTGTATTTCTTCTAGTTATTTGGTAGTGTCGTGGAAAAATCCAATGAAAAAAACGAAACAGCAACACAAAGCAATACTTCTTACTTTTAAGATTCAGAGGTTTATTTCAGCAATAATTTGGAACACACACATAAACATCACTTACATTAAAAATCCATTGCAATGAGGTCCAATGGCATAGCAGATCCAACAAGGACGTCTATTGGCCAGTGGCAAATCAATCCGGTCCAGTCCCAACCTTTTATATCCTTTCTTATGCTAAGACCGTAGACAGATGGTCAGCAACCTTGCACTTTCTGCAGACTTTCTGCAGACCATAACTTTCCTCATATCCATGTACATCTGAACCCCACCCATCAACTACTTTCAATTCCCCATTTCTCACAATTTCAGTCCTTGTGTTCTTAAATATATTTGAAACAAGCAAGCTTAGCAAAATCATATTGAGTAAAGTACACTTGAAGTTTAGATTACAAATAGTTCCTTTGAATTGTAAAACTGAGCATAGTACAGACTTTGGTTCAACACTTTTTCCATGAAGCCTGATTTAGTTTACCTGGGCCTAAATCTTGCATAAAAGAAAAATAGCCAATTTTTTCGTTTTCCACAGTAGTAACTGCATTATCCCAGACAAGATGCATCTGCTTTAAGAAGTTAAAGACAGGTGTCGTATTCATGTCCCAGCATATACTTGTGTCTTAAATTTGAAGTTCTGGAAGTCATATTATTTAGTGAAATGCTAGCAATAAAACTGACCATTTTAAGGAAAAAAAGTACTGATTCATTAAGGTTTATGTTAATACAAAATTAAACCTAAGGAAGTAATCTGGGAAACAACAAATTTATGATTTGGGCTTTGTTCCACCTGTCTAATAAATAAATGACTTTAGGCAAACTACTCCAAATCTTAATGAATGAATGAATGATCTGGATTGTGAGAATGATAAAAACTTAATTTTTCAACTATGTTGTAAATATTTCTGATAATTATACATGTAAATATTTTTATAATATGGAAACATTAATACATTTGTTCTAATATTGTAAACATAGTCCCCGACTTACAGCAGCTCATTTAGTGAACATTCAAAGTTATAACAACATTGAAAAAAGTGACTTATGACCATTTTTACACTTACAACCATTGCAGCATCCCCACGGTCACATGATCAAAATTCAGAGGCTTGGTAACTGGTTCATATTTGTGATGGTTGCAGTGTCCCAGGTCATATGATCACCTTTTGGGATCTTCTGACAAAGTCAATGGAGAAGCCAGTTTCACTTAACAACGATATCACTAACTTAACAGATGCAATGATTCACTTCACAACTGTGGCAAGAAAAATTGTAAAATGCGGCAAAGTCACTTAACAAATGTTTCACTTAGCAACATAAATTTTGGTCGTAACTCGAGGACTACCTGTATTTGCAAAATTACTGGATACAAAATGCATGACACAATAATTTTGAATCAGAACTATTACTACTGTTTTGAATGAAATTCAGTAGGCTTTTGTGCTACCTCACTTGAATTTTATTAGGAATTCTTTCATCAAGTCCAATTAAATGAATAATACTTATGCAGAATAAGCATCTTCATTACTAAAAAGAATCTGTCTGGATACTACAGGATGTTTTTCTGTGCAAATCTCTTATTCTGCAAACCTTTTTTGCAATCTTAACATTTCATGTAGCAGATCTGTGACTTTGAATCTTCAAACATGTATTCACGACATCTTTCTGTATGTTTTAATTGCATGCTATCTATTGGTTCGTATATAAGCAATTTCAGTTTTCATTCTTCACAAAGTCTGAGATATTACATGCTTGAAGGTCAATTTTATTCGTAGAGCATATCTGAGAAGCATTTGACAATAGAATTTTTTTTTGTTTTCTACATCCATCCATCTCCCTCTTTTTTTGGTAAGGCTTGGCTCAACACTATATACTTCAAAGATGCTGCAAACCAGATATGATATTCATCAGTTTTCTGTTTAATCTCTTATGAAGCTGTTTTCAGAAATAAATATTAAAAATCTTTTTAAAATTTGCCATTAAAATTCTATGCAACATGGGAGGGAGCACATGTTTCTTTTTTTATATAATTTTTTATAATTTTTAAAAAAATTACAGTCTTTAGTGCTTAGTAAACAATATGTTGTCTGAGTTCAAATATTTAACATTAACTTTTTCAATATAAATCTGTTCAATACTACACAATCTAGTATTTTTTCCCTGATCCTCCTTTCTTCTTTATATTTTTTCCATTTTCCCTTCATTACACCATTACAATTTTTGGTACTGTTAATGTATACAAAGTTAGATATAAGCATCTTCATCATATTTTACTAATATCCTACAAATAATAATATCAATTCATAAGTCAATAATGTCCATTAATATCCTGTTTTCGTACTCTTGTTAAAGTTTGATTTCCCATCAGTATTTGAAATATCTTTTATCAATTATGATTTCCTCAATATTAATTACACTTATATAGCTGAAAGTTTTATTCAAATCAATCCTCTTATCTTCATATTTCCCATATCAAAAAAGGGGAGGAAATGCTATCTTAATTCTAAATCATATCTTTCATTGTTAAAATCTAATTAAATTAAAAATCTTCCATTCTTTTAATCTTATTCAAAAAAGTATTTAAACATATAATGCCCCCTCTAGAAGGTCAGGTCTTCTGTTTTTTAAATCTGACTCTCGCTTTCTTTCTTTGCCAGGTTGTTTTCCAAGCCAAGGCGATTAGATCACCCAAGAATTTTCTTTCTATTTTTGTGAAAATTGCTTGGCATGAGGAAAACAATTTGGGTAGGGTATTTTTGAGGGGGAACTCCGCCCATTTATATTCCTTAAACAACTCCCAGTTCCTTTCTCCCCCCCCCCCCATTTCTCTTTTCATTTTCTGTCTCTCAATTTGTGACATTTCCCTTAACAGCTCTATATTCCATTTTTTTAATCTTTTTCTTTGCCATCAGATATATTCTGCAGACCTAAGGGGTAAAATGTCTTTTGCATTTTCGTTGTTATAGCTAAGTCTTGCAGTTCTTTTATCTCTTCCATCTCTAAATCCATTTCCTCTGTTTCGTCTTCTTGATTTCTGGATTATTTGTTCATACTTTGTGGTCGTTATCTAGGAGCTTTCTAGTTGTAGATTTAATTTGGAGATTTGCTCGTTTATATTGTCTAAATTGTTTTTAGTCTCATTATGATTTCTTTTTATATCCTCTTTGCATTCAACAATTGTTTGATGGATTAGTTGTAGCATAGAATATATTTCTTTCTGGAAGGTGTTTGTTTTTTCTTGAGACATCATTCCTGGAGATTGGTTTTCTGGTCTTTATATGTATCCTTTATGATCCAATATATTCCAAAGTATAGATTCAGTTCTGAAGGCAATATTTTATAGTAATCCCTTGTCTCAAATATCCCCAAAATTGTCAATCAGGCAAGGTTGTAATCCACAATATTCGAAGTGTTCAAAATGTTCAACCTCTCTGAAAACAGCTCAAAGGTCTCTCCCAGCCAGGCGTAGTCCAAGGTCAATTTTTTCTGTCTCTCCCACTAGCTCTTGAAGTTAAAAGTCCAAGCTCAGTAGGTACTTATAATCCAAGAAGGTCAGGATGATAAGTATGCCAAAATATTTTCCTTTATTGCCAGCTGTTCTCCCAGGGTAGGAATAACCAAGCAAAGCAAATTATAGTGCTATACACAAATCCACCACTAAATGTCATTGAAAGTCCATTTTTCATTCTTAAAACAGGATTGATTTCTTATATTTAGCTTCAATGTTTTTTCTTTTTTCAAAGAGAAAATCTAAACAGTTATCTCAGTTCTCAAATTTATCAAAACTAGCTTTATGTTACTTCCACTTCAGTATTGTATGTTTTTGTCCCCCATAAAATTAAAACGCCGCTTCCGTTTACATTCCGAGGTTTTTTGCTTCTTGGGAGCCTTTCCCAGGAAATTCAGTTGTAAAATAGTAAAAAAAGGATCAATATTCTCACCCAGTTCCAGACATGGGTGTAGTGAATGAATACGACTGCCTTGTTTGCTGTGATCAGAGTACATTACTACTGTATTGTTTTATTTCTGCTGGCTGTCTTACTAATGTGTATATCATAATAAATCATTCTAAAACATATATTAAATTCGGACAGCAGCATCAAAATTGGTAAGAAAAATGGTCCTATTAAAATAGAATAATTTATTGAAATAGAAGGATTGGCAATGGAATCTGAAATAGAAATGCTTTCATCATATATCTATAATGGAGAAAAAAGAAGTAATTTTACTTCCACAGGAGGGAATTTTATGACTCCTATAGTTACAAGAAACTGTCAGCTCTTTAAGATAGGTTAGGTTAGAGAACAGTCAATACAAGGGATATAGGAATGATGTTTTATTGTTGTAGGCTTTAATAATAGAATTTAACAAGTTTTTGTTGAGCCTCTCTTATATGAAACCGATACAAGGTCTGATTATTTATTTCATGCATTCATTATTTAAATTCATTATTTTGAGTGTCTTTCTCATGCCTTCTCCTTTCTGAGGACTGAGTTTCTCTTATTTTCCCCTAACTATTCTTTTATGTCTTCTTCAAAGTTATATCCATATTCCTCTATAGAAAATGTTACATATAGCTGATTATGTAGAAAAAGAATGTGGGAGGTGCCTTCACTGCTGCTGTTTGTGAAAGGAGTGTTTGAGATCCTTAGATTTGTTACTGGGAAAACTACATTTTTTGTAGTATTATAATTTGGTTCTCTGGTTATCAATCTTTTATGTCATAAGTTCCATCAACTACTTCATCAAAGAGCCTGAGTCCTACTGTGATGACAGGACTCACTTTTTCCAAGAAGAATATGTTTACAGGCATTTGTTACGATATTTATAATCCATGGTAAGTGTGAATTGTCAAGATTACTTTTGAATCTCACTTACTGTATGCATATCAGTTTAAGAAATCATTGACCTAGTTCATAGCAGTAATCTGGTAGCTATATTTTAAATGAACTGTAATTTTCAACTTAAAGAATTATTCAGTCTAAATGTACATAATTAAGAATTATGTTCTGTCTTCTCTTGGTAGTCATTATTATTGGCCTAGTAGTGAAAAATGTTGAAAAAAGGTCCTGGTAATCGTGGACACCTGTATGAGGAACAATAGGTTTCTTATATCTGACAGCAGAATTCCTAACCATCAGTATATCTGGAAGCACACTTTAAATGCTCATTATTAGGGAATTGGTTTAAGGAGGATCTGATGATCACTTTGCATTTGGCTAGATGGAAATATTGCCAAACCTGAAGTAGTATTGTACAGGTGCCCAGTATCCCTAGGGTCACCAGTCATCTGCCACTCACTGTTGATCATCACAATCCTGATGTAAGGAAGGAAGTAAATAAACTATTTCTCTTGAAGACAACTGATTTGTTTCTTCTTCCTTTATTTAGTCAAGATATGATATACCTAAAGTAGTCAGACTAGAAAAGAGTTTGCAGAAAGAGAACTCATTGAATTGATTAAAAGAGACACTTCTGGCCACAAGAGGGCATTCCAGCCTACGAAATAGAAGGAGAGAATACTTTGACATTATTAAATAAATTGAGTGGCATATTATTATGGTTGGTTGTACATTTAGCCAGGTGTTTACTGGATTTGGCATTTTTATCCACCGTTTTGAGTCCATCCCAAGGCCTGGGATAGGCAGATGTTGTTTTTGGTGGGTGTTAAAGGTATCCTTATGGATGTAAACTATTCCAAGTAAAGTTGCCTCTTGTTATTAACTAATGGTTATTTTGTCAATGCCGATGGTGTTTAAGTGGTGTTCTAGATGTTACGGTATTGCATCCAAGGCATCTATTGCTATTGGTACTATCTTTGCTTTTGCCATAGTTCTATTTCTGTTTGCAGATGTGTTTGTATTTCATGATTTTTTCCACTTCTTTCTCTGCTGTTTTCTTTCTTCTTACTTATAAAGCAATTTCTTTATCTTTAAACAAAGGTTAAAAGGGTTGTAGTCTATTATTTAAGAGTCTGCATAATTTTATATTTCCATCATGCAGGTCCAATGGCTTCTAATGAATGACTTCCTTTTTTTCTCTAGAATATAAAGATGGAAATGAGCCAGCATAGTGATGAGACCAGTCCTAATCTAGTCTACATAACCATTTTTCCTGGCTTCAGACAGACTATAAAGACGAGAGAGAGAAAGTGGAATAACATTCCCAGAAAGTCCACAATTAACTATAAAGCTGCCCTTTAATGTCACCCTAAAAACATATGGATCATCTCCCCAGAACTTAGATTGGCCCTGTCCCTATCAGCATTTAGTAAGGTCATAAAGACGTGGCTCTGCCACTGTGCTTGGGAGACGGACCAGCAATGGTTGTTGACTTTTACAATGGTTATTTTTATTTTAAACTGGTTATTGACATTTTGTTTGTATATTGGTTTTTAGCTTGTTTTTATTGGATTGTTGGTTTAACTGTCATGAGCCGCCCAGAATCACTTAGTGAGATGGGTGGCCGTACACATTGAATATTTTATTAATGTATATTAAAATTATGCCTGATCTTTGTGAAAGTAGTTGTTGAAGATCAGTTATACAAATTAATCTTGAGGCAGAATATTGGAAAAATGTTTATTGTTTCTCCACATGTCAAGTTATCTAATTGTGTCTGAGCCTGTTAGCTGAGCAATGTCAGAAAATTATTTTTTTATTCTGTTCAGTGCTTTATCTGTTTAAGTTTAATAAATTACTTGCTTCAGAATTATATGTAATTTGGAATGTTTAGGCTGATCAAGATTGGGTACTTCACAACCAGCAGGTGGTTATGAACACTGCAACATCCCATAGTCAGTTGATTGCCATTTGAGTGCTTCATGGCTGGTTTCGGACAAGCAGAATCAATGGAGAAGCACTAAAATCACAAGTCATGATCACATGATGACTTGGTTAACAATTAAATGGCAAGTGAATACGTCCACTGCAGTCACATGATGTTTTGTTTAATGATCAAATCGTTTAGTAATGGAATTGCTGATTCCAATTGCAGTTGCTAAACAAGGACTATTTATATTGGGGACATTTTCAGCATCAGGAATGCTGACACATTTGTACAGCACCAATAATCTTATAACTTAAAGAACTAGTTTGGTGTAGTGGTTAAGATGCTAGTCTAGAAATCAGGAGACTAGTTCTAGTCCCCCCTTAGTCATGAAAGCTGGTTGGGTGGCCTTGGGCCAGTCACTCTCTCTCAGCCAAAACCATCTCATAGGGCTGTTATGGGGGGGAAAGGAGAAAAGAATATTACGTATGTTTGCAGCCTTGAGTTACTTATAAAGGAAGAAGGGCAGGATAAAAATCAAATAAAGTACCTTCTGCACTAGCAAACTGGTGTTATCAATTAAGAGCAAGATAAAATATATATTCTTAGCCAAAGAAAGATTCCAAAACAATAAAACATCAATTGTGATAGTAAAAAGAAAGATAGCTGAAGGACATAGGAGATTCTGGATACGATTAATCAAATAGTGCCCAGAATAACTTTAGATAAGCTATTTTGGAAGATACTAATTTCCAGAGCCTTTTCAGGCTTCCTACTAACTCTTAGCATTTTGTTATATATGACTTTAAGTAAACAAATGGTGTTCTCCTTCAGTCAGATATGCAAAGCAAAAACATTGGGATTTCATATCAAGAAAAATCCAGATTCCTCTCTATTTATTTATCAGACTTCCTAGGAGAGTGGTGAATTCTTTTTTCCTGGAGTTTTTAAAATAAGAGACTGGATGGCCATCTGCCAGGGATGCTGTAGTAGATCATTTTACTTACTAAAATTAGCCCTGTGAGGTAGACCAGACGAAGCACAACCAGAAGTACTACGTCTATTGGTTACATCAACAGTATCTTCCAAGTATGTCTTCCCTCATTTTCTTTTACTCTCTGGAAAACTAGGAAAGGTTTCTTCTGAAATGTTTCCCACACCATCCCCCTTTAATAACCGGAGATATCTCGTGCCAGTTGTTCCATCTACTGCTGTCCCACCAGAGGTCATTCCCACATACCATTACCCTGGGCATGAGATTAGATCGTCTCAAAGATCCCTTCAAATCCTCACACTGTATAAATTTTCTGACACAAGATCAATATCACTACAGTATGTACTTTTAACAGTGATTCAATCCAAAGAGGTGTGTCACACCTGACTACTCTCACACTGTCTGTGGTCTGAATGGAATAAGGCAACATCTAATACTGCTGTTATCAGCACATTTCATGTTACTAGATACAAGCATGCGTGAGTGCTGCTCCACCCTGAAATGATACATTTCTACTACATGATAGTAGAACTGTTGCATATTTAATAGCTGGCTGTCAGGAACTAGCATTAAAATCATTTCTGAAAAAAATGTGATTTGCTGCCTTGAATGTTATGGAGAAGTACTTTAAAATTGCAAGTTAATAAGATCAAATGTGAACTTCCTCAACATTTTATTCTGTAGAGTATAATTCCACCTACCTCTTGTTTAAGCAACTTCATTACCAAGAGGTAACAGTGTGCAACGTTCCACATGTCAACATAAACCAAGTGGCTTTGAAGGCTATCATGGAAAAAGCCACATAGCCGTTCAGTTTGCAAGATGGAAGGCATTTAGTCTCAAGTTTGAATGAAGACCTATATGAAAACTCTTGATTTCTGAGTAATACTGTAAGCAAATCATCTTTGTGTATACAGTTTTATTCTTGTCTGCAATAAAGAAGCATATCTAGCTAGGTTGTTTTGTCTGAATAAACTAATTTTAAATAAAGGCAAGAGGTGCCTGGAGAACCAAGATATATAGCTATGCTATGGTGCAAAACCAAGAGATGTAGTGTAGATTGCTTGAAACCAGTTTCTATTGCTTCACTGTTAAGCTCAGTTCTATGATTGTTTGTGCAGATACATTAACAAAAAAAACACATTCAACTCTAGTTTCCTTTGTTTGCAATAGTATACAGTCAGTGCCCAATGTAAATGCAAGGACTGGTTGTTAATTTTTCAGTGCCATTATAACTTTGGTCATTAAACAGGGCAGTCAAGAACTACTATACTGTCTTCTCTTTCACAATACTTATAATCATTTAATTTAAACAAATTAAAAAGCAGAGACAAAAGGGTTTTATCATCTTAACTACTTACTATCTTGCTTAATTAAAGTAGTTAACTCTCCACTATAAGTCCTTTCTCCAAACCTTTTGGTGGCTACCAACTTATATTACTCTCAAAATTGCTATCCAAAGTAATTCCTTGGTTTTTGTGTTAAACTGATTTCCTCTCCATTGCTCCTCCTCTCCTCCGCTAGCTGTGTCTAATGAGAGATGGAACATGAGCCTGCAGTTTATTTGTTTATGCCCTCCAAACTTCTGTGGCTTGGAAAAACTTAAAAAAGAAAAGTCAGTTCAAACACTCAGCATAATGGACTAAAATATAGACTATGGAAAGTTTTGTAGCTATATAAAAATGAGCAGGAGAAACCACAAGAATAAAGAAACTTGATGTTTTTCATCTATGTTGAAAATAGCAATGCCCCCTGGAGACCCAACTAAATTTAAATAATCCTTGATAAGAAATATCCCTGCTACATAATGCTTTTTTTTACTCATTCTAAAAGAAAATATTTAATTAATTTTATTCAGTTTTTTAAACACCTTTCACCTCGGTTCCAACACTAACCTTTAGAATCTGTGTCCAAAGTGTGTATGTGTTTTCTAAAACTTTGTTTCTTGAGTATGTAACATCTAGAACTTCCCGAAATTAAGAGACATAATTTCTTGACAGTCTTCTTAGGAAGTTGTAAGAATCAACCATTGCTCTGTTAATATCTTGTTACAAATTTATTGGAAAAGTGAGGCAGGTTTTTGGCTACTTGGGACAGCAGTAGTCAATTTTAATTTGGTACATCTTGGCTTGGCCAGGGGGATAGTTCCTTGAAATGCTAGGGAGGAAAATCTCAGCCATTGTTGTTTAGGGAGAGGGTTTCTTTCCCCCATGTAGTTTAACATCTGTGTCAAACTGTTTCAAAAATTGTTTGTGGGTTTGTATCCCTAACATGCCAATGACATAAAATTAATTTAAATTTCACTCATTGGACATTACCATAATTGTTAACTGTTATCTAGTTACAATAATGAATTAGATGTCAGCTACTATAATAAAAACTGTAGAGTGTGTAAGAAATAGCCTAGAACAGGGGTGTCAAACTGCCGGCCCACGGGCCAGTTGCATCATACGGAGGCCGCGCCCACCCCAGCTCCGGCAATGTAAAAAAAGTTGTGATACGTCGCAACATGTCACGTGATGTGGCGAGTTTGACACCCATGGCCTAGAACATGGGTCGGCCATCCGAAACGTCGGATGAGCCGCACGGACCCGTTTGTCCCAAAAAAAAAAACCCTGGGAGCCGCGCGTTCGCGCATGCGCGCGCACCCGCGAGCCGTTCGCGCATGCACGCGAGCCGTTCGCGCATGCGCGCGCCCGCGCGCACGCGCACCCCCGCACACGCACCCCCGCACCCGCCCGCGCATGCGCTCGCCAAAATGGCGGAGGAGGCTCCGGAGCCGCAGGTAAGGCCTCAAAGAGCCGCATGCGGCTCCGGAGCCGCGGGTTGCCGACCCGTGGCCTAGAAGGACAAGAGGAAGAGCAGCTACCAAGGCAACAGACAAGTAGTGTTTGAACCTATTCCAAGAAACCAGTTTAAGTAAAAATCTCAGATACTAGTTCACACTTAGATAAAGAAGGGAGGGAAAGGGGAAGCACATTCAGACTTGAAGGATTATATTATCATAGCTGTTAAAATAGAAGCCCTGCCCTAGATGGCATATGTTTCTTAGTCTGATCTACCTTATAGGGCAGACAAAAACTTGGATACATATGTGGTACAGGTAATCCTTGAATTATGACCGTAATTGGGATTGAAACTTCCTTTGCCAAGCAATGTGGTGATTAATTTTACAACTTTTTTTGCTCTGGTTGTTAAGTGAATCTGGCTTCTCCCATTGATTGTGCTTTCAGACGTCCTCTGGGAAGGTCACAATTGGCTATTATGTGATCCTAGGACATGGCAGCCATCATAAATACTTGCTGGTTGCCAAGCATCTGAATTTTGATCATGTGACCACAAGAACACTGCAGAGGTGGTAAGTGTGAGCTCACTTTTTCCAGGCAACTTTGTAACTTTGAGCAGTCCCTAAACAAATGGTCATAATTTGAGGACTACCTATAGAAGTGCTCATAGTCAATAGAACTACTTTTAGAATTAAGTTTCTGAAGCTAGTTTTGCTGATATGCTCATTGCAGTAGAGTTCACATAATAACATATACATTGTATGTATTGTTAGGATGTTTCTGGACAGTACTGAAAACTACATTTCATTGAAGTTGCATAGTCAGAAGTGGTTCAGGATTTCTTGTCTGCCGTGATTACTATGTACCAGTACCGAAAATTATCTGTTCTCCAGCATGAAGAATGGAGAATCCACCAATGGGTTAATTCTGACCTCCTGCCCAAGTAGACCAAGTCAGTCAAAGCTGCCATGCCCGTCTGGCTGAGGACACGCCCCCAGTTTCGATTTGGTCTTCAGCCCAGACAGACGTGGTAGATTTGGCTCCCAGCTACTTGAGCAGCAGGTTTTATTAAAATTATTCCATTGGTGGATTCTTCCTTTGCTTTTATCATCTGGTCAGCGCTGGGATCAGCGCTGTTCCAGATCTGTAAATTTCTTTATTGTGAGTGCCTTTTGTTTGGTTTCGTGCCTCTCCCCCTCTCTCTCTATTTCGTTATTGTCAGTACTGATTTCTTGCTTATAGTGAACCTTTTGGGGGGGGAAGAGTGTTCCCCGTTCTTCAGGCCTTGAAAATTACTCGGCCGATCCGGCTCCTTATAGTCATTACTCGTAATTACTGATTTATCTTTTAAAGAGAGCACTTTGGGGAAAGAGAGTGCTCCCTGTTATCTAGGCTGCCTTGGGCCTTGAAATTATTTAGCTGATCGTCGTGGGCGCCGTGTGGCAAATGGCCCATTTCTCCTTTGATTTATTCTCTCTTCAGAGGACCAAAAGGGAGGCTTGGCAGCTCTTAATTTAACCAGGATTCAAGGAAAACTGTCTTTTCCTGGACAAAGCGACTAAATCAGCTTACTTTCATTTTCCCCTGGTCCGGATTGCTGGCGGCCGCCATTTTAGTCTGCGGCATGCAGTCAAGGCCTTGAATTCCAGATGGAGCAGGGGAGGGAGTAATCCAAAAGGCCACTCATTTGCATTCCTCCTGTTGGAATCATTCAGTGTGTGTCAGGGGATTTTGATTCTAATCAGGCCTTTGGTTGCTTGCCATTTTAAGCCTTACTTGCTGCTGGCCACGAGGGCTCTGCTTGACCCTATATTCCAGCACGGATACTGTGGTCCCCTGTATTTGTACACACCAGGCCTAACAAAATTGGACCCAGCGTCAGTTGCTCTCTTCTAACAATCATCACTCAACGCTCATTTGGGCCTTGCCAGTTATAGCCTGTTGCCATAGTCTGCATCTAGTGAGCGGTCAATACTGAGCTTGCCGTCACTAAGTGAGACACGTGTGATCCCGTCACTAAACACGAACTTGGCCTCAACGATAGGTCTCCCATGCTCAGTTTCATCATCGCTAAGTGACGTGCGACATCCGTCGCTAAGTGTGACTCCGTGCTTGCCGGTGGGCCAGACTATCACAGATCCATGTGCAGGCCGGTCCTACCTTGGTGGTTAACAGCCGCATCTCTTGCAGACCGAGACGCTTCAGCACCCCACTGAAAACTCTCGCTTTACAATGGCAGATAACACCGAGTCACAGGCTTCCACACACAAAGCGTAAGTCCTCTAGTCAGGAGGCAGCTGCAAAAATCAAGGCCAAAACTAAGGCCGGCTCAAACAAGCGAGCCTCCAAGGCGGCCGACAAACAGGCCAGCCGCAGGCATCGTGCCTTGGAGAAACAGTTCTCCCATGCACAAAAACTGGCTGTAGGGGAGACGGTCAATCCGCCCCCTACCACAATGGCGACACTACCTTGTGGCCCACACCCTGAGCCCCCCGCACCCATATGGTCCCCAGAACGGGACTCCGAAGGGGCTTTTTCAACTGGCCATTATCAGGAGCACTTTTTCCTCTTTGAAGAGGAACAGGGGCCTCAGGATCCTAAGGCATCAGAAGCCACATTTACTCCAACTGCAGTGGGGCTTCGACCTCTTGAGGGATCGTCCTTCGCGGGCCAAGTGCAGGCTCCAACTGCCACTTTTACCCCCACAGCAGCGGGGCTTCGCGATCTGGAGGACGCATTCTTCAAAGCTCATCTACAGGCTATGGTTTCCCAGGCAGTTGCTCAGGCTATGATGCCCACAGGGCGTACACAAGTGGCCTCCGCTCCCATGGTCTCCACGGCATCACCAGACCTCTCGAGGTCTGGCGCTCTCCAATACCCAGAATCAGATTCACCACCTCACTCCTTTGCCAGCGGTGTCTCGGAATACGTGGAGTATAGCCACGCGGAGGAGCAGTGGTCGGACGATGAGGAACCTCCTCAGGAACCACCTCCTCTTGTAGGCTTGTTTAATCCCGCGCTCTTTCTGTCCCTGCTCTGCAAGGCCGGTGCGACCGGTAAGATAAATCCGGTTCAGCCATCAGTACCTGAACAGGTACCTGAACAGGCTCCTAACCAGGACACGGACCCGTTTTTTTCTGAACCGGTTGTGATACACAAACAAATCCCTTGCCCCCCCCCATGTTATTGAAATCCATTCAGGGGCAATGGGAGTCCCCAGATGCTTTTCCCTCAATAGGGGGAATCGACCATACGTTGATTGACACGGTGCCGGTCTTGAATGAGGCGCTGGAAGTGCCTGAGGTGGAGGAGTCCTTAAACCCTTTATTTTCTGATTCCAAGGTGCCTGGGGATATGGCGGAAGCGTTGAAGCCCGAGGATAAGAAATCCGAGGTTTCTCTCCGCAGGACACACCAGGCTTCTTTCGAGGCAGGGGAGGCCGTCCCTTTCGTAAATCCAAGTGACTCAGGGAGGGACTGTCCCATAGGTGGCAGACTAACTTACTTTCTCCACCAATGGGAGACCACGACCACGGACTCTTGGGTGCTAAGCACCATCAGGGACGGTCTGTCTCTGGAGTTCGTGACCAGGCCACCTCGACGCTTTATTTCCTGTCCCCCTCTAAGGAACCCAGTCAACAAGAGCCTTCTGAGGGAGGCCATTCAACACCTGTTACACATAGGAGCCATAGAAAGGGTGCCATCCGACCAACTAAGACAAGGTTTTTACTCCATCCTATTCGTTGTCCCGAAGGCCTCGGGGATGGAGGGCGATACGTGACCTCAAGGGCCTAAACTCCCACCTGTCGTACTGAAAGTTCAAGATGCAGACGCTCCAGTCCATCTTGGCCAGTGTCAGACGAGGGGACTTCATGACGTCCATAGATCTTATGGAGGCGTACCTCCACATCCCCATACATCCAAACCACCGACAATATCTCAGGTTTTGCTATTCCAACAGCCACTATCAATACAAAGCCCTGCCGTTCAGCCTCTCGTCGGCTCCCAGGGTTTTCACCAAGATCTTGGTGGTACTCGCCGCTCACCTACGGTTGGTGCTGGTGCGTATCCAATGTTACCTGGACGACATCCTCATCCAGTCGTCCTCTGCTCTGGCCACCCAGGCAGAGCTGGCCCTCACTATAAGGACACTTCAGGACCATGGTTTTTCAGTCAACTTTCAAAAGAGTCAGCTGATTCCCTCAACCCGCCTTCTACACTTGGGCACGGTGATAGACACAGACCTTTGCCGGGTCTACCTGTCTCGGGAACGTCAAAACAGCATTCGAGACATGGTCCTCAAGGTCCGCAGGGAGTGTGTAGTGGCACTGGCTATACTCTCCCAACTACTGGGAAAGATGATATCATGCATAGAGATAGTGCCTTGGGTCAGACTACACTCCATAAACCTTCAATGGTTCTTGCTCCCATTCCAAAGGCTGGGCACAAGCTCTTCCAACCAAAGGGTACGGGTCCCATTCCAGACCCTAGGATCCCTTCTGTGGTGGACCACCCCGGCGGTAGGACCCCAGCAGGCTAACCCTGACCACAGACGCCAGTCTGTTTGGCTGGGGAGCGCACTTCCAGTCTCAATTTGCTCAGGGCCAATGGTCCCGGGCAGACCTGAAGCACAATATCAATTGGCTGGAACTCAGAGCTATTCATCTGGCCCTCCGCCACTTCCGCAACAAGATTGCGAGGCAACACGTGCTGGTCCTCACGGACAACGTGGCAGCAAAAGCCCATGTGAACCGTCAAGGCAGTACCCGATCCCGGTCTCTCATGGCCGAGGCCAAGTTATTGGGATCCTGGTCAGAAAACAATCTCTTCTCCCTGAAGGCCGAGCACATCTCGGGAGAGGCGAATCGTCAGGCGGATTACTTAAGCCGGGCGACAGTAGACCATTCAGAATGGAGTCTACACCCGGATCTCTTCAGGGAGATATCAGAGAGGTTCGGGCAACCGTTTCTGGACTTGTTCGCCTCACCGGCGAACTCCCAGCTTCCAAGATTCTTTTCCTGGTTCCCCTCTCCGGGGGCGGAGAGGGCGGACGCCCTTCGCAGCCCATGGCCAAGGGGTTTGATGTACGCCTTTCCGCCTCTCCCTCTGATCCCGGCAGTCATCAGAAAAGCACTGCAGGAACGGGCAGAGCTCATATTCATTGCTCCGCACTGGCCGAGGTGACCGTGGTTTGCCGACCTCGTGAGTCTCTCCGGATCGGATAAGGCTCATACAGGGAGTCATACAACACCCGGAGCCTCAGTGGCTCCAGTTAACCGCTTGGCACTTGAACGCCGGATCTTAACCAGAGAATCCTACTCATCGGGAGTGATCTCCATGATTCAAGCCTCCCGAAGGCCGGCGATCAATCGCATTTATAACTCCACATGGAGGAATTTCTGCCGTTGGTGCGACAGCAACCACTTGACTCTCTCAGAGGTGACTATTCCACAGCTCTTGGACTATCTGTTGGAGGGTGTTGATAAAGGATTGGTGCCCAACACTATACGCCGACAGGTCACGGCTCTGGCCACGGGGTTTACCTATGGCAATTCGGAACCACTGGCTCAACACCCCATGGTCCGCTCCTTCATCAAAGGGGTCACCAACAGTAAACCACCCGTGATACATAGGTATCCCTCTTGGGAGTTGCCACGGGTCTTGCAGGCCCTTACCAAGTCACCCTTTGAACCTGTTAGGACCTGCAACCTTAGGTCCTTGTCTCTTAAGGTTGCCTTCTTGGTTGCAATTACCTCGGCTAGGCGTATCTCAGAACTGGCAGCTCTTTCTGTCAGGGAGGACTTGTGTGTTTTTCACACGGACAGAGTGGTCCTGCGTTTGGAGCCCTCATTCATTCCCAAGGTTATCACCTTATTTCACAGGGCACAAGAGATCGTGTTACCGGACTTTTGCCCTAACCCGTCTCATGCCCTGGAACGGCAATGGCACACTCTCGATGTCCGCAGGGCGTCGTGCTATTACTTCAAGCGGACGGCGCCTTTTCGCAATACTGAAGCCCTTTTTGTTTCCTTCCACCCGCTTCCAAGGGTCAGAAAGTGTCGTCTTCTACCGTTGGCAGGTGGATTAGGACCTGTATTTCGGAGGCCTATCAGGCATCCTCCTTAGCGATTCCGGGTCATTTGACGGCACATTCCACTCGCAGTGCTGCTACCTCTGCAGCATGGGCTACACAGGCCACCATAGATGACATTTGCAGGGCCGCGACGTGGTCTTCGCCTTCCCCTTTTGTGCGCCATTATAGACTTGATAAGTTTGCCTCAGCGGAGGCCTCTTTTGGCCGCAGGGTACTGCAACAGGTGGTGCCGGCGGCAGGGACACTGGCCCAGTCTGCTTCCCCCCCCCCAATAGGGACAGAAGGGCTTTGGTATGTCCCATTGGTGGATTCTCCATTCTTCATGCTGGAGAAGGGGTGTTGTCTTACCTGAACGCCTTTTCTCAGCATGATGAATGGAGAATCCACACCCATCCCTTATGCGCAGTCCAGTCCAGCGTTAGGGATCTGGGAGTCAACACGTCGTACAGTCATTGGCTTCGTCCTCTTCGAAACTGGGGGCATGTCCTCAGCCAGACGGGCGTGGCAGCTTTGACTGACTTGGTCTACTTGGGCAGGAGGTCAGGATTAACCCATTGGTGGATTCTCCATTCATCATGCTGAGAAAAGGCGTTCAGGTAAGACAACGCCCCATTCATACCTGCAGTAAGACCCATGCTAAATTTAGTATTTTGTGCTTCTGGAGCTGATGAATGAAGATAAAGAAACTAATGGAGAAATCACTCTGGTTAGCTTTAACTGGTGACCGCTATAAATCTCTGCAAGCTTGGAGGACTAGTTAAATTTATTTAATTTAGTATTTATTAAATTATAGTCCTAGGACTGTGGGGCCACCCCAAGATCCTCTCGGGTTCACAAAATCAAAATTATTCATCATCCTATGTTGAAAAACAATATAACATTAAAATCCCATCAAGCAAATATGAAAAGAAGTAACTATAGAAAATATGCCAATTTTAACTTTTAATACAGTAAATTAGATACATGTAGCCTATACAAACAAAAGCATATTTTTTAAAAGTGAGAAGAGGTACTGAGAGACTAAAAAAATTAAATGATCTAACCCATAGACCTTGTATGTCATGATGGTTTACCAAATGTACAGGTAGTTCACATTTAGAACCAGCAACTCAGTTGTTAAGCGAAGTGATCATTAAGTGAAAAATCATATGATTATATTTACAGTTTTACACAGGACAAAATGTATTGCCTGTCATGGCAACACATGACAGAAAGATGCTGTGAACCTGTGGTTACAAAGTTACTTTTTCAGCACAGTTATAACTAAACAGTCGCTGTCTGAGGCAGTCACTAAGTCAGGGGTGTCAAACTCGCAACGTCACGTGACGTGTCGCGACATATCGCGACTTTTTCCCCATTGCCGGAGCTGGGATAGGTGCAGTTTCAGTATGATGCATTCGGCCTGTGGGCCGGCAGTTTGACACCCCTGCACTAAGTGAAGATTACCTGAACTTAATTCTACTTAAGTGTAGAGAATATGTCATGAATGTAATAAGCCATTAGAGACATTGTCTCAAACTACATCTCAACCCCTAAGGCACTGGATCTCTTTTTGGGGTATATATCTGATCTCAGTTTCTATATTAGTCATTTTTGTGTTTGATTAGAGCAACACTTTGCTCAATAATTTGCAATCTGTCCATGCAATGTAACAGTTAAATTCACTTACAGACATTGGAAAGTTTCCTACCACATGTTGCCCTTTTTATGGTAGAATATCCACTTTAAGCTAAGAGACAAATTAAATTCAGCTTCCTTTAACAGGCATTAAGCAGGCAAGTTACACTGAAAATAAATTATGTTGCTGTCAAGGAACAAATTAAACTATATAAAGAAAGAGTTTAATCTTTTAAGATTGCAAGCAGATTGCCAAAATACAAGTTTGGGGGGGGGAGGGAACAGTCCTAACTAGAATCTTGACAAAATGAATTGTAGAGGCAGGAGTTCCCAACCTGATGATCTTAAAGGAGTCTCAGAAACTGGCTTTTCCTCTGGTCTGTAATCATTGCTGAGCCTCTATAAACAAAAAGGTAGGAAATAGTAATAATAAAATTAAATTAAAAATGATATGATTAAAATTAATTGCATGAGCTAATTCCACATGTAGAATATTATAGTGTTTGTCCTCTTCTAAAGTAGGGCTTCATGAAAGTGTCACATAGTCTGATATATAGAGGTTATGTTAAACGGTAACACAGATGAGTGAATATAGCTTAATCTATTTAATACTTCCAGTCTTCAATTGTTTAGAATAAGAGGGAAAGTTTAACAGGAAAAATTGTAATCTTGTTTTATTTATCTTTTCTTAGCTTACTTGTGTGTTAATTAAATAGTCCTTTGTTTTAAGTGCCAGTTATGCCAGTTCAGCAACTTGAGTAATTGTTTTGAAGTCCTTTACATAATAGAAGATACGGAAAATTACATGTAGTTATCTGGATGATTAGGGAATATCTTTTTTAACAAGTTTTATTGGTTTTTTAAAAAAATTTACAAGGTGCTTAGGAAGCAACGTGGTGATGGGGTGGTCAATTGTCCAAAAAAGAAAAAAATACATACATAACTCAGGTTAACTCCTTGAATATTCCCTCTCTATTTCCCTCAATTAATATAACCTATTCAAATTAATACATTTCTAAATAAAATTCAATTAATAGGATTTATCAATAAATTTTTAACTATACAAGTCCAAATCCTACTTTTAAGCTTTACTATGTTCCAATTACCATATTCCACTTTAGATAATATATTTTCAATCAATCAAAGAAGTTGTCACTAAAATTTTTACTATACAAATCCAAGTCCTGTATTATAAGCTCTACTAATTTGCAATTACCATATTTCAGTTTTGTCCTTAAATAAACATATTGTTTGCATTTTGGGTATCCCTAGTTTCCCTTATTTAATTACCTAACAATTATAATATCTAAAATAAAAATATTATTCCAACAGTTAAATTCTTACATTTCCCAAATATAGTCTATTTCTTATTCTAATAGCTCATTTACTAATATCGTGTTTTCCATTATCAAAATCCATTTTCTTATTCTCATTTCATTACAACATAGTTATCATAGCTTCTTACATTTCTAGAATGTATTCTAATTCTTATTCTGAGACGTCTTTGTTTACTAATACATTATCTTCCATTGTCGTAATCCATTTCATTATTTTCATTCCATTACAAAATACTTATCATCACTAAAATAAACATAATATTTCCAAAAGTAAAAAATAATAAAGAATAAAAGCATGTATACCATCTTATAGATTTCAGGCGTATATTATATTTTTTATCTTAATAAGTGCACATTTAAAACATTTTTCATTTCACAATTCCAAATTAGTCTAGTCAATAATTTCATCTCAGTTATAAATCTTAAATCCAAAGCATAAATCAATCCCAACTTTACTTTCCATCTTCGTTAATGTAATTCAGTCCATATGTCTAGAAAACCTTATTTAGCCATCAAATAAGAGTTGTAAGTTCTATTTTTAAATCTGACTCTGGCTTTCTTTTTGTGCCAGGTAGGCTTCCATAAAAGAGCCTCTATATCAACCAGTCTCATTGTTATATTGGGAGTGTTCATCATCAATTCAATCTGGTCACATTTCTGTTCTCCTTCTTCCGCTATCTTCTGAATAGTGTAATCAATTTTATCCAGTGTTATAGTTAATAGTTGATTATTCAAGTTGTCATAGTTCTGGTACTTGATAAGTTGCAAATAGGGTTGTATAAAATCCCCTTTAGTGGTAGATTCCTGTTCTACTGTTTCTTGACTTATAAGGTAATCAGTTGAAGTCTGGCGATCAATTTGAGATTCTGAAACAAAAGCTTTTTCATGGTTAGGTTGTAGGTAAGATTCTTCCATCTCATAATATACATAATGTTGGGCATCAGCCTCTTTGCTGTTAGTCTGTTCCTCAGTATGTAGTTCTGGAAGGTCATCTTTAATTTTCCACCCAAGGTTAATGTTCTCAGTGAATTCCAAGATTTTTTCCAGTATAAGGTTGTAGTCAAGTTGTGGGTAAACATCCTCCATTTCCATAGTAAAATAGTTTTTTAATCTTTTAGTGGAGGCTATATTTAATAACAATCCACCTCCACACAGCTGTTTTATCTTTTCCCTCTTATGATAATTTGAAGGTTAAATCCAGCATCAGAATCAGGGAGAAAATAGAATTGTAATGTCAACTTTTCGCCACGAGATGTCCTCAGTGAGCTATAAGATCTTTTTCCAAATAATATTTTTTCCGGTTAAAACGATGAAAACAGTAAAAAAAAAAAAAGAATATTATCCAGTTTAATAAGTAAATAAAGCAATAAAGTTCAATAGGTTAAATTCTTCGGGACCCCAGGGTACCCAAAAAATGAGTATAGTCAGTAAAAGTTAATTTCTAGTTTCTATAGTCCAAAATTTAGATTCCCAAGTAAACAAACGCCGCTCTGTTAAAGTGGGGGGATAGTTCCAAGGGCTTTTCACAGGAAAATAGGGTAAAGAGAGGAAAGGAAAGGTCTCACCCGGATCTTCCACGGTGGTTCATTATCGCTTAGGTGTTCTTTTGACTTGCGGTTTGGCCCAAAGGAGCTGCCTCAGACCGCGGAAGGTGCTGCCGCACCCTCCGCAGTCGAGGGGCCGCCTCAGCGGTGGTTGCCCCTGCAGGGCGACTTTCGACCCTCTCGGGTCTACTGGCGGAGGGAAGCCAGCCAGCGAAGAGCAAAGAGTCTTTGCGCGACCGCCAGCACCGCAACCTGGAACCAGAAGTGATTAGGGAATATCTTGAGTAGAGGTGCCAAGAAAGAACTTCTAAAATCTCAGTAGTAACTCTAATAAGATATGGTACAAACCACATGAGCAGAATAGGTCTGTGTAGTGAATCTTTTAGTATCTCCCTTGAAAAACACTGGTGGAAAAATAATAAACGCTTTCGATACTTAGCAGTCATTAGCTGATCTAGTTTGCTGGTTTCACCAAATTCATGTGGATTCCTAATATCGATCTCACAGGTAGCTTGATATTCTTTGGGCTTCCACTTCAAGGATGCTTTTTGAACATTGTTTAATTACTTTTGTGTGTAGTAGAAGCCTTATTTTCTTTTTCTATTCTTTCCATGTGTAAATAGGAGCTTCTATGTAACCTCCGATTGATTAATATTTTTGGAATGAAAATATTGTTTGTCTGTCTGTATATTTTATTTAATTTTTATCCCACCTTTATTTTTATTTATAAGTAACTCAAGATAGCAAACATACCTAATATTCCTCCATTCTCCTATTTGTCTCCCAATGATAGGAGGAAACAGGAGGTGGGGTGGGCTGAGAGAGAATGCTTGGCCTAAAGTCACCCAGCTGGTTTTCGTGCCTAAAGTGGAACTAGAAGTCTTGGTCTCCTGGTTTCTAACAGGTGCCTTAATCACTAGACCAACCTGGCTCTCATGCGTATATGTATGTAGCGTGTGTACATAACATACATTCATCCTAGCATTTTTCAAAAATGTATAATTTACTTTTTTTGGATCAACCAAGTATTGATGCATTGGTTAAAACAGGAATTGACTATCCAGCTTGTCATACAAGCCTAATATCATGGCTTGAGAGTAGCCTAAATGTCATTCAGCTATCCTGGTGCCTTAATCAGACAGATTTGTTATTACCTGTAAAGCCCTTCATGGCATAAAGCCTGGGCTATTTAAGGAACTGTCTTATCTCCAATAGTTTTGCCCACACCGTATGATCAGGCAGAAGGGATAGGGTTCCTTTGATTAAATAGTGGCATCTATTGGGATCTAGAAAGTGTTCCTCTGACACACTGCCTGCCCTTTAGAATGGCATCTTTGCAGAGATTTGCACAGCTCCCACCCTGATGATCTTAAAGGAGTCTCAGAAACTCTGGCTTTTCCTCTGGTCTGTAATCATTGCTGAGCCTCTATAAACTTTTCTTTTTTTTTCTAGCAGTGCATAAGGTTTTTTTCCCTTATTTCAGGATGTGCATAAGTTTTGGTATTGAATGCCCTTCTAACTCCCATATAGGGAGGGAAGAAAAGATTTATTGACATCTAATATCTAAGCAAATTGGCACATAAAACTGAAACAGGATTACCAACTAAGACAAATTTTCCTACAAAAATACTTGTGGAGCATATATCTTAACTAATATTTTGTCCTATTTTCCCCCTCTTTTTTTAGGTGCCTTAGCTGGACCAAAAGTTGATCCACATGTGAAAGCAGTTTGGGGAAAGAATGTTACTTTGAAGTGCATAATTGATATCAACGAAACATTAACACAGATTACATGGCAAAAGATACATGGGAAAACTGCTCAGAACATTGCTGTTCATCATCCTGATTATGGATTTTCTGTTCAAGGAGAATATGAAGGAAGAGTATTATTGAAAAACACTTCACTAACTGATGCATCTATCATCTTAATTAATGTTACCTTTTCTGATTCTGGTGAATATGTATGCAAAGCAGCTACATTCCCTCTAGGAAATTCCCAATCATCAACAATTGTAGCTGTATTGGGTAAGTCTATTTTATATTTATTTTACAAATGTTTTATCCAAAATGTTTGAAAGCCAAAATTAAAATTGATTACCTTACCATCAATCAATAATATTTATTTGGTCAAGGATTAGCAAAATTTAAAACAAAACACTACCATGAACAATATCCAAAACTTATTATATATGTATATTTGATTTCCATATAATAGAGATCCAATAGAGTACCATACCCTCTTGAAGGAAGGTATAGAGCAATTATTGCAGATCCAAATAGCTCTCTTCCAAAGCAGATATTCAGGGACATTCGGAAATAATTAGCAGGAATATTCAGTTCATCACACAATTTGGATCTTTTAGTGAATGAGCAGAATGATTAATATGTATTGTATCTGGAGAAGGAAGTTTCTGATTTATTTTTTCATTTAAGAAAACTGCCAACAGATACACATTTTTTGAAATATGAAAACAATGAAAAATGTGGCAAGGAGTCCCCCTTTAGGTGGATGTGACTATAATTTTTCAACTTTCTGAGTTTTTTTGAAGAGGAAATAAAATATATGGAGTAATTTTTTAACCCATATTTCAAATATCAATATACTTCTTCCTCTAGGAAATATACCATATGTGAATTGGTTTGTTCATGAAGGTATGTTTTTCTGTAATAAATGAGTGTTTTTGCTGTGTCTGCCTCGGTGCTAAAGCTGCGGGGCATAGTGAGGACAGAACTAGATCTGTGAACTCCTAGATCAAGTCAGTAAAAGAAAATAAAAGCCCTGGAAGGTGCGGAAATCCTAAATTATTTTTTTGTTAAATGTCATTGCCTTTTGGATGAAGAAATGTGCAAGTAGTCTTTGTTCAGCGTCTGCCTCATACAGTGACCATTCACAGTTACTTAAGGTGATGAAAAACTTTGTGACCAGTCCTTATGCTTATGACTTCCAGAAGCCTGGAAAGCTGAAGTAAGATCATAAGCACAGCTGTGATTTTACTTAGTGACCACTTCACTTAATGATTGAAATGCAGCCCCAATTGTTGTTAAACGAGGACTACCTGTATTCTCCTCACTTTATCTGAGATTTGTATAGTATCAGGCATCAAAGCAAACAAGCAGAAAAAAAACTTTAGGCTTCCAGTATTCTTTAATAAGGTAGCTGAAATTGTCTTCCTCAAATAGTTTGAAAGACGATTTGAAATAGTTCTGAATCATTTTAATTGAAAATTCCCTAAAGCGGAGACATAATAATTATGTCTCTAAATTTTTAAAAATATATATTTGAAATTAGCTTGAAATTAGTTATGTGGTAATCAAAATTTCAATTTAAGGGCAGGGTTAAGGTTAGGTAGAAGTACAAATTCTGAAGAAAAAAAAAACTTTATTCTATTTATCAAGTCTGATAATACATCAGGTGCTATGTTTTCATTCTAGTTTTATATTTTTTAAGTGGGTAGTGTCTTTTCCTCATGTAAATATTTTATTATATTTATTTATATGTAGCATTTCTATTAAGTAAAATATATGTGACTGTAATAATATCATATATGCCTTTGTTAATAATGGGTATATTGGTGTAGAGAGTAAAAAATGCAGAGATAATTGACGGAGATATGCAGGAACTATTACTTAAGACAAAAGGTCTGAAACTGTTTTTTTATCCAGTGAAATAAATTTCGAAACAGCTTAGGCAGATGCCTGTCTTAATTCACTGGGATATAAGAAGGAAGGGAAGGATAGCACAATCACTCTTGCAAGATTCTGGTATCATAGCCAATCTCTATAAAAGTAATTTTAGCCTTCATGTGGAATTGATTTTTCTAGTCTGCCTGGTGGTGTTCACATGATTATCTTATGGCAACTTTCAAGAGGTAAACTTTTATTTTTAATCAGCTTCCATGAAGCATAGTCTACTTTACTTCCAGAAATAAGTATATGGATAAAATATTCATGGTGTGTGACTGAAGTTCGTATAATACATTTAACATAATGCCTCATCGTGCACTTCTAAGTGGCTGTTGAATAAGATTTCTGTATATGTAATTACCATATGAGGAAAGGTTGGGGTTGTTTTTTTTCCTGCCACTTTTAATTGAAATGCTAAGATGCACCCTGGTTCTCTCTCATTAAATTAAATTAAATTAAATTAAATTAAATTAAATTAAAACTCATATTTATGTTAAATTTTACTGTTGTTTCTCTAATGTCATCTTTATTTTATTAAATATTTTAATTGGTATTAATTGTATGACATATTTGTTACTGCTTGAATATCATTTGGAAGATATTGAATTATTTTTCATTGAAATTACAGCATTGAAATGATAAATCTACTGTTGATTAGCAGCAATGAAATGCTGATATTTATTTTCTATTAATGTTTGTATCTAGTTCTTTTTTTGACAATGGGACAAGAAAACTTTTTTAGTTTTCAGTCAACAAGCCTCTTGATATAGGCACTGAACTGTATCAACTATGGCAGTCCTCCAACAGCATCAGTCCCAACAGGCAGACCAGACATTAAGCTTCAGCAGTTAGCCAAAAGCTTGTGTTCCAGTTGTGACAACCTTCAGCAGTTAGCAACCCTTCAAGGGTCAGAATTGTCTCGGGCCAAGGAAGCATTCAAGCCCTTCAGGCCATAGCAATGTTTTCTTGCTGTCTTTCACCAGAATAGAAGCAGTAAAACTGAGGAGTAGCAGACGTAACAGTATGTAAAAGGAATGGGTTTGTACCCCAGTATAACAGAGAAGACAGAGGAAAGTCTAACGTAATGGTAGTCCAAGATCGAGGTAACGGAACAGGCTTTGACTAAGTCCAGTCTACTGAGAGAGCATGGAAACTTCAGCCCTAACTCTCCATGAGTAAAGTAGTCTCTAGCACTGAGTTGTACAAAATATTAAATCAGCTCATTATAGGACAAGCAGGACCAGATGGGAAGCAGTGTCTTTACTTTCAGAAGTTCATTGAGCAAAACCTACCTTTCTCTCATCTGTTTATTTGAACCTACTTTTACATCTTTCAACATGCTCATGTGAAAACATATCCAAACAGGCACAAGAGAACAGAGATGACAGGGAGTGAAAGAATATCACATGCTCAGGAACCTCAGCTTTCATTGTGCTGAATAATGAGGAATCTATATTTTTCAGGCTTTTTTTATTAGAAAGCTAGATTCGAACAAATATATGACAAGAATATAAGAACTTGCAGATTTCTGGCAGAAATGTTAAAAAGCCATTATGAAAGAATTGTAGCAACTACAGTATAGCAAATACCAGTTCTGTTTATTTTGCAGAACTGAATTTTCTTCTGCCCATTCTATATAGAGGCCTAGAAGCTATTCACTTGGGCAGGAGAAATAATTGCTCCTTGTTTTGATACTAGATATGATATCAGGTAGTTTGCTTTTCACTATTTGGAAACCAGTTCTTAAAACAATCAAGGAAATCAAAGATGACATATCTGGGATCAAATCCACTGGGTTTAGCATAAGAGCAGCATTAGCCTTCGCATGATGCCTTTGCACAGTTGACACACTCAAATCAGAGATTGTTTAATGCTCATTTATTTGCAGTGATATTTCTTTGGTCAGCAAAGACATTGGGCTTTTGCCCCAGCAAATGTCCAATTAGTACTCCAAGGAATGAAATTAATCCTGAAAGAAGCGTAACTGTGCATCAGGACAGCAGCCATCCTTTCTGTCATCACCTGTGTTTAGTAACATGTATACAAGAAGTATTTGAAAATACATGTACTTAAAATTTTTGTTGTTATTACCTATGAATTAATTTTAATATTTTTATTTGTTATTATTTCAAAAATTCTTAAAGCTTTGCTGTTTCAATCCTGTTCAGCAAAATTCCATTAAGGGTTACCAGAGATAAAAACATATCTATTTAGACTTTGATCAAATAGACCAAGTTTATATTCTTTTTCGTTTAACAATCTTGATCTTTAATCCCTTCAAGTAATGTCCTAGAACTTGATTTCTTTTCACATTTTTGTCCCTCCTCACAAAATTCTTCAAAGTTTTAACAAGCCTTTTTTGTAAATCCAATATAGAAAAATTTAAATGTTTATTTCCTTTAATTGTAATCTTTAGTTCCTTCTAGTTCCCTCTGTGGTCCAATCTTCAAAGTTTCCTCCTATCATTTTTAAAGAGAATTCAAAACAAAATCATTTTTCTATGGGAAGGATTTTTATGATTAATTCCAAAATTTTACTTTAAATCATCTGCACATTTGTAACACTCCAAAATCAAACTTTTAAGCACCCTTTTACTATTAATTTTACTATTTACCTTTACTATTCTACCCTATTTACTGCAAAATAATTTCTATGTCCTTAAACTTGTATTTAAAACTATTTTTCTTAGGATTAAAGGAAACTTGACAGTCAAGTTGTTCAACTGTGAGATAGGAAGCATATAAATTTAATAAATAAAATAATCTCACCCGATGCTATAAAAATCCTGTTGATCCAAAGGTTCCTAATAGCTTAGAAGCAATTAACAAGCAATTTCCAAAACTGATTAGAAAAGAAAGTATATGAATCCAATATCCTTTTATAGGTGCTGACCGATGTTTCAGCTAGATGACTGTTCCCTTGTCTCCCAGAGCTCTAAATCTGTCAAAGGCCATTGTCTTGTGGTCTCCTCCAATGAAGCAACTATATGGAGCACTTGAGGGCAATCTCAGATCTTCTTGTCCAGAGAGAAATGTCAAAGACCTAGTCCAGTTGCCATGGTTCTACCATGATTGTTGGCTATACTTTTAGCAGAGCTGTCTTCATTTTACCATTTTTCCCCCCAGAAATGACTGGTCAATTCAAATTCAAGTTTCTTAATCACCAACATTTTTTGAAGGGATTCAACAGATCTGAAATAACATTTTCTATTCAAATGAATTACATTTTTCAACCATTAGTATATTCCATTTTTTAGATACCTGAAACCATTATTTTCCAATTTGGACATTCAATTATTTTTTTCTACAAATTGAATGTATAGGTGAGGTAAACTTTCATTCCATTTTTTACTACTTACAAAACTGAATTGTTAGCATCTGTTCAGCATAGATAAAGTAGCTAAATTTTGTGTAACAAGATATATTTGGTTAAAGACATATTTATGTTTCTTTTAAATAATACTTTTGATCTGATACATGCATTTTAACTAATAAATTATTGGAAGATACATAGTTTTTTATTTTTATTTTATACTTACTAATGTTACAGATTGTTCACCCAGGTAACAATTGTATTAACAGAGTAGTGATGGAGGAGTGAATGCTACATTCTCCAGTATGACGAGTGGAGAATCCATCAATGGGTTATGCTCGTCTTCTGCCCGTGTAGACTAAGTCAGTCAAGTTGCCACGCCCCTCTTCCTGGGCCCTCCTTCCCAGTTTTCGACTTAGACTTTCACCCAACTAGACTCATCTTCAATCGTCAGATCAGGTCGTATTTAGAAATAATCTTTTTACTGTTTTATTCAGTAAATAAGGCAGTAACCAGCAGCCTTAACTAGTTGTTTAAAAAGTCACAGGCAAGTGGAAAAGCTCCGCGAAGCCTCCCAAGGCCAGCTGATTGCCAGAAAGCCAAGAGGAGTTCCGCACGGCTTCCCCCGCAGCACAGCTGATTCGCGGAGAGCGCAAAGGCGCCCGCGGCTTCCCCCAAACTCACCTGAGCAGCGGAGAATCGCTGGGGCTCCACGCGGATTGCCCGCAACTCAGCTGAGTGGCGGAGCTAAAATCAAGCTCCGCGCGGCTTCCAGGACAGCGGAGGCTAAACAAAGGAGGCCGGCGCCATTTTGGACGCACGTGGCCTCCGGAGCCGAATAGGAAGATTTGTCCTTCGTTTCCCCTCCTAGAGGCGCTTGATTTAAAACAGCGCGAGCATAGCAGGCAGCCTCTAAGGATCCTAGAGTGCCTTTCTCCAGAATTGGGGATAGTTTCGGAGTAGTTAAGGGAGGGTAAGGCAGGAGAGCGCGCTCTATCCTGCCCGCCCATAAAACAACTCCAGCACCGGATTAAGACCTTTTCCTTGCTCCTATCTAGCCTACAACCGGCTCAATAGGGGGCCTACCTTTATATATATATATACTGTATATGAAGAAGGGGAGAAGCAAGAGAAAATTGCTTAGCTACTGCAGGAGGCAGATTCCCCTGCTAGCATACAACAGGCGACCCAAAGAGAGCGCAAAGGTGCTTGCACCATTATTGACACTAACAGAGATATCTGATTGCTCTCTGGCCTACACCGGCCAATCAACAAGCCTCCCTTTGCAGAGATTCCTCTCAGTCTTGAGCTGAGATATCTCTTCTGCTAATGGCAGACAACAATGCGGCCCAGACAACACAGGGTTTCTCCAACAGTCCTCCTGGACGCAAGATGCCCAGATCCTCCAAACAGGAGGCAGCGGGCAGGATCAAGGCCAAAGCAATAGCTGGCAAGAGATCCTCAAAGACAGCGGAAAAGGAGGCCAAGCGTCGCCACCTGGCTTTGGAAAGCAGCAATTTATCCCCTGTCCCCCTCTCTTCTTTGATTCAATCCAGAATAACTTGGGGACGCCGGGGGCCTTCATCCCAATGGGGGGGACAGACAAAAAGCTGTTCAACATAGATCCGGCATTGTCAGAGGTGATAGAGATCCCGACAGTAGATGAGCCTCTTAACAACCATGATTTCACCATCCACGGTTTCTGGGGATGCGGCGGAGGCCCTCAAGTCAGAGGATAAGAAGGCGGAACTCATTTTCCGCAGGGCACACCAGGCATCAGCCTATGCAATCAAGGCAGCCATCTCCACTTCTTTCTTCGCCAGAACTAAGTTGCTCTGGCTACGCCAACTCCAGGCAAGGATCTCCCCAGAGGAGGAGAGAACCCTCCATGATTTTAAAAGGTTAGTGGCGGCAGCGGAATACATGGCAGATTCCTCATTGCACGCAGCAAACTATTCGGCCAGGGCAATAGCATCCAACACCGCAGCTCGCAGATTACTGTGGCTCAGACAGTGGCGAGCCGACATTAAGGCAAAGTGGCGGTTGGCGGCTGCTCCTTACAAGAGCGGCCTACTATTTGGCGAGGCCCTTAACCCTTATCTGACAGAAAACTGAGACAAATGAAAGGTCCTGGCCCACCAATCAAAGATGACGGAGGGGAGAGTCCCCTCATACCCTCGCAGACAGCCCTTTCGGGTAGAGGCAGGCCAAGAACCTGCCTCATTTCCCCGTACCTATCAGATAGATCAGACCATCAGGGTGACAGATCAGGTAACAGGGACAGGTTCAGACAGCAATTCCAGTCAAAGCGCCCCTTTCGAGGCGCGGGAGGCTGCCCCTTTAGAAAATCCAAATGACGGGGAGGCCTTCCCCATTGGTGGCAGGCTAACTCTCTTGCAGACAGATGGCAGGCCACCACCACGGACCGCTGGGTCTTAAATACCATCAGATTCGGCCTCTCACTGGAATTCTCCTCCAAACCCCCGAACCGTTTCATTCCTTGCCAATTACCCAAGGATCCAACCAAGAAGAGGCTTCTGAGGGAGGCCATACAGCACCTCCTGGACATCCAGGCAATAGAACTGGTGCAGAAGGAACAGCAGGGACAGGGGTTTTACTCCATCCTGTTCATAGTCCCAAAGAGTTCGGGGGGGGTAGAGGGCAATTCTAGACTTAAAAAGTCTGAAGACTCACCTGACATACAAAGGATTCAAAATGCAAACTCTAAAGTCAATACTGGCAGGCGTAAGAAGGGGAGACCTTCTAACTTCCATAGACCTGACAGAAGCTTACCTTCACATTCCAATAATTCCGGAACACCGAAGGTTTCTCAGGTTCTATCACGCAGGCCAACATTTTCAGTACAGGGTTCTTCCATTTGGACTTTCTTCGGCTCCCAGAGTATTCACAAAAGTGCTGGCAACACTCGCAGCACATCTACGAACAATTCCAGTACGCATCCATTGCTACCTGGACGACATTCTAATCCAGTCTGCGTCAGTTCAAGCGGCACAGTCAGACGTGGCACTGACCATAAGGCTGCTTCAGGAGCACGGGTTCTCTGTCAACTTCAAAAAGAGTCAGACGGTCCCATCGACCAGTCTTCTTCATCTGGGAGCCATAATAGACACACAAAGATGCCAGGTCTACCTCTCTCAAGAACGCCAAAGCGGCATTCGAGCCTTGGTCAAACTGATTTGAAAAAAGCGTGTAACCACACTGGCCACACTATCCCAATTACTGGGAAAGATGATTTCGTGTCTAGAGATCGTGCCATGGGCATGGCTACACTCCAGAGACCTACAGTGGTTCCTGCTTCCGTTCCAAAAGAGGGGAATAGGCTCCTCCAACCGAAAGGTAAGGGTACCATCAGGGGTCCTGAAATCGATCCAGTGGTGGTCGTGCATAGCAATAAAAAGGGGACACTTGTTCAAGGAACCTCCAAGGGTCATCCTCACCACGGACACCAGCCTATTCGGTTGGGGAGCACACCTAAAGACACAGCTGGCACAGGGCCAGTGGTCAAACAGGGACCTAAAACACAACATAAACTGGCTAGAGCTCAGGGCCATACATCTGGCCCTCCGTCACTTTCACAACACAGTGGCAAATCAGCACGTCCTAGTTCTCACGGACAATATAGCGGCAAAGGCCCACGTCAACAGACAAGGGGGCACACAGTCCAAAGCCCTCATGCACGAGGCTCAATTGCTGGGAGCATGGGCAGAGACCGACCTAACATCCATCAAGGCTGAACACATATCAGGATAAGCAAATCAGCAGGCGGATTCTCTCAGCAGAGCAACAGTGGACCACTCGGAGTGGAGCCTGCATCCTGGTCTCTTCAGAGAAGCATCGGAGAGGTTCGGTCAACCAGTGCTGGATCTATTCGCCAGCTCCAGGAACGTCCAGCTCCCGAGATTCTTCTCCTGCTTCCCGTCACCAGGAGCAGAGAGAACAGATGCACTGCAAGCCCATTAGCCAAAGGGGCTACTATACGCATTTCCACCCCTCCCCCTGATGCAAGCAACCATCAGGAAGGTATTGCAGGAACAAGCAGAGGTGATACTCATTGCACCACACTGGCCGAGATGACCGTGGTTTGCCGACCTCGTAAGTCTTTCCATTTCTCCTCCATGGAGGATCCCACACGACAAAATATCACTCAGTCAGGGGACCCTACAACATCCAGAGCCACAGTGGCTTCAATTAGCCGCCTGGCACTTGAACGATGCCTCCTAGAAGGGGAGGCTTACTCGCAGGGGGTCATTAGAACAATACAGGCCTCAAGAAGGCCTACGATTAACAGAATTTATGACTCCACTTGGAAAAACTATTACAAGTGGTGCGTAAAGCAACAGCTAGATACTTTTAAAATTTCCATCCCTAGGGTCCTAGACTATCTGTGGGAAGGACTAGAAAAGGGACTAGCACCTAACACAATACGTAGACAGGTGGCCGCCCTGTCCACTATCCTTACATACGGTAACTCTGAACCACTGGCCAAACATCCAGTGGTGCGATCCTTCTTAAAGGGCGCAACAAACAGCAGACCACCCGTAGTGCACAGATACCCATCCTGGGACCTATCTAAGGTCCTACAGGCAATTACAGTCCCACCATTTGAACCTATACGAACCTGCACCTTGCAGTATCTGACCCTTAAGGTCGCATTCCTGGTTGCCGTTACCTCAGCAAGACGCATTTCAGAGTTGGCAGCATTATCAGTTAGGGAGGATCTATGCACCTTCCACCCGGACAGGGTGGTCCTACGTTTGGACCCTTCGTTTGTTCCCAAAGTTAACTCCCTATTCCATAGAAAGCAGGAGGTGGTGTTGCCAGATTTTTGCCCTCAGCCCTCCCATGAATTGGAGCGCAAATGGCACACCTTAGATGTTCGCAGGGCCCTAAGGCAATATATAAGGCGAACAGCACCTTTCCGAAAATCTGAGGCTTTGTTTGTCGCTTTCCAGTCACAATCCAAGGGCCGAAGGGTCACAGCATCCACAATAGGCAGGTGGATCAGGAATTGCATTACAGAGGCATACAGGGGGCAATCCCTAGCAGTTCCTAGATGGATTACTGCCCATTCCACACGCAGCGCTGCAACATCAGTGTGGGCAACTCAGGCACCGATTGAGGAAATATGTAGAGCGGCGACGTAGGCGTCGCCCTCACCTTTTATAAGACACTACAAATTAGACAAGTTTGCATCAGCGGAGGCCTCCTTTGGCAGAAGGATCCTCCAACGCGTAGTGTCAGAGAGTGGGACATAGGCCCAGACGGCTTCCCACCCACAGGGACAGTGAGGCTTTGGTAAGTCCCATTGGTGGATTCTCCACTCGTCATACTGGAGAAGGGGCATTGTCTTACCTGAACGCCTTTTCTCAGTATGACGATGGAGAATCCACTCCCACCCTTAGGGCCAGTCAGGTCCTGTGTGGGGAAAGAATTGAAAGAACAAAATTGAATCATAGCCAATAGCTCTCGCCTCAGTCGAAACTGGGAAGGAGGGCCCAGGAAGAGGGGCATGGCAACTTGGCTGACTTAGTCTACACGGGCAGAAGACGAGCATAACCCATTGGTGGATTCTCCATCGTCATACTGAGAAAAGGCGTACAGGTAAGACAACGCCCCTTCTATGATTTGTTCTGCTAGATGTTAGTCTGTTGTTATATTTATTTGCTTCACTCTGTTTTTGTTCTTTTAAATTTTTATTGGTCATTGACCAAATAAATATTATTGTATTGTTCAGCTCACATCTATTAAAAAGATAATGTTGCAAGTCCCTTGGAGGCTGCTAAAGCATCGAGGCCAGCCTCTTTTATTTAGTGTCATTTTAATTATATGTGTTGCTATGCATATGCTGCAGGCAAATTAAACCCAAAATATCTCTTTCTCAAAAGAACAACAACAAATAAACATTAAAAGAATCATTGAATTTAAAATATTATTCTTTTGTTTAATCCAGCCATTATGGTAGAACAACTTCTCCACTGTTTTCTGATTTAAGTTATACCACAATGTCAACTTCTCATGTGATCCAAAATCAAATTGTAATAGCTCAATAACCAAGTATGGTAACAGTTTTCAAAGCAAGCAATTGCAGTTCTGATTTTAATATATTTAATTGGCAATAGCTGCCATGATTTCAAAGTATTACATGTTTATTTTCCAGAGAAGAAAATAATTAAAATAAGTTTCATTCCAGAAAGTTAGAGTTGTTAAGAAAAAGTCCAATGATATACTTGCAAATCTGACAGGTTATAGCTGTTATACTCATTAAGTAACTGCAATTTGGTCAAAGATGTTCTGGGGACATTAGCCTGCTGTAATATTTTCATTACCCTATCCGTCTGTATGAAATATGTAATGAAAATTAACACTGAAATAATTCTTTAAAAGTACATTAATTTTGATATAATATTCACTTTACTAATGTTAATCTTACTTTAAAGAATTAATGGGAGTTAATGACCATTAAGTTAAATTTCACTGAAATTATATCAATACGTTTAGGTCTACTTAACTCAGTGTTTTGTGATAAACTTCTGAAGAGAAGTGAATCCAAGAATTTTATAGAATATATAGAAATTGTAAATACTAATCTCCTACAATAATGTATAGAAAGAATGGCATTTACAGATTTATTCCAAATAGTAGTATATTTTACAGAATATAAACAATATTGTTGTATTTCAACAAGTTTAATTATATAATTGCCAAGGATAGCCAAGATATTACTGGCAAATAAGAACAATTTATATTTAAGTCAAATGCCACCACGCAACTTTATCACCTTCTAACAGGAGAAGTCAAGAATCAAATTAAAGAATAAAGTAGATAAGGACAATCCTTGTCAGATTTCACAATGTAATTTGAAGGGTTGAGAGTCAAATCCATTGATGATAGATAACTCTAGCCACAGGATGAAGGTATCAGATTATAATCTAGTGAACAAAAGATGAGAGAAATCCATCATTAATTCAATCTGCCTCATATCAGAGCCCTTTCAATAACAAAATTTGAACTATTGATTATAGTTTATCCACAGCTATATCCATAATATCAATCATCATATGAATATTGTAAGACATTATCTATTTTTTATAAATTCAGAGGGAATGAATGGGTCTATTATGGATGGTATAACTTTCCATAGTCACGTAACTAATGTTAATATTTTGCCCATCCACTTCTTATAAGATGGTTCATTTCTGTAGTACAGAAACTACAATCAAAGAATGTTATGAAGCTAGAAACTGTTCCACATGTTCTATTTTAAAAAGTTTTTAAAGTTTTTAATGTATTTTATTTTATTTATTTACTTTGTATTTTTTTTCTGTAGTTGAACCAACTGTGAGCTTAACAAAGGGACCAAATCCGTTAATAGATGGTGCCAATCAGACAGTTGCAGCCATTTGTACTGCAGCTACTGGAAAACCAGCTGCAGAGGTTGTCTGGGAAGGTGGTCTTGGTGAAATGGAATCCACTTCAACTTCATATCCAAATGAAACAGTCACAGTGCAGAGCCAGTACAAGCTTATTCCTACCCGCTTTGCTAGAGGAAGACGTATAGCTTGTATTGTGAGACACCCAGCCTTAGAAAAGGAGATAAGAATGCTTTATGTGCTTGATATTCAATGTAAGTAATGATATATTGGTGGGCATATATCTTTTGTTTCAGTATGCACACCTATATTTTTGGGACAGACTTGGACATGGGTCATGTTTTACAAGTGGGTGTGAGAAAAACATTCCTATTTTTTCTTAGTTTAGGGTAATATAACACACATGCACACACAAACTCCAATCTGTTCTTTTATACATTTTATGGATCAGAATGATGATGACCATTCTTCTGATTTTCCACAATTGTAGTTCAGAGAGGGCTTCAAGCACCGTAAAATGGAGGTTTGTATTTTAGGGCCTCACTTGCCCAACCCTGCTTGTCACTTTTCTTTCTGTAAAATTATTTCAAGTTATGAATGTTAGCATAATCTTACATGAAATCGGCTTCAAATGGATCTGAAAGGTATTGAAACATTATTATTATTATTATTATTTGATGCTTTTTAATCATTGTTGACACCTGACAACTGCCTGGACAAGTTCCTGCAGTTTTCTTGCCAAGATTTTGGAAGTGATTTGCCACTGCGTACTTCCTAGGGCTAAGAGAGAATAACTGGCCCAAAGTAACTGAGCTGGCTTTGTACCTAAGGTAGGACTAGAACAAATAGTTTTTAGCTCAGTAACCACTACACCAAACTGGGTCTTTAAAACATAAACATTAAGTTATATAAAAATTGAGCTAACTAACTTTTTTACTATGTATTTTATTATGGGCATGTAAACACGGTAATAATAGGGGCTATGACTAATTTGCCATTCTTTCATTTGGAATTGTCTGCTTTGATGTTCTTAAACATGTTTAATGTGCTTTTGAGTATATATTTTGTTTTACGCCTTATGAATTAATTTGCAAATCAACATACAGCTGTCCTTTTAATTCCCTAATTATCCAGATTTTGAGATGCAATATTCAGGTCAAACATACTAAAATCTTAAAAGTGTTCAGTTAATGAAATTGATTCAGAATGTTTACTTAGATAAGTTAAATTGTGTTTGAAAGTAATAATATGGAACATATATTATGAATGAACACATAAAACTGTTTAGCATATACTGAAGATAATTTATCTACGACTAATTCTGCAGATATTGGACATTGCATTGTAAAAATTGAATCTAAAGTTATCAATTACTTATTTTCATTTATAGAGAAAAAAAACAGACTAATTTTGAGTCTGTTTCTAATATATCCATAAAACACAACACAATAAAAAAAATCACTACCTGGTCCTTTTATCATAGGTGTTGATAAAAACATGATCAACTTTATCAGACTTGCTGTGAAAAAAAATCTACTTTTAATTCTATATATCACATTTTAAAAGTTATGAATTGTTAAGAACCAACTTACATGTTTTTATCTTAGAAATATTGATATAGGTAGTTTGATTTAGGGAATTAAGAGATAAAAGATATTTGGTAGCCTTTGAAATTATAAAATGAAGTGTTGTTCATTAAAATTGCCTTTGTCTTTATATTTTACTCTGGACTTATTTTAAGTATTTCCATAATGGCTTATGCAAATGCTTATAATTATATATGTTTGTAGATTCTCCTGAGGTTACAGTAACTGGATATGATGGAAACTGGTATATTGGAAGAGAGAATGTTTTGCTCAGGTGTAATGCTGATGCAAATCCACTACCAATGGAGTTTACATGGAGTCGGTAAGTCATTCTCAAAATAAATTAAATTTAGCTAAATTAGATCAATTTATAATAGTTTATAATACTATATTCATATCAATATATATTGTACAGGTAATCCTCAACTTACAGTTCATTTAGCGACTGTTCGAAGTTACAACATCACTGAAAAAAGTGAGTTACGACCATTTTTCAACTGTTGTAGCATCCCCATGGTCATGTGATCAAAATTTGGATGCTTGGCAACTGGTTCATATTTATGACGGTTGCAGTGTCCTGGGATCATGTGATCATCTTTTGTGATCATCTGACAAGCAAAGTCAATGGGGAAACCAGATTCACAACAACTGTATTATTAACAACTGCAGAGATTTACTTAACAACTATGGCAAGAAAAATTGTGAAATAGAGCAAAATTCACTTAACAGCTGTCTCACTTAACAACATAAATTTTAGGCTCAATTGTGGTCATAAGTTGAGGACTACCTGTATTTGTAATTTATTATATATTGTGAGCAAATACAGCAAAATATTTTGAATCTTCCAAAAATACTTAATTAGAAATAAAACTGTAGATTAAAAGGCTTTCTATTTCTGAGCCAGCAAATCAAACATGACAAATGGCAGTGTTGAAATGCTGCACTAATTTCCAACAAAGTTGACATAATTACATTTCCTATATACTAAATCAGAGGTCCCCAACCTTTTGGGCACCAGGGACCAGTTCCATGGAGAGAGGCTTTTCCACGGACCGGAGGGTGCGCGGTTTTGTGTGCTGCCTGCATCCTGCAGATGGGGCTTTGCTTGTTTGTGCCGACCGGTTGCTGGCATGCCACGGCCCGGTACTGGTCCACAGACCGGGGGGTTGGGGACCCCTGTACTAAATAACCTAAGTACATGTATAATTTGAATAATTTATTTTTAAAAAGTTAAAATAACTAAGTACTATAAACACTGTGTTTAAAACAAGCATAAAGTTCAATCTTCCTAATTGATGATGTAAATTAATTTATTTTATATCCACCCTGTGTTACCTGCAAGGAACCAGAAGCTACTTTGAGAGTAGGCCAAAGTAGTTTCTTTATTTTTGATCTCCTGTTTACAAGAATCTTGCCAGACTAACTGCATTTTCTTGTGAACAGGCAGATAAAGGCTTCAATAGTCTAGTCTCTGCCACTTCCTCCCACAGAGCAACTCCAAGCTAGGCTGCCTCTTTACTCTTCTCTCTACTATAGTTGGTGATTCCACCGCATTCTGATTCCACTAGTTTGACTTACAGAACAAATACAAATAAAATATTATGTATTATATTTTTATTGTTGTAGCTCATACTTTATAGAAAAATGTTGATGATTCATATAGATTCATATAAGGATTTCAAAACAGTATTCTTAGGAAATCTCGGTAACTATATACACATATGTGAACCATATATAGATCTAAAATTTCCATGTCAGATTTAGTAGTTTGAATATATAAACCCCAGCAACTTCTAAAATTTATATTTTCTGGCAACATCAGTAATAAAACCCGCTTTGTATCTTCTGGTTGCCATTTTCAAAATAATGACCGTGGCACTTTGGAACATTCAAATGGTGACTTTTAGCTTGTTATCAGTTAGCCAAAGCAGCTCCATAGGTCCATTCAAACCTGGCTTAAGCATCTTTGTATATATTATGTTCTATATACAGAAACTAGCCAGGGGAAATGTGTGTGTGTGTGTGTGTGTGTGTAAAATTAAGAATTACAAAAGCAGAATTAATTAAGAAACAAAAATAATAGACGGAGGAAAGTTAATATCAGAGCCACCTCACATGTTTGCCCATCCCCTGGGGTCGCCAGCTTTGCTGCATAACAGGTCTTGAGGGAGATTCTATAATGTGGGCAGCACAACAGAAAAGGCCTGCCATTGAGGGCCCACATTGCGAGCAGAGCTCCTGGGTCAAGGAATGGGTGCAACTGGCACAGAATTGTGCAAAAGCTCACCTAACCATGACTGCCCCTTGCTCTATGTCAGATTTCTATGAAAGACTTGCTAGCATGGTTTCTTCTTTTTTCAATATTTGTTATGTTTTCCTATCATTTAGATAATATATGTATATGCATATACATGCATACCAATATATGCTAAGGAACAGATTTCAGAATATGAATGCTGTAAATAACTAACTATAAAGATGCTTCTTAAATATGTAAAATATGTAGTTTGATTGCCATTAACAAGGTTTTATACATTATGTTTTTGTATAATTTTTGGTGTTCCCTTTGGTGTACCCATCATATACTCTAGATCAGTGGTTCTTAACCTTTTTGAACGAATCGCCCCCTTGAGCCAATGAGGAAGTTGTCATCGCCCCCCTCCCCCAACATAACCTCTCAATCACAACATAGGAAATAATTCTTCAATTTATGCAAACACTTTTTTTGTTTTCTTTAAAATTGTCATCGGGACATATCGATGCAAATAATTTATTTCCAGTCTTTTTCCCATATCTCAACTGTGTGAAAAATTTTGGTGCCACCCTTCACTTTATTCCCAAACTTCGTGAATCATGTATTTCATTATTATCTTATTTATTCAAGACACTTAAATGTAATGACCACTGAAAACAAAATTCAATTGCAAGAAAGTGAAATGCCCGAAAAGAAAAACTAAGAATTTCAAGACGAAAACTCTGAAACTAAATTAAGATTCGAGGAAAGTATACATAGTCACGCACACTGTAAAAAGGATTAAAAAGACACAAAGAAAATATAATGTCACAGGGGATAGCCACTCAGCATGCGATGTTTCAAAAGAAGCGCTCCCCCCTCCATCACTGCCCATTCTGGCCAATGGCGCACCACTGTATGGGTAGAGGCTGCTGTGCAACACGCATGAAGATAAGCGATGTGTATTCACATATTACGGCATTCTGTACTGAAGCTAGCTGGAGGAACATTTGAAAACACAATTCAATCCACTAATAGCGAGCGATCTGATGTTTTTGTATGACAGATATACAGCGATTCACTGTACGAAAAAGTCTCAAAAGTGTCCCCAAAACTTCTCACTCCATCGCCCCCATATCGCCCCCTTTTCATTCCTTCACCCCCGCATCGCCCCTTTTCATTCCATCGCCCCCCTGAAAAATGAAATCGCCCCCTGGGGGGCAATATCGCCCAGGTTAAGAACCACTGCTCTAGATAACACTTCTGGAAGTGATTAGACATCTTTGTGAATAGCACTTGCTTGTCCTGTATTATTTCATGACAAACTAATGATTCTGTTGAATTCTTTTGTTAGTAACATAAAATTCAATCGTTACAATCATTGGTTTCATGAAAGTGAATATATTTCTGTTCTGGAAAATGAGAACAATCAATATTCCAAATGAAATATTTGCAAAATGCTCATATTGCTCTAAATATTTTACAATTCAGGCTGGATGGACATTGGCCTGAGGGATTACAGCCTTCCAACAATACTTTGCATTTCAACAGTCCTTTGTCTTACAATTATACTGGAACTTACATTTGTAAAGTGACCAATTCACTTGGTCAAAAAAGTGATCAAAAGACTATTTACATATTAGGTAAGTTTTCCCCCTCCCCTTTGGTTATTTTCCCCACTTTGCTTTTTACATTTTATTTTTTTCTTAAATGTTCTATCAGTATTGTCTAATATAGTTGATTTTTAAAAACATTTTTCAAGATATCGACCCTACTCCATAATTTACTTATCTGCCTAAGATTTGGGTTTTTTCACCTAGCCCTTCCTGTTGAAAGGCAAAAATAAATTTCTTTTCAGATCTTTTATTTTAAATATGTTTAATGTTTTGTCCTATATTTTATGTTTGATATTCTTCACTATATTGCAATTTTTTTTGTTTATTTAAAATGTTTTATAGGAAGTAGCAGATAAACAATGCAAGTAAACAAATAAATAATACATTGTATCAAAGATAATTATTTAAAATTTTATATATTGGCCTGAAAAAAAAAACTACCAAATTATTTATACATTAAATGCAATTAAATGCCAGGAACTCTGTTCTACTTGCATGACTTCTGGTTTACTTCAACAAAAAATGTGATAAAAAGATATGTATATCTCTACACAACATTGACAGAAGTGGTATAATTATCGTTACAGTACTGGTACAAGAAGCAGATCGCAAATGGTGTGTATACTCTGAATAGAAAGCTAGTGTAGCATAAGGCTACTTGAAATATGAAATGAAAAAGATTAGTACCAAGAGTTAATTCTGTCTTTACTTCAATTGCTAACAAGCCAGTCTATTTCAGTTTCAGCTCCACTACTTAAGTAAATATAGGGATAATTGGGTGTGGAAAATGAGCATGAACATGAAATGAGTTGTTTCAAATATTATGGAAGCATTTCAGGTTCAAACTGATTTATTCTATCTCAAAACAATATTTGAATGGCCTTTTACACTAAAAAGAGGACTTTCAACTTCCAAACATGCAGAATTTTGCACATATAAAAATAAAATATTTTACATATTTGAAGGGATATACAGTTGATCTGTTTTACTGAGTTGTACAAATATGACATGATACTATATTCAAAATATTTTGAACCTGTGCTAAATCTTCAAGTTAATGATTTATTTTAGATTCCAGACAAGTAAGATATATGTCTCATGAAAACAGCATGGTCCTTTGCACCAATTTTCCGCCTATCTAGAAAGTTAAGTGACTTTGTGCATGAGCTGAAAGTTAGACGAAGAAAAATTACGTGCTGAATTTTCATCCATAAAGTTTGGATATAATGTAATGTATTGTTCAATAATATCCTTTAAAATCTTAAACTGTATTAACATTTTTTTCTAGTAGTTCTTCCTGTTTGCTCAGATCAGCATCTATCTTGTCTATTCTATTTCCCAGTGAGATATAAGCAAAACATGAGACCAGAGAAAGAATTATAGACTATTTCAAAATGCAAATAAAATAGTAAGAGTGGGTGAGCTTCCCTGGGTTTTATATGTCACCAGACTGAAATAATTTAACATCATTTTCCATTAAATCAAAAAAGAGATCCTAAGCCAGACCTAAAAATATCATGTAGTAAATGATGCCATCAAAAACATAATTGGGCTCTAGTCCCACTCTTTACATAGTAACGATAAGGAATCAAAGAAATCTTTCCCTGTTGCTCTTTTAACAACATCCCCTCTGCTGGGATGATGATGAAAATAAGGCTTTCACATGTGTAAGCCAAAAAATGTTGAAAGCCAGAAGCATACCTTAATGCATGATAAAATGATTGAATCAACTTCCATGCGTGGTAATGTCTTTAGGTATTTAAAATATGGAGATAATACATTAGTGATACAAGAGCAGAAAGGATCAATTGAGAAAACGATTCTGTGATATTAGCTGCAAAGTCAGCAAGCATTCTTTCATAAAGAAGTGGGAAATAAAAATAATGCAAGGCTACTTTTTCTTTACCTTAAAAAAAGCTACAATACATGAATTTAAATTTAGAAAATGATGGCTTATTTACAGTAAGTGGGAAGGGGTTCCCCCCTCTCTTACCTCTCCATATTAATTTGAAGCTAGGTTCCCTTAATGACATTTCATTATTAAACAGTTCTGATTATAATGGCTGTGTTCTGCTTCTTGAATCAAAGGCAATGTATCTTAAACCTTTGACCTAATCCAGTAGATCTATTCTTGTGACTTGTTAACTACTTAATTTTTATATGATATTTTTGTCTTGTCTGTTTGCTGCTGCTTTTATATTGTACACTTCAATGTCCTTCTGAATCTGTCTTGGAAATTTATTTGGAGGCAAGGATAAATATCTTCATAGGTAATTCCTGAAATGTTAAAGAAATAATTGTATAACTAAGTTTTTTTTAATTAGAGTTAAGATTTCTATTAATGTTTTTAGTTAAATTTATAACATATTCTTACAGATCTATAATAAAATCAAATGTTTCAATTTAATTGAAATTTAACTGTTTGCAGCACAAATCTTTTTTTAAAACATTAGAACACTTCTACTCAAAGAACTTGTGTGAAATTATTTCAATATTATTTTAAAAGTGTTTTTTTCAGTTCCTGATCTGTTAATCATTTAATAATTATGGCAACTTGAATATGAATTATAAATCAAATATTTTTTTAAAAAAATCAATATGGGGATAGTGAAATGTTACATATAAAAAGTGAACATGATTTTTTTCTAGTATATTGGTTATGCTAAACTTTAATGGGAAATAGTCCCAGATTAGAATCTCATTTATTTATTATTTCAATTTGGGTAGCAGTTATGATATTCTGACTTTGGATATGTTACCCATTCTTAGATAGTTACTACTAAGTTCAGTGTATAATAATAGGATATAAAATACATTAAATATATTAAATATTAAAGAATGGAAATATTCACTGTTTCAGCTATTCCCACCATATTCTTTGCATTTCCAATCTGCTCTAGTAAGTTAGAGGATTCCCTGTAATAGACTTGTATTCTCAGAATGGACAAGAAGATAATAATGGGAAATTCAATTGTTTAAGCATGTCTGTTTGCATAATGATGAAGAATCCTAAATAGGCTAGCTAATCTCTCAAAGAAAGATTTTGAAAAGGAGTATTTGTATGCTCTAGGTATGTTGTTGTCCCCATTTATTTATTTATTTTATTGAAATTTGCATGCCGCCCATTTGTCTACCAAGCATGCATTCTTCTCTTTTTTAACCTTAGATTTAAGTATGGCAGAGATTATTTGCATAATCATACCTCATATGCCTATATATGAATTTCTATTCAGAACCACTTTTCATAAACACATACTATTTATATATTTATTAATTTGTCATATATAAGAACTGCCCATCTTCCTCACAGAAGAACTCTGGGAAATGTACAATAAAATATTAAAAGTATAACATTTAAAAGAGTATATACTGTAAAATTTAAAAGGCAATGGATGTTAAGAAATTATTAAAAGTCAGGGGAAGCTTTCATGGCACCAATCAACCTCACGGCTGTGTGTGCATCTGCCATTTTTTTACACCTTTATGGAAGACCAGGAGAGGAGCAACAGCTGAGAAAGCTCTCTTCCTGGACCCTCACTAGTTGGAATTATTTGGCTGATGGGTCCGCCACATACCTTCACTGCCTGGATTGATGTAACTGAATGAAGATGGTTCATTAGATAACCTAGCCCCTGGTTTTCTAAATTGCAGTGGATATTTTTGTGATCTTTTTAAGTAAATAACTTGTGTGTATTTTCAATAGATAAAGTGACCTTGGTGTAACAAACTATATATCACAGTTTTATACAACTTTAAATAGAGCTGTTTAGAGACTGTTCTATTTCACTTCCTCCCTTACTCAAGCAGCTTCTCTCAGTACTTTTACTTAGAGCAGGGGTCTTCAAACTTGGCCCTTTTATGACTTGTGGACTTCAACTCCCAGAATTCCTTAGCCAGTGTGCCTGGCTGAGGAATTCTGGGAGTTGAAGTCCACAAGTCATAAAAGGGCCAAGTTTGAAGACCCCTGACTTAGAGGGTCACTCATAGGTGGCAGTGGAAAGGGAACAGAAGAAGGAAACATTGCTTCTTGAGCTTTGGGAATTCTGGCACATTTTTTTGGCTTTTCTCATAGATATTTTTTAAAAGTTGTAGTCCTTTCCACGTGTTAAACATCTTTGTAAATGTCTCTCTGTCCTGCTTGTTCCTGTTGCATCATAACAGTTCATCTTCCATTTCTTTTTTGATACAATATCTCCAGTCCTCACCATACAAATTCAACTCCAGAAATGTACAGTAGCCTCCTTCCCCATTGTTTAACACTTCTGCCTTTTAAATATTTTGAACTATAAGTCAGATGTGCCTGTATCCAGGTTTCTTAATCAGGAATTTACAGTATCTTTATGATGCTGAGCCTGATTTTGACCCACGAGTTATTATTGGGAGCAGTTTGCTGACTGTAAACCACTTAGAGAGGTGTGTAAAGCACTATGAAGCAGTATATAAGTCTAAGTGCTATTGAAACCATTAGGATAACTTACCCTACCACATATCTAAAATAATTCTGTGTAATAGATAAAGCAATTTACATTAAAAATGTAAAATAATTTACATATTAGTTTTTTCACTAATTTACAAAGCAATAAATACCCCTCATACTTTTAACAGACGTCATAGCAATTCCTATATGTAAAATATTAAAAAAAATATTCTGGATAACTGATGGGGGGGGGGAAATAAGGGAATGGGACAAAAAAGAAAATAATCCATGAAAAGGACTTCACAAACAAGTTCTAAAAGGGCAATTTATAAATAACAAAAAGACACTCTTGAGCTCCTTAAAATAATATCTCTTTATTACAAGCTTTTATTCTCTACTTTATCTCATAAGCATGAAACACTATTCTTATTTGTCAAGTATGCATATCATACCATATTAAAAGTCACAAAGAATCATGATGACAAATAGAGGAAGACGTTTTTGCTTTTTGTCCTTCTGTCTTTCAAATGGCTTTCTTTTCCAGGGAGTCACTCCAGAGTACATTATTCATCTATTAGGTGTCATAATTCTGTTGCCTTCATTTAGCTTCTGATTCTAATAGAAACTGGTAAGAAACAATGGCTAGCTATCCAGTCTTTCATTTTGCATTACCTATCCAATTTTTCATATGTGAGCTGTATATAAAAATAGGAAGTAGTTGCTTTCTTAACAATATACACTTTTGGTTGGTTGATTGATTTGGATGAACTGATTAATTGATTGATTGATTATGTTCCATCTGATCGATGTTAACTCTTATTGGTCATATAGAAAGACCTTCAAAAGAGGTAACCACATAGATAGACATTCTCCAGAATGATGGCTCCCCAACCTGGCTTTTCCCAAAAACATGCTCATTATCACTGAAACCAAGTCTATCCTAGCTGGGCTTTTTTTCTCTTTCCTAGCAATACAATGTTCTCAATGGGAGGGTCTCTGCATAATGTGTACAAAATATAATGTATATGACTTCTTTTTAGTATTCTTTGACTTTATTAATTATCTAATGTCCATCAGCAATATAGTCTCACCCTAAATTTCTGGCGCCACTTATTTCCATGTAGGGCTCTAATTTGCATTGATGAATCCTAAGCCTTATTTTGCTTGCCTGTAAAATTAAAAATATTATGTGATAGTTTGCATGCACTGTTAAATCTCTCTTTGGATTGGTATATAGACCGATCTCTTTCAGGCTGTTGGATATTGTCATTCTCCAGATTTGCTGACTTAATTTGCTTTGAAATTATAGATTCTTCTTGTGTTATTTGCTGTAATTTTGTAAATATTCCATCAATTTTTACCTCCTTCAACTTGATAATGCTATTTGACCTCATCTTCTACTACTAGAAGATCATATAAATACTATTAGAAGATCATATAAGTAGGGAATATCTTCTAACTTATCTTGAACGTTGACATCTCTACTATACAGAATTTCAGTAGACTCCTATCTTAGTTTGTTGTTCTTTGAATCAGTTACTATCTGTCCATTGGCATCCTTTAACAAACCAATTAGAGGCTGGAACCTCCTCCTGATCTTGCAATCACTCCGGAAGAATGTTCTTGTTTTTCTAGGTTTTTCCCCCCCATAATCAATGTCTTTACAGATATTGCAATTTTTTCCTTATTTTTTTCTAACAACACTCTGAAATGTTTTGCCTTGTTGCTTCCTGAGTTCTTTGTCTTACTTAGCTTTGGCTTCTCTTCTTGGCAATTTCTACTTTCTATTCTGACATCTATCTTGCTTTCTTTTATTTCTTGCTTTTTGGCAATCTCTTTTCATATTGTTCCTTAATTGACCATCAGTGAGAATCAGGACTTTGAAACAATTTCTGATGTTCTCCTTGAAAATGGTGGGTATCTTGTTGAAACTTGTATATAAATAGTTTATGATCTGATCTACAGTCAACCCTGCCATGTCTTGACTGTTGTAACTTAGTGTTTTCATCTCCTTGCTCCAATAATACAGTCAATTTCATTTAGTCTACATTTGTACTATATACACTATATCCACGTATATAGGTATCATTTTGGTTGTTTAAAGACTGTTAGCAATGATGAACCATGTGATAAATACTGTTTTCATAAGATCATTATCATGTAATTTTTCTTAAGGAGACAACCTTTTGAGATATTTTTGTTTTAAGAAAATGCAGAAGGTTAGGGTTTGAGTTTTTGTTTGTTTTTCAGTTGTAAGATGGTAATGGGAATCAGTGGATTTCACTTTTTAAAACTAAACATGTTATAGATCCATCCATTTATCTTTGTAATATGTTTGTTCATCTGTTTTATTTTTCATTTAATATAGTTTAATATGGGCATAATTAATTTAACAAATTACATAATAAGGATAAGTTATATATGCTATAGACCTAACAGTAATTTTTAACTTGATAGCAAGGCATTTCAAAAATAAGCTCTACAGGCAGTTCAATTAAATGAAATACTGAATTGGATTAATTGAAATATTCAGTATATGTTAATTTCAATTATAATTATCCGAGTAATTAAAATACCTTAGTTTCTTACATTGAGCTTAGATTTTGTCTTGCCTACATTGCTAATGATACCTTTGAATGTGGTTTAAAAATTATTCTTAACACTTACTAACAGCTTTCTACAGTTAATAATATCTAGCTGCTCAGAAATCTATTTTAAAAAACTCTCTAAACAACCATCCTCTTTTTTTAACTTTTGCATTTTCTTCAAGATACTTTCCATAATATGTATAATTTATTTTCACATGAATCATAATTGTTAATATTCAATAGATACTAGAGATCCAAAACTTCCTGGCATGTTTAGCATATTTTTAACCCATTTTTCTGGATACATTGGTAATGTCATAGACTAATAAAAGTAAAATTCTTTTGTCATATAGCGTTAGAACAGAGCTATTGCTTCATATGCATAGCTTCTAATTTACATCTTCAGCTTTTAACTTATCATCTACATGCAGCAAAGAATTCCAATACCTCAAATTTGCATTCAATTTACACAATTAGTCCCTGATCAACCTGAGCAATGCTGATACTCCACATTGATTATATGTATTTCTTAAGATTAAAACAACATTCCCATACTAGAAGAAAAGTCTATGTTTTATGTCAGGTAGACATTATATACGTTTCATATAAACGTTAAAAATTATTTTAATTTTAGAATTATTTCTAAAGTTTAGTTTTAATTTTTGTGTTTGATTAACTATTTAAGCAGACAGCAAGAATATCAGAAGCATTGCAATAAGCAAAGAACCATTAATGCACTGATTTCTAAATCCTAACTATAAATCATACTATATTTAGGAGGCAGGGTTTAAATTATATCTAGCTAACTTAGCATGCAGTTTATTTTTGTTTAGTTTTTCATTCTTTAATATTTTCTGAGGAATATCTAATCCATGAGGGCATTCATTAGTTTATTTTGAACTCTGACTAGAATAATAAGGAATTGACCGACTTCTCAGCTGATGGAATTGTTCCATGTTTGCTACAAAATTACATGGAAGCATTGCCATATTAAATTATTTTAATTATATATTTATAATTTTTATATATATTATCCAGAAGCTATACATAATTGTATTTTCCACCAATGGTAAATAGTTTTATAATATAATGAAGAATGAAAAACTATGTTAAAGTACACTTTCTTACTCATCAACTGTGCTTTCTTATCGGCTCTTAACTTAAAATAGTTTGCATTGACATTTTCTGCCTTTTCTGTCTTGTGTATCTCTTTGCTCTTTCATTAGATCCTCCCACTACTACCACTTCACCATTCACGATTCCATGGCTTCCTTCAACTGATGGCAACACAGGTTTAGCAACTCAACCAAAACTAAAGCTTTTCCCAACATCATCATGGCCAGAAATTCAGGAAGACAATTGGGGCACCATCATCGGTAGTGCAGTGGGCGGGGCTCTTTTCCTGATACTTGTATGTGTCCTGGTTGGAGCTGTCTGGTATAGGAGAAGGAGGACGTTCCGTGGTGACTACTTCGCTAAGAACTACATTCCACCATCGGATATGCAAAAGGAGTCCCAGATAGATACCCTGCAGGTTGAGGATGTGGATTCTTACCCTGACAGTGTGAAAAAAGAAATAAAACATCCTGTGAACAGTCTCTTAACTAAAGACTACATGGGAGAAACTGAAAAAACAGACTGGAACAAAGTAGATACTATTAACAGATACCAGGACAGGTATGAAAGACCAATGGATTACTATGAAAGTGGAACTCTGGGAATGAAATACTTGGGTGATGAATGTTATGATGAAAATGAAGATGACTTAGTTTCACATGTAGATGGCTCTGTAATATCTCGAAAGGAGTGGTATGTGTAACAGTAACATCCACTTTCATGTCTTGACTATATATAAAGTTCCTTCATTAGCTGATCACTTTCAGATTGTTTATACTTTTTCTTGAGGAATAAGCTTTTCCAAGTTGATTTTCAAGCTTTTTATATTCTAACTTGACAAATGAAATGTAAAAACCTCATTTAAGTGTACTGAAGCTGCTTTATGATTTTTTTTTCAATGCTGTACTACTGTCTTTCATAAAAATGAATTTTAATATAGTGCTCTATTTGGCATATAGCACAAGATAAGAACAACCTGCTACGTTTAAAAAATGAAATTCTTATAAAAAGTTTGAATTGAAACAGCTGTGTTGTTATTGTAAATTTATGATAAAAATTACTTTGATGGAACTTTCATAACTAGTTCTACTTAATGGCAACATGATGGTGATTCGGAATCAGCTGATCTAAGGCACATTTTGTTTACAGAAATGACTTATGATATGAAATAATCTGATGGCACAGTTTTTTCAAAGCTTTATTAGGTTTTCTGCACAGAATGTAATACCTCTACATTTTTGAGCCTTGCCATAATTAGATACTGTACCTTTTACAGATGACTTGTTGCACTGAACCTGCTGCAATGGACATTTCAAAGAACAGAACTTGCAATGTAACAGGAACATTATATTTTTTTTACACTGCATCTTATTTCCAAGCAATGGAATACAAGAATTCAAATCTTTTACTTATATTTCCAAAACAATCCCTTTCTTAAGGTTTATTATATATTGTTTCAATCAAATGGTTTTCCTTAAATATTGTTCAGGAAAGACTAAGTTTCCCTAACAATTCTACTGAATATTTGTTAAGCACAAACCTATAATTGCATTGAATCTCAGATGCAACTTCTATATTCAATGAAGGTGCATTTTAAGAAATAAAACATTTGAGTTATCACAGAATTTGGTGGTTTTTCAAGAAATACATGGGCTATATAAAGAGTTCTTAAAGAGGAGGGGCCACTTTAAATGCAAGAGTAACTTTATGTATATGGTAAGCTGCAATTCTGGATATTTTGAAAAAATGAAAATCAACACAAACATAAAATATTGCTTATAGAGAAAATATTCTTTCCTAATACTGTATTTCCTGTGAGACATTTGGGGAAATATATGTTGTTTCAAAAGAAATGTTGTGGAAGCTTACTATTAACCTAATGAATTGAATAGATGGGAGGAGCAAATATATATAACAAAAGGGATGTATGATCTCTGTTGAGAAAGAGTAACTCTGGTGTTTAAAAAATTCTATCAATAGATTTAGAATGTAATTCATTGTACAGAGGATAATGCAGTGCAACCAATAAGAATCGAATAGTTTTAAGCATATGTGCTTAGAAGCAAAATCCATTGAAATCAGTGGAATTTTTCTTTTCATTAATTATAAAACTGAAAAGGTGAGTGTGTTTAAAGAGGTTGAAGTAACTTTAACATATTAGTTGAATTTGACAGCATGAATATATGAAAAAAATAGTGCTGCTTAGCAACTGTTTTCCAATATATACTTGGAGTATTATAAACACATTACAAAAAGATCCACAGTATTGTAGAGCTTTTCAGCTATTATAGTATCTATAAGGGTTTTGACAGTACACTGTGATTTGGTTGCTATGTCTTTAAAAATGTGACTGCAGTAGTTAAAATGTGACTACAGCTTAGTAGTTATTCATTAAACTGGTTTTCTACATATCTCTCTCACATTGATAATTCAAGTGTTAACATTTTATTTGACCAAAATCTCTCTTCATTGTTTTTGGAAGTTAAATTATTACACCATATTTCCTGTGAACTCAAGTGAGTTACTTAAATCTGATTTTTCATCCAACTGAAGAGCTTGTTTCTAATCAAAGTTAGCCTTTGGTCAGATGTTTAAGCTAACAGTGGATTCTAAACTCTGCTTGGTTGGAGGAGCCAGTAATTTGGTTTTGGATTTTGTTTTGAGGGATTTTTTTTCCTGTTTTGGATTTGAACATAGCTTGTGGTCCTAGGAACATCTCCATTGTAATATGCTCTGTATGCCCTCTAAATGCTGTTTTGTAACACAAAAATCTAAAAGTACCCAATATTCTCCATTTTTTATAATTTGTTAAATTTATCAAGAGTTTTACAGTTGAATATGAACAGATTCATAGATTTACAGTGTTCAATGTTGCAGTGTTTCTTAATGTATGTTTGGTGTAAATAGAGAAAATTATTGTAAGTATGAATAGTTGTGTCAAATAAATCTTTTGTTAAATTAACTTCTTGAATGTAGGTCATATGCATAAACAATTAAAATGCATATAAAATAAAACATTTACATTCAGCAAGTGGAGTAGGTTGGAAAAACTAGAATAATATAGAAAAATAGTGTCAAGTATTTTGGCATAAATTATTAAATATGGCAATTATGAAGAGATTATGTATTAAACACTTGGAAATCACTTATATAGTTAAATTTTACATAATTTACACTTAAGTTGCACAGAACAAAAGTTTTTTTTAATAATGAGGTTAAAAAATCTTAGTACAAATATTTGTTGACTATTTTAATTGAAGAGGAAAATGTGTAAGAAAATCAGCCATGGGTAAAATTTTAATAATCTGCAAGCACATAAAAAGAAAGCAAGTTCTGTAGTTCGGCTATATAGAAGACCAGACATTCCACCCACAAGACATGAGCATAATAGCTTTTTCCCACTTGTATTGTCCAACAATAATTGTTGAAATGTACTTTGGAAGTATCATGATAGAAAAATAGCCATTGTTAAATTTATCGTCTGTGAATTTATATAATGGCATTCTCATTTGAAACAAAAGTGGTAATGCAGAAAATATAGGAAGTGGGCTATTAATAAAACCTGCATATTATCTATGTTTTAGTAAGTTGGTAACTTTTTCAGAATGCTTTATTAAGTTAGTGCCACTAGCAATTTCACTTTAAAGAACGCACAAAGCTGCCAGCTTATGTTCAATAGAAACTATCTACAAAACATAAAAATTCATAGATGGAATTATATAATTTGTCAATTGAATCTTAATGAACAATCTGTAGTTATTTATTTCACATATTCCAGTTTCTCAAAAGTGCTGAACTTGAAGCTTGCACATAATTATCCTATTCAAATAGTTTTAAACAGTCTGATCTCTGTTCAGCATCTGTAATAAAATTGTCATTAGATGTTCATTTTTCGGCTTGGGTAATTTAACAGGAAATCCATTGTGCATATGCTCAGATAATTTGGGATGTTTTTGCAAGATCAAAGTATTCTTTAGAAATGTTGATATTGAAATTTGAAAATACTAGATTACTGGAATGTTGCCTATATAATGCTTAATACAATATGCTAGTGATGGCGAACCTTTTAGAGACTGAGTGCCCAAAAACTGGCTCCACACCCTGTCCCCCATCCCGCCCCCCCGCAGGGCCACTCACCGCCTCTAGGGCCCGCTGCAGATCACCCGGGCAGCCCAGCAGTGCCATGGTCACGCCCTCTGCCCGCGCCCTGCAGCATCAACTGTGCATGATGGGGCGTGAGGGCAGAGTCTTGTCTATGCTGCCTGGCTGCCATGTCCTTGGCTGCGCTGCTCCGCGTGGGCCACGCTCTGGGGCGACTCTCCTCCAGGGGGGCTGCTGGGGAGGGAGTCGGGGGAGGCGAGACTGGGGCAACAGCATGTGTGCCCACAGAGAGGGCTCCGAGTGCCGCCTCTGGCACCCGTGCCATAGGTTCGCCACCACTGCAATATGCTATTTCAATAATCCAAAATTAGACCAAGTACTGACATATTCTGAAGAATGATAGGAAAAAATGATTTCAAAATTATGTGTGTTCATTTAATAAATATAAGGCTCTCTAATAAATTACTTAGGCTCTGATTTTCAAACTTATCTGTTTATATTTAAAAATATTGTTTTATCATTTACCTACTTAGATGCAATACTGTAAAGTTAATCCATACAGTTAGTGCAGCACCAAACTTTGTTATCAAAATGAATTACTGTACTACATATATTTATGGAAATAGCTTAATTTGTGATAATCCATATCTATTATGGATGGAGAAACACAATGATAGAAAATAGATAATTCAGTTACAGTAACAATGATTTTGCTGGCAATGAACAAGAAAGGTTGGTTGGTTAAATAAGACTAGTGCTTCATATACTTTTGTTGATAAACTTTCAGATAATGATTTCTAAAATGTTTCAGTGTCACATATGCAGTTCATATATTAAAATCCAAATCTTTTGCTAAGCTAAAATGTGCTAGAAATTTGTTAAGGCAATTTTCTCAATGTTTTGTCGGTCTGGCACTGAAAAAAAAGCCATTTTTTAATTTCCGATATTTAAATTGACCTAAATAAACACTTATTTTTTTTCATACTACAAGGCTATTAATGCATATGCAACAAAAAGAACTCTAGATTCTGTGAAATATTTTTAAAGGCAGAAAACTACATTTTATTTATATAATTTAAGATATATTAACCACATTGTTTGTAACAATTGGTGACTTACATTTCAGATGTGCCATATAAGCAGTCATCATCAGTAGCTGTAGCTGGGGCTGTAATAGGAGCAGTACTTGCTCTCTTTATTATTACCATCTTTATAATAGTATTACTGACTCCTAGAAAAAAGCGATCATCTTATTTGGACAAAATGTAAGTTCTTTGTGGTATTTTGTTTGAAACTTTATTCAAGTTCTTGGTTTGTAAAAGTATAAACTCTGATATAAATACATGATTTTACTTTTATCCTGAATTCATATTGGGTTTGGAAGCCCAGCTACTAATTGCCCATTCTATGTAAAATTAGCCTTTTATATATCTTACAAAAAAGTTCAGAGAAATGGGGAGAAAAAAACCTACAGTACTATGTGCATGTAATCTATGTAAAAGTAAAGTTGTGACTAGCCATCAGAAATTAGACTGCTTGTAAAGTTATCCAGTTCAAAATTTCTCTGGAATAGCATACACTGTTAAAAACAGATTAAAAATAATTATCAAAAGATGAAACAACAAAGAAGTCTAGGCATGAATCCTTAATAAGCTTTTGCAGGCTTTTTTAATTGCAGAATTTTGCTTCCTTTTGTTAGCACTAATATTGACATTGATATTACTTGCCTGTATTAGATAAGAAATAGTTGGGCAATTAGTGATTTATTTCCAAAAATGTTTAATGGGTATAGTTCTTGCACATAATCATTATTCTGATCCATAAAAAAACTAATGAAAGAAACCTCACAAGATGAGAAATTCTTAGATGAGTATAAAGGGCAGAATTGCAATAATCTCTTGAAAAGTTTTTACGGCATGTTGCCATTGTATGGAACAAGGAAAGTACAGTGACGATGGAAGAGGTGAGTGAGTGTTGCTTTACTGGTTTAGGGAGAATTTCAGCCAAGTGGTTATATCTGCTGTTAAATAACAAGATATCAGAATCATTCCAAGATGTTATTATTAAATGAAGTGAGGCAGTTGCATTATAAATAAAACCGTACATATAATTCTTGAAAACAAGAATATTTCTGATGAAATTCTAAAGTGCATTTTCTCAAATTTCATTAATTTCTTATATTGTTTTCAGTTGTTTTGGTTGATATTTCTTATACCACTTTAAAAGAATACTCAAATACAGAATTTGCAAGATTCCATCAATGTAAAATTACACTACTACATAAGAAAAGAAGTATATTTATTTAACTTCAACTCTAATATGAATTTATTTTTATCAAACAGTGATAATTACTAAATCATACATTTTTTAAATTTAGGATTGATCTTCCACCAACACACAAGCCTACATCTTCCTATGAGAAAAGAAATATTTCTCATTCTCAGAAAGAAATAATCAATGCAGTAAGTTATTAATTAAAGGTCTCTGTTCCAAATCAAAGACTCCGCGTACTCCTACTGTATATAATATCCCATATTTGGAATTCTTATTTTCATTTGTAGATAATAGTTGATGAAACATATACCTACTGTCAGTCTGTAGCTGATTAACTAAAATTTTAGATTGTGAAAGACTCACTTAGATTGTCCCAAGCTATTTGAAGAATTGTTACTGAGGGATGTTCATAAAGTCTGGTTAACACCATCTTTTCCCTTCTTCTCCTGATATAATTACATAGCTAACACTGACTTAATATGTCAGAGGAACACTCTATAAGTGAACCAACCATAGAAGGTCAGGATTGGAAAGAGTAGCTTTTAGACATACTAGATGAATTTCTTACCTAGAAGAGCTGCAGCACCAAAAAAAGTGGCCACTAATGGGGTCACTTCTCTTCTGTCAAAGAATCAGACTAGCGAAGGAAGGGTAGAAGCCAGCAACACTAGATGTGCTTAATTCCCTCCCATCCCCATTGCTGAGGGAACAATATTTCAACTCAAGCTATGCCAGGCAATTCATACTATAGACACTGTTAGCAAGACTAACTCCTGGGTCTCGAAGTGGGATGAAAGCCCACTCCATGGGCCTCTGAAGTACCCAGACATCTTTTTACAAAATCAGTTCTCCAAACAGGATTGTGTGCAAGGGACAAGCTCGTTGGAGAGAGCCACTTGGCTCAATGAAAACTGGAGCCCAAAGGAAAAGATACGGGAATTGCATACTTTTTCAGTAGGTAGGTTTGCTTCTAAAGCAAATGTTAACAAAGTAATATTTTGCATCAATACCCTATTTTTGAAGTTTTTGTATTACTGAAATCACCTTTCCTATGTGTTAGCAACTGGCACATTTGCAAAAAAAAAACATACTCATAAATAAGATAATTTTAAATGGCAAAATATGACCACAGTTGAGGCTATATGGCAATACTTATCAAAAGTACACATAATATCCTATATGTACTCATGGGTAGACCTATCCATGGATAAGCTGACTCCAATTTTTAAGCAAATACTATGAAAAGTTGTTAAACCAATTCTAAACATTAAAATTTTCAAGGCTCAGTTTATCCACAGGTGAGCACAATGTTTTAGTAAAAAAGTTGGAAGGTCAGCTTATTGACAGATGAGCTTATATGTAAAGAGTAGGAGAATTTCCTGCCCTGAGTTATATGTCTAAAAGATGAGATAGTAATATCAATTGTAAAGGACAGCTTTACTTGGAACAGTGTACATCCTGGAACAATATCTTTAATACCATCAAATAACATCTGCCTATCGCAGATTCTTTGGAAGGACTTCATAGGTATCATCTCTAAAAACATCAAGCTGACTGGTCCGTTATAATAACACGAACAGAATGTTGATTAAGGAAAAGGATTACATGATCAATTTCTACAAAAGGAAAGTGGATAAGGATAAAAACTGGCAATGACAGCTGGAAGAGTTTGATTTTGGCTGTTCAAATTAATGCAATCAAGGTCAGAATTGAAAAATGATTTAAAATGCAGATTAATATCTGCACATATACTACGCCAATACATTATGACATCCTAAATTCTTGGGAAGAACTCAATGGGAATGAAAGCTGGCTCCACCTAAAGAACTGGCAGCTATGATTCAACATTGTTGTATATGTACTACTAATAATAAACCATTTATTTTTTTAAAGGCTTTGAAAAAGTTATAAATTAGTACTTTAATATTGATAATTTTACATTTTTACATACGTTTACTAAAATCCAAACGGGCATGAAGAATAGTAGTGTGCAAAATATTTTAATCAAGCCATCAAATTTGAAATACCCAATTTTGAGTGCCAAGTATCCTTCTAATTGTATTCATTTATTGAACTTATTGATACATAATTTTTTCTGCATTTTTTTTAAATTTTCATTTTTGTGTGAAAATCTTAAAAGACCTTTTATTAGCTTCTAATAACAAAAATACTTATTTGTCAAGTTTATATAGCCTCCAGCTTACACTAAGTAACTTTGGGCAGTGTACCTATTAAAACATGATACAAAACTATTAAAATAATTTAAACTATAAACAAATAGAAACAAAACCATGTGGGAAAATATTACACATAATACAACCAACGCATGGACTCCTTTATCAAAAGAGGATTCCCGGGCTTGCTGGAAAAAAACAAGTTTTAGGGGCTTTACTAGAAAGTCATGACAGAAGGCCATATTAGTGATCTTAGTAGTATTAAAATAAATTATAAATAAAAATTATAACATGGTAGGATTAGAAGTCTAACTGATATGGCCCTCCTAATCTCAGTGGTGAGATTGGTCCCCCAATGAACATTATAAATGGAAAATAGGGCAGTGCACCATTTCAGTTTTCAAGACAAAGAGCTGTGTTGCTTTTCAATATAACATTTTATTGCAACTTCTTTAAGCAAGATTTGCCTTTCCCAGGAACATGCATCTGTCACATGATCCCAGAGAAAATAGGCATTTGATTTAAGGAGTTGCAGCCTGGTGCGATTCTTGTATCCTGGCGCGATTCTTGTATCCTGGCAAGGTCTGAAGCTTTTTTTTTTTTTTTTGTCTTTGGAAACAAATTATTTAATGGACCTAATGAAGAATGCCTTTTGTGATGACATTACTAAGAGAAATCAGGAAGTATTGAAATTGGGAGAGCACTCTTTAGCAAATGCAAGGATAGATAGGCTTGTATAGAGAAAAAGTAGTTTCTTAGTTGCCATTAGTTGTCCTAAGCTTCTTAAAAGCTGCCTAATCCAATAATAGTATTATTGTGGTGCATGAACAAAATCTAAAAATAAAAGTGAAACATGGAAGGTCAAAGAAGATTGATTTATGATACCCGTTTGTCCTTTTCCCCCCCCTAGAAAATGTTAAATTGCAGCCGATTTAGCTATGAAGATGAAAACCCTGCATCTCAAGACAGAGATCAACAAATGTATCCAGCACTGAAAGAAACAAATTGCAAAGATTGGATCAGTAAGAAACATCCAAATACAGGCAATGGAAGAATATCTATCAATCCCAGGGAACATTATGTATGATTCAATCTCTCGTTTGTGAACTGATGTTGAAAGATATATTACTTTGTCTAATCATAATTTTATATAATTTCTGATAATCTCTGTGTTCAAGTTAGTAGTTTGCTTTTTTGTGTGAAAAAATATAAATGTTTAAAGTATGTCATCAACCATTCTCTATGCAGTTTAAGAAATGTCAATTTATTATCTATTAATTAGATGGGCATATAATAATGGTTAGAATCTTTTCTACCTATTCTTCTGAATTATTTCTACCTGAAATCTTCTTCCCAATACTTAGGCTTTCCTCATTTCCCATAGTTGTTGCCTATTCCATTTTGTAGTAAGGAAAGGCCACATGAGGTTCTTTTGATATTAGTTTAAGCCCTTATCACAGAGCTTTGCTTCAAGAAAAAAATGGTTTATGTTTCATGCAGAATATTGATAAGTGCTGCCCTCTTCATATATTAACTATACTTGTTCCCTTTTGCTAATGTCTAGGGTTGCCACTGGCTAACATATCTTGTCATATCTTCAAAAATACAGTACTACCCCTTAAACTATGGACTGAAACTTTTAGAATTAGTTGTAATACAAATGATTTTTAAAAGCTCATGTATTGCCCATGTTGGAAATAACAGTTGGAGATTAAAAGAGAAGTTTTAAGTGTTCCAGAAAGAATTATATATGCAAAATTTAAGGATAACAGGAATTAAAGCTGTTTTTGTTTATGCTTTCATTGAACTGAGGGTGGGAAACAGTTTAATGGGCAGCCCAATTTCATTCAGCGTTTCTTCTGTGTTTTCCGCATGAACTATTCTGTGCTAATCCTAGCACAATAGTATATAATCTTATAGGCATAAAAGGCTCCCACATCCAGTGTTTACATCCCACTGCAAGATACATCAAGCAGTTACTTTGCTTGCTTCTTCAATATAGTTTAAGATTAACTTCACCCAATGTGTCTTTTCTTCTTTTAGATTGGCAAACACAAATGGGGAAGTTTTTTTCATGCTGATAGTAACAGGATAATGAGAGAAATGTAGATCCAGACACCTACATTATGCTGCTTTTTTGTTGATTTTCTTACAGTATGATGTTGTTTCATGGAGTTTATAGAAATGCAAATAGCTTTTGAACAGTTTTGAGTGTATTGCTAAAGATAACTAGAATAAATTACAAGTAACTTTGAAATATAAATCAAGTACTGACATAGAGTATATGTAAGGATAACATAATTATATGAGTTTACTGGTATTCAGTGAAAAGGCATGAACAGTGCTATAGTATCTATTAGGTTACCTATTTGCCTATATGATTTTACAGTACAAAATCTTAGGAAAAATGTATAGAAAAGATATAGGGAGGTAAGAGAATTCAGAACATAATGTACATTATCAAAAAACATTAATTTGATATATTAAAAAGGGAGTTATCTGGCATTCTGTTGAAATACTAAAAAGATGTTCATATTTTAGTAGCCTGAAAGTGTAATATTGATTCTGAATTAAACAAATCAAGAATATGAATTTGCATCTATATAATTTATTTAAAGACAAAATGCTTAGACGAGCTTTTTAATTCAACTATTCTAAATGGACATGGTCAGAATGAATTCTTTCAGTATATATTCATTACACTCAAATGAGGGGAAAGGAAAGTTGGAAATGTTTTGGGAAATGCTCCCAATTCACCAATGCATCAATGATCTTTGTCTCTCTGGGCCAGTTCAGTCCTCTATCTTTTTCTTGTTTCTATAGTCAAACAAGATGAGAATAATGAAGATTTACAATAATACCTAAAACTGAATAGAGCTTATGATGTTCTTGTTACTACTAGGTAAATTGAGTAAGCAAGGCAATGGCATTTTGGATGCAAGTGCAGATATCATAGCATTCAGTTGAAGACATGAGTTGCATGTGCATAAATTTCACATTGCCCAATACTTTAAAAAATTAATGACACAGCACTCGATTGTTATTTAATTCTTGATTTTATGTGCCAACTAGTAGATCTACTTTAATTTGCATTTTCTTTTTCATTTTGGAGCAGTCAGTTGAACCATATTATCATGGTTCAACATGTTGATCTTCAGTAACAACATAGTACAAATTTATTCACATGCTAATTCCTAAAGGTTCCTCTTCAGCCTTTATCTTAGCATATTTGATGCTAAGAAGACCTAATGTTCATTGTTCAAGAAGCTTCTAATACCTTGTAATCGGTATCTGTTTCGAAAGAAATGTAACCCCTGAGAAGCAAGGAGAAGATGCCAACTTCCTTAGAGGAAGCAGAGGGAAAAAGTTCCCACTCTCCCCAAAAGAAAGCAGCCCAGTGTGACCCAAATAAAGCAGTATTATTTCAGACAGAGAAAAAGAGGGTGTGAATAAAATGTGTGCTTTGGGAAATAAAAGGAGAGTCAAGTATTTATTTATTTGTCAAATTTATATAGCCACCCATCTCACAAAGCAAGTGACTCTGGGTGGCATACAGTATTGAGAAATGGCTGACTAGAGTTATTTATTTATTTAGCGTTTGGCATACAATGTCAGGGAAATAATAATAATAAAGTTGGAAGGGACCTTGGAGGTCATCTAGTCCAACCCCCTGCTCAGGCAGGAAACCCTATACCATTTCAGACAAATGGCTGTCCAGTCTCTTCTTAAAAACTTCCAGTATTGGAGCATTCACCGCTTCTGGAGGCAGTTGTTCCACTGGTTAATTGTTCTGTCAGGAAGTTTCTCCTTAGTTCTAGGTTGCTTCTCTCCTTGATTAGTTTCCATCCGTTGCTTCTTGTCCTGCCTTCAGGCACCTTGGAAAATAGCTTCACTCCCTCTTCTTTGTGGCAGCCCCTGAGATATTGGAACATTGCTATCATGTCCCTTTCGTCCTTCTCTTCATTAAACTAGACATACCCAATTCCAGCAACCGTTCCTTATATGCTTCAGCCTCCAGTTCCCTAATCATCTTTGTTGCTCTTCTCTGTACTCTTTCTAGAGTCTCAACGTCTTTTTTACATCGTGGTGACCAAAACTGGATGCAGTATTCCAAGTGTGGCCTTACCAAGGCATTGTAAAGTGGTATTAATACTTCACATGATCTTGATTCTATCCCTCTGTTAATGCAGCCTAGCATTGTGTTGGCGCTTTTGGCAGCTGCAGCACATTGCTGGCTCATATTTAAGTGATTGTCCACTAGGACTCCGAGGTCCCTCTCACAGTTACTGCTATTGAGCAAGGTGCCCCCTATACTATACCTGTACATTTGGTTTTTCTTGCCTAAATGTAGCACCTTGCTTTTTTCACCATTGAATTTCATTTTGTTAGATAGTGCCCAGTGTTCAAGTCTGTCCAGATCCTCCTGTATCTTAAGCCTGTCTTCTGGAGTATTGGCTATTCCTGCCAGCTTGGTGTCGTCTGCAAATTTGAAAATCTACGTATGCTAGACACAATGCAGTCCTGATAGCCTAGAATGCTAGTTCATTCTGTTCAGCATTTATGCACCTGTCCTTGGTGCACTGCGGGAGGTGAGCTAGCTTTACACCAGCTAACTAGCGATGCTCAGGTTGCTGACTCTTCTGGACTCCTCCACTGGTCTCACCTTGCCTTATGTCACGATGCCTCTTGTCCGACCAGGTCCAGCGCCAGCTTCTGCTCTCTGCAAATACAAACACAGTTTTTTTCCATCAAAGTTGTACCCGTTTATCTACTTGCAATATTTCATGCTTTCAAACTACTGGGTGGGGAGGAGCTAGAGATTGATCAGCAGAAGCTTACTCCATCTCACGGAGCTGAGTTCAAACCACCAGAATGCAGACCATTTCTGGCTGGCAGTTCCAGCATCATTAAGCCTCTGTGCAACCATATCTCCCGGCTGACTAGAATCTTATACCTACTAGTATATAAGACAATGTTGTATCTAATGGCCTATCACAAATGTATACTTAAAGCTGAAATAATGGCTTTGAGTTTTAATTGAGCTTTTGAATAGATATAATTCAATTTGGTGTGAACTAATATATATTAAGTTCACACCAGATTATGGAAACTAAATGCATTGCTGGTAGTAACTATCATTTAAAATGAATTTTATAACTGCTGCTGTATTTTATAACTTTATAAGTTAAAATAATTATGAATACTTTGGGAATATTGGGTAATATGAAATTAACTTTGGATAATATGGAATTTTATGGATTTGAGTAATATGAACAGAAAAGCTTGAACACATTTGTTAAGCATAGTTGCTGTTCATTTTATGTCATATTTAAACAATCTTAAATTCTTTAGTAGATTTTGCAATTGGTAAATTCTATTAATTTACTTTTTAAATTTGTATTTCAGTGGAACATTTTTTTAAAAGTAGAGTTGGGAGAAAGGAACATGGGACTCCTGTCTGTCAGTAGGACACTTCCAAAAACTGAACAGAACAGGTTCATATTGATACGGTGGTAGAATCCAGCAAGTAGAGAGTTTGTCCAGATTCAGTTTTGGAAGAAAAAAACTCTGTCCTTAGTGAAGATGTTATTACTGGAATGTTGCTGACTGCTCCACTCTAAGGCCACCTAGACAAGTAATCCAGAATGAAACATTTGCAGCCCACTTAGTGTTTCCTAGTGCACACATACCCAGATACAACCTGAGGGAAAAACAGTAAAATGCAAAGACAAAATATATTATTTCATTACACAGAAGAAAATACAAGCAGATCCCCTACTGCTATTGCTGATAAAGGATTGGAAAGAATTTCAAAAGCCACACCTTTACTATTGTTCTTGTAGAATCTGCTCCCTTTTAAACACTTTTTTCCCTACAATGTTTATTGCATTTTTTAAAATGATAAGCTTTCCTGGAGGTTTGTAGGTAAGTAGACTACATATAAATATTTAAAACAAATAATGCTCCCAATTGGTATGCAATTGTAAGAAACACTAAATGCCATTTTTCAGTATAGTTTGCGGCTATGGGGCATTGAATTAGAAGTTGAAGAATGCATCAACTAAACTGAAGCAGAAAAATTAAAAATTAAACTGAACTTAAAAATTGAGCAAAGCATTAAATATTGTTGAACTCAAGGGTATTATTACACATCCTAGAATGATTTGCAGAAAATTGTATGCTCTATCCACCTGTTTTTACCAAATGAGTGGTGGCTGTCTATTCTGTTAAATCTGGCAGGAGAGATGTATTCCAGATTCCATCCATGGGAGAGAATCCTCTGTTGCAACCAAGGAGGAGAAGCTTTTCTGCTGTGCTGCCCGCTGTCTGGAACATTATTCCCCAACCCCCCATAATCAAACTTGACCCTATCCTGTTGGTCCTTTTACAAGGAACTCGGGGCCCTGAAAGTGTGGCTGAACCTTCGTTATGAGTGTTCCTGGCTGATTTATGCTGTTTCTGTTGTTTTTAATTTTGTTCTAGCGTGTTTTAACTGTTAGATGCCCAGAGTCATGTACTGTATATGATGGGCAGCCATATAAATTTTAAGTTTTGTTTTTTTTAAAAAGCTACTAATAGCGCTGGTTAAAAAATAACATTACTGGATAAGCTTCTTCCATCATAACACTAAATAATTCTATAGAATTAAAAATACTTTTGTTTATTTTAAGCTGATTATCATGTTGTCTTCCATTCCAATTGTGGCACATCTTGGAAATACAATTGTGTTTCTGCTTTATTTTTATTGTTTTTGGGATCCAGTATGTGACTAGCAATGAACAATGGTACAAGGAATTGGCATGAGTTGTAAATAGTTGTGTTTCTAACTGCAGCAAATGTTTCAGAACTGAGAATAATGATAAATGTTATGGATAATGCCAGAATAGACAGTCTATTAAGAAATCTTCTCAGCTATTAATGATTAAAATCTATATCACATCTTTTGACATGTGCATTGTATTTTTTTATAATTTGTACAGGTAGTTCTCAACTTACAATCACAATTGAGCCCAAACTTTGTGTTGCTAAACAAAACATTTGTTAAGCGAGTTTTGCCCCATTTTATGACTTTTCTTGCCACAGTTGTTAAGTGAACCACTGCAGTTAAGTTAGTAACACGGTTGTTAAGTGAATCTGGCTTCCCCATTGACTTGGCTTGTCAGAAGGTCATAAAAGGTGATCACATGACCCCGGGACACTGTAATCGTCATAAATATGAACCAGTTGCCAAGCATCTGAATTTTGATCACATGACCACAGGGATGCTGCAATAGTTGTAAGTGTGAAAAACAGTCATAAGTCCCTTTTTTCAGTGCCCTTGTAACTTTGAACAGTCACTAAATGAACTGTTGTAAATCAAAGACTACCTGTATTAATATAATTATGATTAAACATAACCATTAAGATATGAATTTGTGTGATTCTCAGGACCAAAATACATTTTTGAAATTTAATTCTCCAAAATATATTACACCAGAAACATTTTTATACTGTATATCATTTTAGACAACTGTGAATTAATATTGGAAAGATGGGATATCTAATATAACAATGGTGGAAAAAGTCATCTTGCAGTAGTACTAATATATCTGATGTTAGTAAAGCTCTTGTGCAGATGCCCATTTCACAAGAGCAAACCCCTTATTTTGACCATTGAGCAGAATTCAGAACAAAGTTGAATTAGCAATGATCTCTTAGGATAATACCTATTTGCTCTATATGTAATAATTCTATGCGCAGTGGCTATAATAAACTATATTAGATAAAAAGACTATGCTGACTGAACTCTGACTTTGATTATACATAAATTGATTCCTTGATAAAGTAGTTTCTTAATGTCTCACTTAGCAGCTCTATTAGTAATCTTAAACATCCTTAACTGTTCCTAGCAACTTTAAGAAGAAAACTGTTGTTCTAATTCATCTTATTATTGTATAATTTGGCTTATTCCCCTCTGCTCACTCCAATACCATTTATCAAAGAACTAGAAATGTGTTGTAATTATTTAATAAAATTAAATAAAATAATTGTCATTTAAAAACATAAGCTCTTTATGAAGGCTAATTCCAAATCTGGAAATCCCATTTTGTTTTTATTGCAAATATACAAAATCTTTAACTTCCTATTTCCCTTCTAAACTGTTTGACCGTAGTAACACAATAATCAGTAAGAATGTGTTTGTTCATTTATTTATCTGATATCTATGCTATCCAACTTCAAAGATGGTATTTACAGTAAGAAAAATGCATCAGTCCCACATCAACAATTTCCAAATGAACAAATCAAAACCACTTAACAGTCCTTCTGAACAGCCTAGAGGGATTGGGGGTTAGGGGCACTGTATTGCAGTCGTTGTGCTCCTTTGTGGGGGGGGAGAGATCACTCTGAATGTCACTCGTGTACTATTTTCCCTCCTTTTAAATATTTACATTAATGTGCTGATAGAGGTCATCTAAAGGGGTTCAATATTGTCAATATACTTTCCAGTAGCTGTTCTGGTTCTTTGGAGCAACCTCCATGTAAACATCTGATCACTCTCACTGCCTTCCTTAAATTGCTCAAAGCATAACTCTTTCTGAGGACATTTGAGCATTGATTCTTTCTTGATTTTGTTATATTTAGGTTTGTTTAGTTTAACTTTTTTCTTTTTCTCAACACTTTATTGTCCTTTATTTGTATACATTTTGTGTATTGTATCTCTCAAAGGTGACTTTGGTTGACATACAGAGATTAAAACCAAGGGGGGGGGAATTCATAAAATCAATATTATCTACAAACTGCTGAAACTCTTTAAGGCTTTGGCAATGTATAAATGTAAATTCATAAAATCAATATTATCTACAAACTGCTGAAACTCTTAAGGCTTTGTCAATGTATAAATGTAAATCACAATATAATAAAACATATTCTTGCCTGTCTGTAAGCTTAGATCCATTAGTCATCTAGTGTTCTTTAGAGTAGGATGGTCCACAACCATTTGGAAGATTAGCAGAATAGGTGACCCACATATCTCAAGAGTTCTGTAGTGAGAGCAGTCCCGAGAAAGATTGCCTCTACTTGACTTGAAAATATCCGCCTTTTAAAAGGACAGAACAAGCAGTATTTTCTCAGAAAAGATTAATTTGTAAATACATGAGGGCTCACTCTCTAGGGATTTACAGGCCAACACCTGCACTTGTTTACATTATACTACAAACCTACTGATATACATTATGGCACCCCAGCACTGGAATTGTAAAGGCATGGGTTACCATCATCCACAACTTCCTAGTCCAGGAAGGCCTGCAGCTAGTATACTACTTAAAGTGGGCTAAGGCTCCACTGCTAGCAGATTCCACCTGCTGTTCTAGTGGAAGCAGTAAATCTAATGGAACCCGCAGTTCAGAGGCTTGCCCTTTTAGGGGGAGTGCAACCAGATCAAGAGCCAAATTGAGAACTGAGAGATTGATAACCAGCAAACCGCAATTTGATTTTGCTGGGATTCAATTTTTTCTTTTGTCCCATCAGAAGTGTGATTCAAGATGCTGATGGTTACTTTTAAAGCTCTACGTGGCATAGGACCAAGGTTACCTGAGGGACCACTTTCTCCCAAAAACACCTGCCTATCCTACACACACTGATAGGAAAGGATACTCTGGGTACGGAGCAGTTAAAAGTATTGGACTAGGAACAGAAAGACAAGTTGAAATCTAGTTTTATTTATGTGAGTGGATTAGATTATTCTCAGATCAAATCTCAACTCTGGACCAATTAATTAGCTCCTCTCACTTCACAGAATTGTAAGAATAAAATTGGGAGAAGCAAATTGTAAGCATACCATCCTGGAGGAAAGATGGAACTTAAATCATAATAAAAATAATATTTTATGCATTAAGTCCTAAAGACTAGGTCTACACATTGAGCTAACTACAATGACTGGACACATACTTAAATGAACCTTTATGAATACAGTCTTCCAGAGCTTAGTTAACAATGAAATGAAGTGAAATTCATCTTAAACTGAATGTCATTCTAACTAATTAGGACCAGGGCAATGAATTTTTAAGTTTTTAATAATATAATAAAGTGTAGCTGTTTTGCATCTAATTTAGAAAAGTGGTACCTATTCCTGCCATAATTTCTATCCAAAAACAATTTTCTCCAAGGTTTTCTAAAGCTCTTTATGTAATTGCTGCCATGTAAAATAGCAAAGAACCCTGTAGATCTTATTCATAGTAATTGTATAATTCCTTGTTAATGCTAACCAACAGCTCAGCATGTGAATTAACGAGTGTTTCATGGCTTTTTGTCTCCATTAACAGTCTTGAAAAGGTGCATTAAGCACCAAATAAATGCCCTTGCTACGTAGGACAGTGGAAGACAGTGGAATTACCTTAGCTGTTGTCTGTAGCTCACTTAGAGCTTTGCTATTTGTTGAAACTGCCATATGCCTTTATCATTTCTTTGTTGCTTTAACTTCTGAATTATTTGTTTCCTCGTTTAAAATCCTGTGTTATCTCTCCATTCATCAATGAAACAGCCTTCACTCTGTATTTATAGAATCTTTGACTCTTAGGTTGAGGATCATGCAATGTTAAGATTTAGTCAAAAAAGATGATGGAAATAAATGGCTCTACTTCTTCTACTTCTTCCCATTCTTCCCATTGCTTAATAACAGAAATTTTGGGCTCAGTTGTGGATATACAGGACTACCTGTATATCCAAATCATGGTGAAAAGCAAAACGTTCACCAATTTTACTGAGCAATCAGTTACTCAGATATAGCAACACACAAGGATGATCGGTGACCATTAGATATTTTCTAACAGCCTCTTCCCTACCAGTTTGATCCCTTCTGTAAGAACTTCATATTTGTAGGCTCACTGCACAGCAAACTGGATTATTTATTTGGCACATGGCAATGATACAATTAATCAGGAGACTACAATGTAAGTATGTAGTAGTTATTTGGCTGCCAAAGAGTGCTAGTCCATTTAGTTCATGCTCACACAGTTATCCAGGATGCACCACAAGAGAAAGAACTAGCTCCATACCAGCAAGATGAGTTGTGTCCTGTGGCATCATCCAGAGTCTTCTCTCAAGACCATTGTCACTTCGCAGTCAGCATTGCATCTGAGCAGGTCCAGCAGTGGCAGAGGTCTGACCATCTGCATGAAACACTGTCACGTTTCCCACCAAAGTGGTACCTATTTATCTACTCGCTGTAGTGGGCAGAAGCTATGGTAAGTGATGGAAGCTCATCCTGCCACACAGTACTAGAACTCAAACCGCTGAAGCAGAAAACATCTTCAGCATCTTTAAGCCATTGAGCCGCCACGCCTCTTAGCAAATTGGATGCCTGATAGATATAAAGTTATTCTCTCTCACACACACACACACAGACAGACAGACACATCCTCCTGCCTGGAATTTCTCACAAACTGGTGAATGATCAGCTTCTCTGAGTAAACATCCAATCTGTATTGAATCTTAGAGTACATCTAAATAAAATTAGTGGCACTTCTAATAAGTGCTTTCATACTCCAAGCATCCACTTAAAAGCAGGTGACTCATTTCAATTAATCAGAATAGAACTGGAAGGGACCTTGGAGGTCTTCTACCCTCTGCTCAAGCAGGAGACCCTATACCATTTCAGACAATTGACTGTCCAGTCTCTTTTTAAAAAACCTTCAGTGATGAAGCATCCACAACTTCTAACGTCAAGTTTTTTAATAGTTATGTTCAAATGATGTGCACTAGTGCCTAAACAAATATTAGCATAATCTGCAGAATGCTGAAAGTTCTATTCTACAAAATGATTCTACAAAATCAATAATTCAAATTTAATCAACAAAAGAATCTGCTGTGTGTCTTAAACATGTTTTGCTCATTTTTGCCTCTTTCTGCAAAATAGGAGATTTCTAAGTAGTTATTCTGTTTGATTCCGGTGTTTGATGTTGATTCATGGTGCAGATTAAAAGTCAGCAATCTGGTAAGAACAACAAAATGCATGTAACCAAGCACGTAATTGGATGTCTAACAGGAAATATCAGAGCTAATTGTTGAAAGTGGTGCCATGTAATTTCAGCACATCCTTACAATGTAATGCCAGCAATTTTGCCAGAGCTATAATTTCCCAAACATAATGAGTTGGCCATTACATGTGTAATGGATGCATATATTCAGGCTAATAGAAGCTATACTGCTATAATCAGAGTTTCACAGTTTTATTTGACTTTATCTTTGCCACTCTAGTCACTTTTAAAAAAATGAAACGTGTAAGAGAATATCGAACAAAACGGCTTAGATCTTAGCACTCCTACAACTTAAAACATCCTATTTTGCATACGGAGAGAGATTAGATTATTCTATTCAAATAATCTAATTTTTAACTTCATTTTCCTTCTAAATACCACCGCTTTTTGTTTTTTTGTTTTTGGTCTGGATATTCAGAAGAAAAAAACAAAGATGGTAATGACAGAATAGCTTCTTTCTCCAATAACTGTATGCAGTGATTCTGCAAAGGCACTCGGTGATCTTTATAGTTTTGGTTACACTTGGTTAAGTGTAATCAAAGCTACTCCACACATAGAGAGGAGGCTTCAATCTCTCTGCAATCCTCTGCTTCACAGAAGTTTCATTCCACCTGACACCCTTCAGCCCCTACATAAGTATGTATGGAGTTGACAGAAAGAAAGAAAAAAGGAAATCCAAAAGTAATATTTTTTTTTACATTTGCTGTGGATTTCCAAAACTAAACAAGTAAGAAGAGGTAGAGAGCCAAGTTTGGTATTGATCCCTGCTTATCCCTAACATCCTAGTAATCTGGTATTCAGACAAGGTCATGCAAAAGTGACAATAAAAAAACAGTGGAAAGAAAAAGACTACAACACATCTCTTCCAACAACCAACACTGAGTTAAGCAGGGATCCAATACTAGACAAAAGTTCAGGCAGAAAACCATGCTCCAATCAAGGAACCAATAAAGAGAAAACCACATCCCCACCAATAGTGGCATGGCAAGGCACTATCTACTAACAGGGAGCAAATCCCACACTCACTTGCCCTGAAGCTACCAAGTTTGGTAACAAAACATCTGCAAATAAACAAGTTCAGAGAGGACTGAGGATTCAATAATTCAACCCTGAGCTACTCTCTTCTATTGAAACAATTATTATTTTACTGACTGGTTTATGCTTCTAGAAATAATTTGCAGGTAAGAGATGTCCTGATGAAGATGTCAGAATCACTTTAAAAGTCATAAACAGTTTTATATAAAAGGAAATGGATGAATACCTAGCAATTTTCCCAAACCCTTATCCCTGAATGAGCTGGAACTGCAGCTCCCAAAACTTTTATCTGAACTTTCTCCAAACCAGTTTTTAAATGACAGATTTAGGAATTTCAGTCTAAAAACATCCAAGGAGTGAATATTGGAGGAGGTAGCCATATTGTGTACATTAGGCTTGTGCTCTTCTCACTCCAGCAGACAAACACCATGCATTCGGCCAGGAAAACTGATAATCCAGTCATTTTCCCACAAAGATAAATTTAAAGATGTTTCTAAGAAGCAAGAAAAGATGTTGAAGCAATAAAAAACAAAAGTTAATCATGCCTGCTGCCTTTCTACATTAGAGACATCTGTTGGACTCTGTTGCTTAGTTTGATGGCCAGGAAATCATAGCATTTTCTAATCACAGCTGCTTCAGCCCATTTGGAGCTATTCTTTCATTATTTAACTTACTCTCTCTGCATTAACTCATCCTTCCCTTTTTCTCTACATAACATCATTATGTATTTAGGGTAAGCTACAGCATGGGAGAAAGCTTAGGTAATGTTTAGGCAATGTGGTGGCTCCTAGCAAAAATGCGGAATTCAGTTAATGGAAATTATACCCCCAGGACCAACCTGACTAGCTTTCTAGTAAGTCTGTGCAAAACTTTAAAGAACCATTTCACCCTGATGGTTCAACCAAAGCACTTCCTCAAAGCTGCTTCATGTAGCAATGTGGCCATCTTGCTTTTAAGAGTGGAATGTCTATGTAATTTTATGTTACTGAGCTTCACAGACCTCTAAGACAGAGGTGTCAAACTGCCGGCCTGCGGGCCGGTTGCATCATACAGAGGCTGTGCCCACCCCAGCTCCGGCAATGCAAAAAAAGTCGTGATACGTTGCAACACATCACGTAACGGGGCGAGTTTGACACCCGTGCTCTAAGCCACCTTCTGCAGAACTTGTATTATGCAGGAGGACTGAAAGACTCATTGTACAATGAACACTGAAGGATAAAGGAACCCACAGCTTCAGCGTTAATTGCAGTTCTCACATGTCCCAAAGCTCTCAAGCCCGAAAGCACTTCAGCCAGAGTTGGGAGAGACAGGTGAGAAGCCATCTGCAATATTCGTCTAAAGTGGAGCTGTTGGTGGCAGAGTGGTTAGAATGAAGAATTGCAGGGTAACTGTGCTTGCTGACAGGAGTTTGATCATGACTGACTCAAGATTGACTCAACCTTCTATCCTTCTGAGGTCAGTAAAATAAGCACCCAGATTGCTGGGGACAATATGCTGACTCTGTAAACCGCTTAGAGCAGGGGTGTCAAACTCGCAATGTCACGTGGCATGTCATGACGTATCGCGACTTTTTTTCCATTGCCGGCAATGGGTTGGGCAGTTTGACCAGCAGTTTGACAGCCCTGGCTTAGAGAGTGCTGTAAAGCACTATGAAGTGGTATATAAGCTTTATTGCTATTTCTAAAGTAGTTAAATGCAACATCCATGCTTTACCCAGGTGAGACATATCCCATCTTCATTTAACTGAAAAGAATTGCATTGCCTCTATAACATGAATCTTCAGTGTACTTCTAAATTACTCTGTACACTTTCTGGGTGAGCCTATACTGATTTCTATACTGATTTCTCGCTCTCAATTTTGCTAATTGTAGTGTTAAAAAGCCTACATGGATATTCCTGTAAAAAAGGTAGCACAGAAAAAAGTGAGCAGTAGTCTCAACATTGCCCATTCTATATGGGTAGAGCCATTAATTATATTAAAAAATTGCAATTCCTTTCCAACACTGCAATTGCTTAAACCTTAAAATGTACTAACATTATAGCATGCCTGTATTTAGTTATTTCAATCTGTTTTGTATAACTAGAAGGTTGAACATCAAAGTAGATTCCTATTGGCACCCAGGATGGAGTTTTCTGGTTTTCTATACATGTTATTCTCTGCCTAACCAGGCTTTGGCACAGTCGGGTCCTACAGATAGTACAGCATGCTGTGTATAATCATAGTGATGCTATGTATAACCCCAGTGATTCAATATACAGAATAGGTGTCTTCCATTTATCAGATGAAATTGAAGGCAATAATTTAGTATATTAGTATATTAGGCCTCAGCGCAGTTTCAGTTTTATTTACATCACTTTTTATCAGAATAATATTTGAAAATAGAAGTACCTGAAAGATATTTATTGGGAATTTACATATACTATGTAATATATAGTACCTCACACAAGAAGTGATATATTTTTTACAAAATCTTACCTGTATTCCATATAGAAGTTGCACTCATTATTTAACAAAAAGTAATTTAATTGCTAAATTATCATCATTGGGGTACATGCTGTTCCTCAAGATTTATAAAGGGCTTGAATAGCTAAGCTTGACCTCTTTGCATTTTACATAATGTCCTATAAATGTGCATTCTGGCTTCCTGTAATATGGAAGACTATTCTCGATTATTAAAATAATTGGACATATTGTAGCTTATATACATTTAGTTTCCATCTCTGGACTTCAGGACATTTTTCAAATACTGTAATCTTGATCTTATTGCAATTATTCTCTAAAATTTCCTCTGTGCACTAATGTACAATTGAATCCAGAGGCTTTTCTTTTGGGACTAATGGATAGACAGCTAGAAAAATGCCATGAAATGTGTGTGTGTGTGTGTGTGTGTGTGTGTGTGTGTGTGTAAAACAACTGCAGCAAGATTATTATATCTCTTTTCTCTAATCTCTTTATGCTCACAAAGAGATTAGAGAAAAGACAATCTCTACATATATGGCTGCCTGGAACTGATTTTTTAAATAGACTTTTTGCATGAAACAAACTCAATTTTTTTTAGGGGGGAAAAATCAAATAATAGAAAAAAGTGAGCTTTTTATAACCATGGAGTAAGAAGTAATTTTATAATCATTTTTGTATTTGCTGCCAATAAAATTGGAACTTTCTTTCTGTTTTGGCTTTTTTTTTAACCCTTTATTTCTGCCCCTTTGTTTTTATTTTTTTTCTCTTTCTTTCTTTCTTTCTTTCTTTCTTTCTTTCTTTCTTTCTTTCTTTCTTTCTTTCTTTCTTTCTTCTCTATGAATTATGGTAAGTTTGTCTTTTCTTTTTAAAACTTTTAATAAAATTAATTTAAAAAATCCTCTGTGTAACACTCTGCAAGGGACAACTCCATTCTCAAACCAACCTGGGCTAGGGTTAACAGTGCTAATATTGTTTGTATAAAGGTTTGGGACCTGTATACCAGCTTTGGGATTGATATGATCCTGACTAACTCCTTTAGTCATCAAGATTTTTCTAGTATAATGGCTCCACATTACACTTATGACACTGAACATGTTTATATTGTTTATGAATATAATGTGTGAACATAGAAAGCAACAAATACTGTATCAGTCCATCTAGCCCAGTATTGTATTGTTGTTAATATATTTGAAGAATGAGAATATGTATCTAAATAAATACAACAATGTATTACGGTAGTTTGGTGGAGAAGAAAACTGGCGTAGGTTGGGGAATATAATGCATTTTCCCAAAGGCTCTAAGTGTAATATGTGCCCCCCACACACACACACTTACACACCTGTCTACAACTCCCAAGCAAGCCGGACAAGTTTACAAAAATGAATTCTAAAGTAGCCAGAAATAATGTATAAAAGCCAATCTCTTTTCCAGGATAAGTACTTTTTGCGACAAAAAAAATGATATGATATCCCAGATTTGTATAGGAAGATTGGTAGAGCGACCATGATGATACGGTGAAAGACAAACCTTTTCTGGGTTCATGTTGTCATATGAATGAGTATAGTGCTTCCTTACTTGAAGAACATCTAGTTACTTTAAATCTGGAAGATAACAAAGATAATCTTTATTAACACATGCAAAAATAAACCCAACAATGAAGTGATACAGTTTCAAGATGCATAGTTCATTCAATTCAACTCTATTTATTTAACATTTTCAGAAGCAAAAGAAGCCATATCTGACTGCAGAAATGTGTACAAATGCCTTCAGTAACATCCATGCTTGCATTTTAAGAAAGATCAAGCACTGAAGCCTAGCTTAGTTATTAGTTCTTTTATTATATTCTATGGTCAAACAGTTTGTGAAATCATTTTCTGGTGAAGCTTTATAAACTGACGCTTGAAATCCTTAAGTCAATTGCGACTGTTTGCTTCTAATTTCTGAATATTACAACAGAATCCACTTACTTCAGTGGCCTATATTTTCTCCTTTGGTTTCTTTGTAAAGAGGAAATACCTGGAAAATAAGCATGCAGTCACAGCTGACACTTCTTTAGCTGCTGTTTAGGATGTCATAAAGTAGTGATGTAGTATATGTGCAGATCCAGAGAGTGTGGCCTTTTCCAACTGACAAATGGAAAAGTTGTCAATGCACTGATTTGCTAAGTGCCATCCAAGAGTTTTTGGAATGGCACCCAGAGTACTAATAATCATTGGGACTACCACGGCCAGTTTATACAATAATCTTTCAGTTTCTGTCTTCAGATCTTGATAGTTTGTGATCTTCTCAAATTTTTTGTCTTCTGTTCTGCTGCCCTACATCAATTATCCACTTTCTTCTTTTAAAACACAGCTATATCTCTGTGTTATGACCCAAGACTTTATCTGTTTGTATTTGAAAAGCCCATAATAATTTAACCTGCTCATTTTCAATTATTTTTCAACTATTTCGTTTGTGGTACATGATAATTTTTACAGATGTTCCAGTGAACCATTTTGGCAACTATATTATATCATTGTTTATTATCAGTTTGTGCAATCTTCTTGCACAAGCGGAGTATATGATTGGCTGTTTCTTCTTTCCACGATCTGCACTTTGAATTCTTTGATGGTTTTTCATTTCTGACCTTTATTGCATTAGTTTGAATACCTTGCTCTTGTGTAGCCAAAATTAAGCCTTAGTTTTATTTTTTTTTAAATGTTCCAGTTGTAAGTCATTGCCAGGTTTCATTTTTATCCACATTCACCTTGATCTTTTGTAGAAGTTGACTGTGTAATGCTTGTCCTTGCCACCATTCTGTTCACTTTTTTTACATAATAATAATAATAATAATAATAATAATAATAATAATAATAATAATAATAATAATAATAATAATAATAATAATAATAATAATAATAATAATAATAATAAAAGTCTGGATAGTGGACGTGGCAGTGCCTGGAGACAGCAGAATAGACGAGAAAGAACTGGAGAAGATAACAAAATACAAAGACCTACAAATAGAAATAGAAAGACTGTGGCAAAAGCAAGCAAGGGTAGTACCAATAGTAATAGGTGCCTTGGGTGCAATCCCAAAACAACTGGAGCACCACTTGAAGACCATTGGCATTGACAAATTCGCCATTAGTCAATTGCAAAAGGCGGCCTTACTAGGAACTGCTTCCATCCTGCGACGATATCTGTAATAACATCAAACATCCACATCTGCCTATCCCAGGTCCTTGGTAAGGACTCGATAGGTAGACAAAATGCCAAATCCAGTCTAAACATCTGGCTGACTGTGCGATGATCCATAATAATAATAATAATAATAATAATAATAATAATAATAATAATAATAATAATAATAATAATAATAATAATAATAATAATAATAATAATAATAATAATAATAATAATAATAATAATAATAATAATAATAAAAAAAAAAGTCTGGATAGTGGACGTGGCAGTGCCTGGAGACAGCAGAATAGACGAGAAAGAACTGGAGAAGATAACAAAATACAAAGACCTACAAATAGAAATAGAAAGACTGTGGCAAAAGCAAGCAAGGGTAGTACCAATAGTAATAGGCGCCTTGGGTGCAATCCCAAAACAACTGGAGCACCACTTGAACACCATTGGCATTGACAAATTTGCCATTAGTCAATTGCAAAAGGTGGCCTTACTATGAACTGCTTCCATCCTGTGACGATATCTGTAATAACATCAAACATCCACATCTGCCTATCCCAGGTCCTTGGTAAGGACTCGATAGGTAGACAAAATGCCAAATCCAGTCTAAACATATGGCTGACTGTGCGATGATCCATAATAATAATAATAATAATAATAATAATAATAATAATAATAATAATAATAATAATAATAATAATAATAATAATAATAATAATAATAATAATAATAATAATAATAATAATAATAATAAAGCTGGAAGGGACCTTGGAGTCATCTAGTCCAACCCCCTGCTCAGGCAGGAAACCCTATACCATTTCGGACAAATGGCTGTCCAGTCTCTTCTTAAAAACTTCCAGTATTGGAGCATTCACTGCTTCTGGAGGCAGGTTGTTCCACTGGTTAATTGTTCTAACTGTCAGGAAATTTCTCCTTAGTTCTAGGTTGCTTCTCTCCTTGATTATTTCCATCCGTTGCTTCTTGTCCTGCTTCAGGCGCTTTGGAAAAATAGCTTGACTCCTCTTCTTTGTGGCAGCCCCGAGATATTGGAACACTGCTATCATGTCCCCCCTCGTCCTTCTCTTCATTAAACTAGACATACCCAATTCCAGCAACTGTTCCTTATATGTTTTAGCCTCCAGTCCCCTAATCATCTTTGTTGCTCTTCTCTGTACTCTTTCTCAACATCTTTTTTACATCGTGGTGGCCAAAACTGGATACAGTATTCCAAGTGTGGCCTTACCAAGGCATTGTAAAGTGGTATTAATACTTCACGTGATCTTGATTCTATCCCTCTGTTAATGCAGCCTAGCACTGTATTGGCTTTTTTGGCAGCTGAAGCACACTGCTGGCTCATATTTAAGTGATTGTCCACTAGGACTCTGAGTGATATTCACTTTTTCTTTCCTGTACATTTTGTAAGCTGCAATTTTTAACTTGCATGAAGGCTTATTCTTGACTGACTTTTATATAATCATACAATGTACACTTTTCTTCTTTGACAGTTTATTTAGTAAACCCCTGTGTCCATTTCTGTAGGGTAGGTATAATCTATCAATATCATTAAGAGAATGTAATGCATAGTGAACACCTATCTGTTTCCTTCTTTTTCAGGCCAAACTGCCCAGTTCAAATAACAGTTCAAATAACTGTCCAAGTAATAATTCCAGAGTGTATCATATTACAGGTATAGCCAAATAATTGGTGACTTTGATGGTGCATCCACCATTTGATTTTCTCCTCTTGAATATATTCTTTACTGATCACCTTTTTAACTTGTCCATGCTTGATGTTATCCAACTGTAAAAATATTATTATTTTGGGAAATACAAGGATAGTGGAACCTAGCGATGGAGATGTCATAAGCAGACTAAACAAGATGTGATGAAATTGCTACTATTTCATTATTACACTCTTTGTCCTACTATTCCTGCAAGATGTTCATGAGGCTGTCCATCATCTCACAACTCATGACTTTCAGGTAAATAGGTAAGAGATGATCATAGAAAAAGAGGGAGATAAAAGTGAATAAGCAGAAGCAAAGATATTTTGGGCATGAAATATATTGTGAATGCAGTACTGAGCCATATGTGTTTTTTAACTGTTACTTCACTTCACTACTGTTTTGTATATTTGTTAATTATTTGCCTTTAATTAATAAGATGAAACATGGTTCACATTCACTGCACTGTTAATTTTGAGCAGATGTTTTGCTGCAGTTCAGCATCTTGAGCAAAGCCCTGGTTTGAGGACAAATGATGTTACTCTTTTAATTATAAAATAATAAGTTTATGTTGTCCAACAGCACACTAACTGAGATTTTTAAAAGATCAAATGGCACAATAAGAAAGTCCTCATTTACAATTCAATCAAGTCAATGAGTTGAAAGAAGTTCAGATCAATCATCTACCTACTAATTAGTACAATTTTAAGATCTAAAGAAAAGCCCCTCAAGGCATTAATGCCTTTGCTGAATTCTAAGCATGAGTTTTCTCCCTTATAGTAGGACAGACTGAGTAGAAATGTTGAATCAAAGCTTGAGTCTTTGAAGCTTAACTGTGCATTAAATATAGTGAAGAATAATAATACAGTGTCTGATTATACACTGATTAAAAACAATAAAATCAAACCTTTATTATTGTCAAAGATGAGCATAAGGATGGTGGGCTACAAAAATTATAAATCATAAAAATAGAACAGAATAAAATTACATATAGAAAGCTAAAAAGTATGAAAACAAAAAATCTTATTTCCTTTCTCTTACCATAACTCTCATCTCTGCTTTCCTACTCATCAGCTAGCATTTTCTCCTTGTTCCCCCACCAGTCCTAATACCTGACTTCTTTAGTGTGGTATTATCAGGAACGATGAGCTAAAACTCCCATCATCTCCAAATAGCATGGTCAAAGACATCTGGCAGATAACAGATTGCTCTGAGCTTTTGGTGAATTGAGCAGTAGTTGTTGACTATCAACATATGGATATGAAAATTATTTTTGATATACTGCAAATCCAGAACAATTTGAGCATTTGGTCAAATTTGATAAATATTGTTCGACCATGTAATGCTGCAGTGCCCAACCTTTCCGGCTTGGTGGCCCTGCATAGAGGGGAGGCAAGTGGAATGCGCACATGCATGCACAGCTCCATTTGTGCAAGCACAAGCTCCCACTGCTCACATGAGTGGAGCTGCATGCGTGAGTGCAAGCACCCTCTGCACACATAAGTGAAGTTGCGGGCGTAAGCACGCTCACCTGTCACTTGCGCAGCCCTGTTCTGAATGGGCCACAGCTAGGTAGTGGACCATGGCTCGGGGGTTGGGGACCCCTGATCTAATGGGAACTTGGTTATGTTTACCAAGTATTCTATGAACATGTAGTATTGTTGAAGAACCTAGACTGAAATATATACTGTATGTTTGGGCATAAGGAGAGTACTGCATAGATTTGTCTGTGTAGATTTTATAGTTTAAGACAATACCAGCTACAAATGTGAAAATCTCTCAATATCTGATTGAACTCATTTTTGTGTCATTTTGATTAAGAAAAAGATGGTGTCCCCATGAATATAAAGGCCAAACAGATTGTCTTTAAACTGAATCTATCAATGAATCTATCTGGATATTACAATGTCTCAAAAGCATGAGACCACCTAGCTCTTCAGAATATTTTTAGCTTCAACTGATTTATTTTGTGGTGAACAGGTGCAATCTGCCCTATTAGGACTTGCTATATTGGACTTTGTTTTCCATTGGTATTGCTTTTGTAAAGTAGAATAATGAAGAATTGGGAAGCAGGGTAACATAATAATGTTGCCACTTATTATACCCAACCATATTTCTAGGTTTAGGTTAAAGTAATTTATAGAGCACTAATTGAAATAGTGCTCATTGAGCTGAAAGAGATCAGATAGTCTCACTGTATAAATAATCTTTTGCCCTATTTTAGGGCTATAAATGTAGGGCTGACATCTAATAGAAGAGCTGGCAGTACAAAAGAGAAGTCCAATTAGATCTTGTGTTTCCCTTTGTTCTTTCCTCCCAAATTGCATAAGCAAGTCAATGCAATAACGGACTAACTCCAATAGAGAATATTATCTTATCTTGCTTCACAAAGCTTGCATGTTGTTAGAAATGCCTCTGTGATGAGATTTGAAAAGTATGCCCTCTACTACTCCTAAAGAATTTGGCAACATGCAGTCAAAAAGCAGTCACCCATTTCCTTTGAGGGGGCTTTTGACCCTGCCTGAAATTAGTGGCAGGCAATTGAATAATGCAGTTGTGATGTTTTTTAGCTTGTTGGTTGCAAATAAGAAAGTAAAAAAGGTTCAAAGGGTCCAATTGCAGAAAAACAGGATGTATAAATATTTTGACCTTCCCACAACTAAGTAAAAATTGTGTAACTCTATATTACTGTCAAAATACATAAAAATGATCCTTTCTAACTCCAAAGCAGATATTCATTGCATACAAAAAACAAACTGAAAGGGAAAGATTGGTAAAGGTAAGGATTTTTAATTTTTTTAAAAATGGAAAATGTAAAGGTTGAAAACTGTCAGCCAGTAGAGTCCTCAGGGTGTGGTCAAAAAAGTGAAAGTGAGGGTCATGATGGTGCAGTTCAAGTTCTGTTTGTTTTTTAAATCTGATGAACATAGAAACTGCTACTGACTACAAACATAGATCTCAGGATGTCAGTGTATGCAATTTGTTGGAGCTACTTTCTTTGGCCCCTATATGCTCAAAGTTAAAGACATAACATTAAATTTACTTTCCCATGCTCTTTTTGTTACTGCCATAGAAAGTAAATCAACATCAACATTACGCCACTGTAATATCAGTGGCAAAGAAGACAAATACATTACAGTGATTCCTGAGCAGCTAAAGGGTTTTTTTTAATCTCAGAACTGTTGAGTATAATTACCCTGCATAGATATTCTACTCCCCCCACCAAAAAAAAAAAAAAGGATTTAAAAAATCTTTCAAAAAAAAATATAAGTATCTCTGATCAGTTCAGGACAACTGATATTATGCTTGGCTATTAGATCAAACAATCATTTTTGCTAATGATGTTTGCTGAGAAGGAAGGATAGACTTACTTTCTCAAAGAAAGATAAGATTTGTTTGTTTCTTTAAACAATATTTATAACCTGCCCAAATCCACAGAGTCTGGGTAGCAACAATATAAGTCAACATACAGGCTACCTATTATGGATGCCCAGCTTAACTAACGGCTCAAAACATGCTTAATACTATGACTTTAATTTGCTAACAGATAGCAAGGAGGATTTGAGCTATGTATATTTCTGGAAAAGGACTTACATAAAGTGGGAGCCAACACTGGTCCACATATCCGGAATATTTAATATTGTCTGACACATCCTGACACGGTGCTATAAGAATTTTAAAGATATTAGTAATATAACAAGAAAAACAAGAAATCTGATATTTCTTGATGCTTCAAGACTTCGGTAATGTGTCCAAGATAGCCTAGCATGGTGATATTCAGTTGGGTGTTATATCAGCATATTGATAACACCTCATTCCAAGCTAATGGATAACTTATCCCACTGTTTTTCATGTGCATGTTAAACAATATAGCAGAGACAGCCAAGCCTGGGAAACCTCACATTTAAGCTCCAAAGGACTCAACATTGCCCTCCTCCATTAAAACCAAATGGAATTGTCCACTTAGGTAAGAGAGAAACATTGGAAAATGGTGTTCCCAACTCTCAGCATTTGCAGATGGTCCAGGATAATATGGTTAATGGTACTGAACATTAATAGAAGTTCTAATAGAGAAGGGGTGGGGAACAGCTCTCCATCTAATTTTTAACAAAGATAATCTACAAGAGCAACCAACTGCAGTTAAAGAAACAAGATGGCAGGATGGTAAAATGGCAGTCATGCCATCACAACTTTTTGAGGAGGATGGATGGTTCAGAAATGTGAAAAATAAATAAAAAGGAACTATAGTACTGTCTATTTTGTACATGCATTAATATCCATGACCAAAAAGACTTTCTCTCTGGGTGCCACTGATCAATTATATTTTTGTCCCAATCAGACTTGAATCCTGACTAAATAGGATCCAGATAAGTCATTTTTATAGGATTTCTATAACTGATTTGCCACAGTCTATAATCTTCCCCTTGGAGAAAGTTGTTAAATACAGCTGGGTCGAAAGAAGACTTATACAGGATAATTTGCATTGTCACCACCTCTTTAAAGGCAGGTGGCACCATGCTCACCCTCAAAGACGGGCTGATTTTCTCCCTGATCCTGCTGCTCAGACTCTATCTAGCCACCTGAACAAGCCAAGAGGGAGATGAATATAGATAAATGACAAAATTTAGTCTATAGATAATCACATCCACTTTCTCTACTTCTAAAATTTCAAAAAGGATCCTAGATTCTTTGCCTCCTTCATCATAATAGACTCTATTTGAATCTGTTATTCACTCCAGAGGAGACGTAGTCAATGGAATCCATTAAGAAACCTGTAAATTTATCTGCTATATCTGTAGAACTTTCTTCACTAAAATTTATCTTCCAAAGTAAACGCATGCACTATAGTCCTACCAACTAATTAAGGATCTAACATATAACATATAACTTGGACACCATGTTAAAAAATGCATCTCTAATCCAGAGCAATTCAGCAAATGAAAAAGCATTCTGAATTGGAAAGGTGTTGTTGGCCCAAGGACACAGTTAATCTAGGGAGTCTTCATGAAGTCTGGATGTTTGCTTAATAGTTTTCTATTAGGTTTCAAAGTCACAGCTGCCCCATCCTCTACACAACTGTCTAAACTCACAAATTGGTAGCCTGAAGGGCAGTTTTCGGGTCCAAGTGCTATAAAGAAATGTTACTAATGACTCCACGGCAAGAAACCCAGCTTTCTTTGTTTTTCTTCAATTCTGACAGCTTGATGCCAGGAAATTAATAATACATCTATATCCTTAAAGTAGCCAATAAATATGAATATGCTGATTCAGTTATGCTTGCCAGTCTGTCCAAAGTAGTTTAAAATTTCATCATTTAGCAAAATTAGAAAATGTCTATTCACACTGGAGTTGGGAATCAAAATAACTTGCCAGAAATAATTGAATTGCTTTATTTCCTTTACTAGATTTAAGTTGATGATATATTAAAATAGCATTACATGCCTTTTATTAGCACGTTCAGCTCAGAAAATAAGCTGTTACACAGGAAGCTCAGAGTATGTTTTCTTGTTTTTGCAAAAAAAACAACTAAAGGCAAAAACTAAAGGCAAAAAAAAAACTAAAGGCAAGAATGCCTCATTGTCTTGAAATAAGAACTCAAAATTAAGACTGTAACATTGTAACACCAACAAAACAAGAAATATATTTTCTCTCTGTGCAGCAGAACTACAAAGTTATTCAGATGTGACCTTCAAGCATAGAAGGCAAGAAAATTGGTATTTCTAGTTATGTTCCAGAAATGCTATCTCTTTTCAGTCCATATTCAGCACTGAAGAGACTGAGCTTTATGGATGTACAGTTCTTTCCTTCTGATCACTTGGGCACTGCTTTCCTATCAAGTGGTTATTACATATTCATTGAATATCAGCACTTAGCCTACTAGGTGCAGTCCAGTACCTTTATCTTGGATTTATGAATATGTAGAGGATGATTCTACGAAAATATATAGCAAATTATATTTGTATACATGCCCGTGGTAGTAATCCAAAATAAATATATGAAAATGTATATGTTATGTTATATTACATTACGTTACGTTATAATGCGCAGATCTGTAGATTGATTTGATTTTGATATGTTTGTTTTGACTTACAGCTGAAACACACACATTTGTGGCTTGATTTTAGTGATTCATGCAATAACTTTGTGTAAAGGAATTCCTTAACTATGCCTAAAAGTAGAAATGCAGTATATAAAGGAGACAGACACATGGAGCCATGTTTTGGCCCCATATTATCATTAATGTCTTCATTCTTTCTATCCGTAATCTTCCTGAGTGGGCTGATGTGAAGTAGGTATCTGAAGTAGATGAAAGCGTGAAGGAGGAATAAAACTATATGTGGTTGCTGGTTGTTGTTTTTTTAAAGAATAAATCAGTATAAACAAGCCTTCTAAACAATATATTTTCAAAGAATAATCATCATGTACATGTAACCAGCAATCCTATCTATTTCATTAGATTCCCTTACCTTAATTTTATTTAATTCCCACCCCAATAAATGGCATAGCTTAATCATAGCTATCTTTCCACTTTAATTTCTATAATTCTTAAGTTCAAATAATTTATTCAAGAATTAATATTCTACAATCTACATCAGCGTTTAACTCAGTTACTGAGATCACTAAGCAAATTTAACCAAAATGATAGGTGTTCCCTGTATTGATTGTGGGAGAGTGAAAGAGAGAAGGAGAGGGGGAAAAACTCTATTGGCAGATTTGTTTATTTCTTATATTTTTGTACTACTATAAACAATCTGTGTCACCTTACTTTCTTAAAAAATATTAAAAAATACAATTACATTTCCTTGGCATCTTTTTGCCATAAGAATTCAAAGAAATTGGTATGGGACGTGCTATTTTAGCCTGTGTGTCTCCCTGTAATTATAGCTCTGTGCTTTGAAATTGACCTTCAAGAATTAAACAAAAGTCATTGTAATTTAAAAGCAAAAGCAATGAGGTAGCAGAATGCTTAATCTCCTTAGACAGAGAATCAGAGAATTTGAAGGAAAAATTGTATCAGCTTGTTAATGTTCAGTCGTTGCATCTACTTGCTATTGAGTTGTTAACATGTGCAGTGTGTCTCTTTTCTATTGTGTAAAAATAACTATGCAAGTCATAGTGCATATCTAACCCAATGTCAGGCTGTATTTGGAGTCTTTGTAGAAAAGAAACTTGATTTGTAGAAGGTTATATTTCTATACAGCTCCCATGGGGTGGTTAGTCTTTTGCATTCACACCTTCAAGAAAGGGATGCAAAGAAATAAACTCTTTGTAGGATTGGCTGCCTTGGGAATAGCCTATGCTAATTTGGGGGTAGAAATTCAAGAGCATTGGTAGATTCATCTAATTAAAATATTAGAATAATAGGTATTCCTATTGTCATCCTGAAATTTAAAAAAGAAAAAGAAACAAGTTTCTACTAGTGAGGATATTATTTATCTCATATAATATCTAAAAAGAATTGAGATGGTTTCTAACACTAATTTGGCTTAATATTTATAAGCCAACAGTCTGTTATGTTTGTTACTTCTAATTTTGATTTATTATTCTATGATTGTGGAACTGTAGCCAACATTGCACTATCCAAACCCAAAAAGGAAGCACCAGCGTTCTGAAATTTGCAGATGTTGAACAATAAACTCCAAGGGGAAACCTCAATGATGCAGACTGAATCAGTGTAAGGAGAGAAACTATAAAATGGAATGGAATGGCTACAGAGGAAGAAGACAGAGACATATTGATGTCATAATAAAAAATAGTCATATAACTGCCTGGAAATATCTCCCTGACCCTGCTGAGAAGATACTTTAAACTGATAATTTTGTTTTAATGTAGCTGGGATCAGTATAAATGGGTATGTTGCCATCCACCCCAAATGCAACTTTACACAGAAAAGGAAACAATGCCCCAAAGGGATTGCAAATCTCACTGCAGACCGAAAATCAATACAAACATGCTCAGCTGCTCTAGTATTCTTTTTTGACTCTTTCAGTTAAAATCAAGAACAACAACAACTGGACAGAGTTGTTGTTGAACAGAATGCCTGAAATCCTGTAAAGAAGTCCTCCATTCAAATTGTTCTCAAAAGGTTTCAGTAGGAAATGTGGTCTTTGCTGCTTCAAAACTAGTCTATTGAAGCTGGTTTACGTTCTGCATTTCTATATACAGATGCAGCATTTAATATTAAATAAAATATAAAAAGAACATATTTTTATTTATAGACATACAAAATGTCTACATAATCAAATGCAGTTGAACTGCTATGTAAGACCTAGCAGTTTGAAAGCATGCAAACATGAGTAGATAAATAGATACCACTTTGGTGGGAAGGTAACAGCATTCCATGCCCCTCTGTATATAGTCATGCTGGCCACATAACGATGGAAGTATCTTCAGACAATGCCGTCTCCCTTGGCTAAGAAACAGAGATGAGCGCCATCCTCTAGAGTTGGACACAACTGGGCAGGGCAAACCTTTACTTTAAAGAAGAAAAGAAAAGGTGGATTGACAGCAGAGAATGTGCAACAGCTATCTAGATCAGTAAAATGGCAGTGGGAATAAATGTACTATATTCAAGCAGCTGGATAATGCATTACTTAGAGCGTCACCTTTTGATATGGGAGACCCGGTTCAAATCCCTGCTGATACCTACCTCTCTTGATTAGATCATTGGTTATAATCTGCAGCTACAGCAAATTTGTGACAAACTTTCTTAATTTGTGTCCCTCTCATATCCAAAGTAGGCAGGTTAAGTAGTAGGGTGCTTTGCTCAAGCACTGTTAGTTATACCTGGTTTTACTTTGCTCCAATATTGTCATTGACTCTTTGTATTACAAATTATATTTGCATTTGCCTTGACCTCACAATATATCTCCAAATTGGTAGAGATTTCCAGGCTGAGTTGATTTCTCACTCAGTACCATCTTTGTTTCAGTATTTAGTATTCCACACACTGTATATACATCATCTTGTCCTACCCATTCAAAAATATTTCAGTGGACTGTCACAATATGTCTTTATGGCTTGTCAACTGTTTATTGCTTATGGAGTGAATTCTCATGCTGTGACAATTTGCTGGTGTATGCAGACATGGGCATGCAGAGAATTCAGAAAAGAACTGTTTTTTTCCCCTGAATATCCTCAAAAATGACATTGGTGAACTAAAAATATGTATAATCTTTCTTTATATTTATTTAAAGACAGCACCAGACTGGCTTGCAAGTATTTCAACAGTTTGGTTATGAGGAGAAGCCTTTATATAATACCTTGATGTATTGTGCTCCCTCTTTTTTCTTTTTTCTGAAGTAAATGAAGGCACAAAATGGAACATCATGCCAGATTAATTCATGCCACTGTCAGTAAATATCTTAATAAATTGTTATTTTTATCACTGGTACTTTCTAGGATCATACATCGTAAAAATATTTGTGGTTTCAATTCGAATTTTATTTTAGGAATTTTCTGGGTGTTTTGGTATATTTGTTTCCAATATTTAAGTCTTTTTACATGGCCACTATATATATAGTAAAATGTTCCTTCTTTGATATAGTATTCCCAAGATTTATTGCTGTATGATTTGTCCACCAGCTTGTGCCTTGATATAAATAGTATTGCTTTTTTGCACAGTTTTTCCTATTGTTCCACTGTTATTACTTTTTAAAATGTTCCATCCATTTTTTTATCATGAAGTGTTTGATTTGTTCTATCTCCCTATGATATTTCAGTAACGGTTTATAAATATGTCATAATAAATAGTCTTGGTTCTATATAAGCGTTTCAAATTCTGCCACTTAGATTGCTTTTTATTTTTCCAGTTACATTAACCATGTGGATTCCTACCTTCATTAAGCAATTCTTACTGTGTCTTTAGTCTATTTCTCAAGTTGAAATGTATCATATTGGCATCTAAGATCAGATCATTCTTATTATAATTAACCTTGAAATAAAAAAAATGGTTTGATGGTGATATTAGTATGAATCATTTGGATTAGCCTTACTTTTCAAGGGATTCCAAATTTTTAACAATTTTTTTTCTTGTATCTCTTTAAGTTCTTGTCTTATGTTGTTTCTTTATAACATGGATATTTATGAAGTCCATTGGTTAACCTGCTTCTTTGATAGTTAATATTATGCTGTTAGGAAATGTTATCTGTTCTGTTCTGTCCAGGTTAGACAGCTTTTTATATAATATAGTCTGAAAAATGCTAGTCCAACTTTCTCTTTCTTTTGAGTCTTTTGAGTCTTTTGAGCAAATTTACTAATCTTACTTTAGTTTTGTTGTTTCACTCCATATAAATCTGTTGATTGCTTTTTGCCAATCCTGTAGATTTTTGTGTGGGATATGGATTTGTATTATTTAAAATCAACAAGTTTATCCTGGGTAATATGTTCATATTCATTGCTATAAGTCCCAGCCAGAAAAATTACTAGCAATCATTGTTTTGATTATAACACTTATTTTAGTAAAACAGAGAAAGTATAAACTAGGTTACAGCATTAGTCATAGCCACGCCACATAAATACCTTTGCCACAATTCCTTGCTTGAAACATCTTTGGTAGGATGCCCTAAGCACAAGCAAAACTCATTTCTACTCAGTTAAAACTACTTATTACCTGCCAGAACTTAGTATCTCTTAACTGAGATACTATTTTGCAAACTAACATGCCTGTTTCTTATTTAGTGTGGTAATGGCTGTAGTGTCTAATTTTATTAATTTTTGATCATTCACTGAGGATTCTTAGTTATATTTTAAGATTAATTATAGTCTCTGTTCTTTTAGCCACCACTTTTGGAACACACACTTATTATAAAAAAATAACTGAACAGAAGCTGGTTACTCATCTAACTGGAATTTGAGCTCAATTATTGCACAAAGTCATACTGGAACCAACAGTGTAGCCAAAACAAATGCTCATTAAAACAGAGGCCTTTCCAGCTTTTATCAACCTTATTTATAATGTTGCCTGTTAGCATCTTATAAGTTCTACAGTATCTATTGTAAATATGTTTAATTATTTTCAATTAAAATAAATCACTTTTTAAAAATCAAGGAAAGGGGTTTTTTTCAAAAATGTTATTATAGACATTTTAAAATCAGTGAAATTCAGAGATTAGCTTCTCTAGATCCATTTGCTAGTTCCAGTCTGACACATTTTAAAAGTCCTCTCCATATGTCACTGATTTGGATGAGGGCAAATATTCCTGCTTGAAAGAAAGCAGTTGCAGGCTGTGAGAGGTCCTTCAATTAGGAATGCAATTGCTGCTACTTTTTTGTCTGATTGCAGCTCAGTTAAGTAAATATCTGTATTCCAATGTGAGTCATTTTTAAAGTGGCTCATTTAGCACAGCAGTCTCTGCACAAGTTTATCCTTTCTTTCTCTGTATGTTTGATGTTCAGCATGAATATGTTACTGGGATTTGACAACTCCATCTATTTCATGAAAATGGACAATTCTCATCTCATATTAGCTTTTCTGGAATTGTCTGAAGTTTCTGCTGATTTTCTTATAGATTGCATTTTATGAGTCTATTTTATCTATAGGAATCAAAATATCTCATTTTGTTTCCTCGGTTTGGATGCTCATATATTTGGGCCATCGAGAAGAGAAGACAGGCTACGATAGCATTGTTTTTGTACTATCTCTGGATTCAGACTAAGACATTTCCTTAAATCTGTGACTCCTAAATCCACATTCAGCTCTCAGCTTAATTTTCTAAGTCACTTTACCTGATTGCAAAGCCTTCTACATGTGATCATTTTAAATACCTGACAAAATTATTGGTCTGGCAATGTATTATATGGGGATAGAATCAGAAGGCAGAGGAAAAAGAATATAAGAAGAATAAGTAATTTTAACTCATTGACCAGTTGGATCCAAATAGAATAGATGACTCCCAAAGGGACATGCATCTCTGTAAGAAAATGACAGTCCCATTCTACCTCTACGTGGACCTCTGCGTGGTTATCTTATCATGACCATGAACCACCATTTTTGAACAAGGGCAGAGAGTATTATTTGCTACTTTGCAAATAACTAGTACATTTTAAATTAATCTTGATTTTCTGATGGGAAGTCACACTGGATGAATTTAATTCAAATTTATAGAGCTACCAATCTCACTAAGCCAGCTTTGGTGAGACAGGCACATATGGTGTGGATTTGGTTTAGTTGAACACATAGATAAAACTACATATAAAATAATATAAAAAATGTAAAATCACTTTAAAAGGTGATAAAAACAGATACAGCCTTTAGGCCTATGGAGGATAAGAATAACTAGCTTAGCAATGGACGATTTGACTGCTAGCATGCTTCATTCTTTATCTTATGTTGGGAGGACAGTGTCTGCTATTTGTCTCTCCAAGGACATCAGCTGTTTGTGATTATTTCCCACCACAGGAACATATGCTACATGGAAGCAAGTACCTTTCTAGAAGGTGGAATTGATAGATTTGGAATAGGCACATGGTTTATTTTAGGAGGAAAATAAAATAAAATAAAATCCAGCACACAAATACCCTGAAGATTTCCAGAAGATAAAGCAAAACAAAGCAGTAATATGAGGGACTATGCACAGTAGAGCCTTTGTTGGAACCAAAATAGCTATGTGCATGTGTGGGGAATAAGGTGATACAGAGAAGCTCCAGAGCAAAGGAGAACCTGTAGGAAGCAAGATTATGGAGAACAGAAAGGTTCAGCAACAGCTGCTTCTTTTGTCTTCTGAATTAGATACAACAGCTGCTTGGATTCTGAAGCTAACTGCACTGAGAGAAGAGACAGTAAGAGTCTGTATGGATTCCAAGAAATGCTTGGAGTGCCTAGGTAACAGCAACAGCAAGATTAAAGAGGAAAGATGAATCCAGAGAAATCCTGGGTGAGGCTGCATGCAGGCACATGAGAAACTAAAAAGCAGTGAGCAACACTTCAGCAAATTGCCTATTTCCTTTAGATATGATTCCAAGGTGCTGGTTATAACTATAACTCTACATAACATGGGATTCAGTTATTTGAGGAATGCCTATCTCCCGTGATGTCTGCCCAGCAATTACAGAGTCATATTTTGGGACCTAGGAAATGTGCCTTCTCTGTCACGTTGCATGTCTTTTGGAATGAAATTGCCTCCGAGAACCTGATGATGTTCTGGAGGATCTTAAAGAATGCTCCTCTGCTGTTCTCTCATGGTTAGACTAGGTAGCTCATACCCTTTGTGGGGTATGTATATGTGTTTTCTGTGTTGTTGGCCAGGTTTCTCATTTTGTTCTCTATTTCTTTAAACTTATTGTCTACTTGCCTTTTCCTCCTTTTTCATATTGTATTCTGTTTGTTATGTTGTAAGGGGCCCAAAGTTTTTCTGGAGATTGGTAGTGCCCAAGTCAAATTAAATTAAATGGTAACTTTAAAAGATTCAGGCTGAGAACTTGGGAAGGGAGGAAAATTGGAGAAGATGATAGGGGACAGTTTTGTTTCTCCAACCCTTTGTTATGCAAAGTCTGGCAAGTATAATGACAGTGGCAGACCTAGAGGCTTCAAAAAATATCATTAAGTTCCTGGGTAAATCTGAAGAAGGTTGAAGATGACAAAGGAATTGGTTAGAAAAGCTAATAAGCATCTAGAAGGAGAATCCTAATTAAAGATTTACATTTAGGCAATCTACACTTAGGGAAGAAAAACCAAATGCACAGGTATAGTATAGGTGGTACCTTGCTCAATAGTAGTAACTGTGAGAGGGATCTCAGAGTCCTAGTGGACAATCACTTAAATATGAGCCAGCAGTGTGCTGCAGCTGCCAAAAAAGCCAACACAGTGCTAGGCTGCATAAACAGAAGGATAGAATCAAGATCATGTGAAGTGTTAATACCACTTTATAATGCCTTGGTAAGGCCACACTTGGAATACTGCATCCAGTTTTGGTCACCACGATGTAAAAAAGATGTTGAGACTCTAGAAAGAGTACAGAGAAGAGCAACAAAGATGATTAGGGGACTGGAGGCTAAAACATATAAGGAATGGTTGCTAGAATTGACTATGTCTACTTTAATGAAAAGAAGGATGAGGGGTGACATGATAGCAGACACAATATCTCGGGCTGCCACAAAGCAGAGGGAGTCAAGCTATTCTCCAAAGCACCTGAAGGCAAGACAAGAAGCAATGGATGGAAACTAATCAAAGAGAGAAGCAACCTAGAACTAAAGAGAAATTTCCTGACAGTTAGAACAATTAATCAGTGGAACAACCTGCCTCAAGAAGTTGTGAATGCTCCAACACTGAAAGTGTTTAAGATGAGACTGGACAGCCATTTGTCTGAAATGCTATAGGGTTTCCTGCCTCAGCAGGGGGTTGGACTAGAAGACCTCAAATGTTCCTTCCAACTTTATTTATTATTATTATTATTATTATTATTATTATTATTATTATTATTATTATTATTATTATTATTATTATTATTATTATTATTATTATTATTATTATTATTATTATTATTATTATTATTATTATTATCATTATTATCATTATTATCATTATCATTATTATCATTATTATCATTATTATCATTATTATTATCATTATTATCATCATTATTATCATCATTATTATTATTATTATTATTATTATTATTATTTCAAAATAGATTCAATTGTAAAATTAATATGTAAGCCTGTATACTCCTAAATGTATAAAGAGATAACACCTAAACATATAGCCTATTAGAACTCACAACCTGCTTAATACAAGATCCCAGTTTATTTATTGTATATCAACCCAGTTTGCAGAATAAAGGACTCTTTTGTAATAAAACCTGTCCGGCGGCTTTACTATCATACTTTTAGAAAGGCCCTGTAATGTAATACTGTCAGGAGAAGTGTCAGGAAAAGCAATCAACCTGAAACAACTTCATGAAGATTAGATTGGAGAGCTATCTAGGAACCAAGAGGGACAGCTTTTAGGGGAGGTGCAAAGATGCAAGAAGCTCAGCAGTGATTGGCCGTGCCCTAAGAGGAGAAAGGGAATTAAGAGGAAAAGACCCTGTTTCCTTCCCACTTCCACCCCCATGTTCCAAATTGTCTGCAGATGTCTTGTTATGTTCACAGCCAGTTCAGCAGAATGGAAAAGAGATGAGTAAGAAGAAAAAAGAGAGCTTTGTATGGAAGTTAGAGCTAGTGCCGTTATGCAGTATCAAGGGCAACCAGTCCTGGGGAAAAAAGTTCCACTTCAAGGCAGAGTGGTAGAATAGATCTGGAACCTTGAGATACATAATAGAACTAGAAGAATAAGTATTATGTAAAGCTAAGATAAGTGCTGAATATATTAGGCAAACAAGAACAAGTTGGTGGCAAAGTGAAAAGTATAATACATTTAAAAACCATTGTTCATTTATTAAGCAAACTTTGTCTTTTCTGATATACATAAGGAGACAACTGTTCCAAATAAAAAAATACTATGTGTTCCCTAGGGCTATCACCATCCCTGAACCCCATGGCAGCCTTAACTATTCAATATTAGGCCTTAAATATTGAGAAATGAAGGACTAGTTGCGACCACAAAAAGACTAGTATTTGAACATTAAACCAAATGTCTGAATGATTACCTTGACATTTTCCAAATGTTCAGACTTAAAGGACATTAAGTAAGCAAATGTTTCTCATTCAGCTCTATTGACAAAAATGCTAATATAAGGTATTATCTGCAGTTTGTATCTGAACAAGAATTTAAAGAAGTCAGGTTGTTCCATATTCCACCCATCTCTCTAACAATTGTATAATGTAGGTTCTAAGCCCTACAGTAGCAGTATGGGATATCATTACAGATATCATTGAGAACCAATGTGGTATATAGTGTTAAGATGCTGGGCTAGGAAAAGCAAGAAGAAGAAGAAGGAATCAGCCAATTCTCCAGAGCACCTGGAGGCAGGACAAGAAACAATAGATGGAAACTAATCAAGGACAGAAGCAACTTAGAATTAAGGAGAAACTTCCTAACAGTGAGGACAATTAATCAGTGGAACGGCTTGCCTTGGGAAGTGGTGGGCTTCATCACTGGAGGTCTTTAAAAAGAGACTAGACAGCCACTTGTCTGAAATTGTATAAGGTCTCCTGCTTGCACAGGGGTTGGATTAGAAGAGCTCCAAGGTCCCTTCCAGCTCTATAATTAACTAAAGGCCCCTTTAGCCAGTTCACTGGTTGCCTTTGGGTTCTTCACTATCTTTCATTCCTTCACAGGACTAATATTAGTGCTAAAACTGGAGGAAAGAATATACCATCTAAACTCCTGAAGAAAAAGTAGTAAGTAAGCAAATAAATAATGAGGGCAACCCAGCAAGTAAAATCAAGCAACTGAGAACCATGTGACTTCTTTGCCCTTGTCTTTGGCAACTGCTGCAGTTTAGAATCTGGCAGCTGCTGTGATATGTGAAATGCATCTTAGTTCATTAAGATCAAAGAAACCAGGCATTTGTTCTCAGTGTGGATGTCTCCAGCCAAAAGTACTTATGCTGATTAACGGCTTTTGCTTGAATTGTTAACCTTCAAACAAGCTACCCCTTGGGGAATTGCTGATGCCACTGCCACTTGTCTCAAAACTCAGCTGTCTGCTTTTTATTCAACTTGATGTACAAATATTTAAATGATAATTGAAACACTAATTAAAGACTATTCAGGCATTCGTAAATGAGATAAATAATCTAATGACAATTTCAAGAGCTGAAAGGCAAGGTTATAGATTGAAACATGGACAGTTCTTCATTCTTTATCTAATCACTGTCTATCAGAGTGATTTTTTTAAAAGAGCTCAACAATAAAAAAGGGTTTCCTCACATGATTTCAATATTAGCAGAGCTGTCAAATTGTTCCTCCATTACAAAAGCGCAATCCAAGTGATCATTTCAGATAGTAGATTTTCAAGAAGCAGAGATTTGCTATTCTCAATGATAACATCAGAATAATAATTTAACAATAAGTTTGATTATGTTTTATGAACTAGTAGTGGGCCTTATTCAAGATGACAATGAGGGTGCTTACCGCAAGGAGGTTGAGGATTTGGTGAATTGGTGTAAGAAAAACAGCCTGGTTTTAAACATTAGTAAAACCAGAGAGATCATTGTCAAGTTCAGAAAAGGCAGGCACAGCCACACGCTTCTGTGCATTAATGATTCACCTGTGGCGATGGTTTCCAGCATCAAATTCCTGGATGTGCAGTTAATAAGTAGGCTGGCTTGGTTGCTCAACAGTGAGATACTGGTGAAGCGGGCACAGCAGCACCTGCATTTTCTCTGTCGCATGAGAAAATTACATCTTCCTTCCCCTGTCCTTACTATTTTCTATACAGGGATGATCGAGAGCATCCTGTCATACAGCATTACAGTCTGGATTGGAAGCATCACTGCTTCAGACAGGAAGGTGGTGCAGAGTGGTGAGGATGGCAGAAAAGATTATTGGCAGTTCACTCCCTTCCATCCAGGACATAGCATATAAGCACTGCTTGAGTAGGGTCCGCAAGATTGTCTGGGACATTACACATCTTCTTCACAACCTGTTTTCCTTGCTACCTTCTGGGAGGAGGCTTTGTGGTATCCGAAGCAGAACATCCAGATTCAGTCACAGTTTCATTCCATACAGTATTAATCTTGTGAACTCTAAAGCTTCCTCTTTCCGCTATGTATTCAATATGGACAGTGATTAATATTTATATGTTATTTATATGTAAGGGTGTAAGTTTATACATATGTTGTATATAGCATGTTTAAATGTGTGTTATGTATGTGTACACTTTTGAGAGCAAGAACTAAATTTCATTTTTAATGTGTGCCAATGTGTCCACAGTAAAAAATGACAATAAAGGTTATCTGTCTGTCTGTCTGTCTGTCTGTCTGTCTGTCTGTCTGTCTGTCTGTCTGTCTGTCCGTCTGTCTTCACTTATCAAACTGCTTCTAATGGTTTTGAAATCCCTGAACAAATCAAGCTGGTTAAAGATCTGTCTCTGGGAATTGATAATCAGTTGATCCTGACCCTGCCTGCTTTTCAGAAGGTATGAAGGACTGTTTTCTTCATCAGTCTTTGGGACTGGAACTGGTATGAACCATATGATGATTCCCCCTTCCCAAACCGGCATTCATGCGTTTGTATGATGTTGCTTGAGATTACATTTTTATACTTTGTTTTATGGACTTGTCACTGTTTGTTGATAATGATTATTAGCCTGAGTTGTACACTAAATAGGGCAGCCACATAAATAGATTAAATCAATCTCTAAGGACTTATCTGAGCATGAGTAAATATTTTTGCGCTTATGGTTTAGTATTCTATGTATCTTTTGTATTAATATCCCTTATTTTTTTCTATAGGCAACTCAAGGTTGCTTTATTCTTCAAACTTTTAATGTATTATTTAATGTATTATTTTACTCCATTTTTTCTACACCATCTTAGGAAGCTATATTTGAACGTCAAAAACTATGAACAACAAAAACTCTACTCAGCCTTGAACCAATCAGGTCATCCTACAATAAAGCCATGGGAAAATAATTTGTATAGCAGCACAGGTCCTGCACTAATGCAAAGTGAGCTTCAATGGTATGACTTGTATGTCTCAGTTTCCACTGGAAATGGACCATTTTTCCTAGAGTCCCTGCTCAGATTTGGATTACAAAAATATCCTTGCTACTAAACAAACAAAATTGGGAAAAAGAATCTTAATATACATACAGTATATTCTTTTAAAAGAAAACCATTCTAAGGAATTTATTAATACCCACAGTACTTATCAATAGGCAATTTTAACTATGAACTTTGCTTTTATTTCTCAGGCCCAGGTTTCAGAACATGCTATCATGAATAGCCACATCATCCAATCTTTCTAGGGTGTCATTTAATTTCATTTGCTGCTCTTTTGAGATGTGTTCTGGGTAAGCCTAGGCATCATCTGATGCAGAAACTGATTTGAAATAATGACAGTACATATTACCTTTGGTTTCCTTTGAGGGGGGAAAAAACAATTCACAGGTGATAATGACAGATGAAAAGGCTGATATTTGTACACAATGTTTGCCCTATGAAAAGAGAAAGGGAAAAATTTTCACTCTGGTTAAAATGGAGAGAAATCTCTATATATTTTAAAACAAATTGATGTTAGCCCCTTACAGTTAAAAATTATAAGGAACACATGTGGATTTTAAATTTTTAAAAGCTGGTTTCTGACTAAAATTAAATAAAATGCAGTCATTTAAGAAAAAGAAAATCTGATTTAATGCATTTCTATCTTATTTGGCTTTCTTCGCCTATTACCATGTGCATTTTACTAGATACATTTTTATCTTATATCTTGTAATTAAAAAAAAACTAATAAAAACAGTGTAAATAACTGACACATCCTCTAACTATTTTTTACCTTCAGTTCTGGAAAAGGAAAACACCACTAGATTCAACAACCAGTGAAAAAATCCTAAAGCCAGTGTAATTAGAGGTAACTGAATCTTGTCAAAATGTCCAATATATCACCTTAAGACTCAGTTATCAGGAGGTCTTCAAACATGTGATCTTGTCTCATGAATTGAGTTCTTAAGAGAAGAATAGCAGCTGGATTGAGTCAAAATTAATAGGAGTGTAGTGTAATTTATATACCCATTTCAAATGCTGTATTTTTATGAGAACTTTCACACTCAAATGTGAGTGCCTGAATACAAAATACAAAAATGGAGTAAGTTCATTTTTATAAGGACTTAAAATAAAATTTTCATTTTTATAAGTGGAATTTGCACATACAGTGATATTTGAAACAGTTCTTTGCATTAATAGAGATTTGGGTGGTATCTTAGAGAAGGGGAAAAACTTTGGTGAAAGTTTAAAAAAAAGAGTTTGAATAAAGACAAATTGGATTTTCAATTACATATTTGAATTTCGGATTTAATTGCCAGGCTCTTTATTCATTTTTCCCATGTTTTTGAACCCATGCGAGCAAGCTGCATGCAGTAAGCATATGTGGCTCAATTAGGCTAATTCAAGATTTTCTTCTTTATTTCATATCTTTTTTCCTAAATCTTTCATTTTGAGCATACTAAACTTTTCTAATCCAACTAATCTCTGGCTTTTGTGCATGGGTTATCCTTTTTTAGTCATAAGATTAATCTGCTGTTAGGGTACTTGCTATTAATAAACTTTCTCAAGTTATTATGACAACATATAACCTTTGATTTACTTTGACAAAAGTGATGTACCTTATGAGGATGTAAGTTTAATTATTATTGTTATGCTCCTTTGGGCTCCTTTAGAAAGATGACTCCTTGGCAAGTCCTTGGGTCAGTTTACAGTAAAGAGAGATGGACTTTGCCAGGTTTGAATTACTAGACATATCTGGGTATTAATAGGGAAGTGGTTACATTTTTGCCCAGATTCACCATAAAAAATAACCTTGTTGACTTTTCTAATTGAAAGATGGGGGAAATGTTTTAATGGATTCCAGAAATTATCAAGGAATTCATAGCTTGAATCAACTGATAGTAATGGCTATTTAGGAAATTTTGAGAGGTTACATTTTCAGTGTAATTTATATGAATCATCTCTTGTCAGCTTTCTCAGATAGACCAGATAGGAAACATGACCAGATTTGCTAATTCTACATTATTGTAAGACTACTTTAACAGAATCTTGCAAATCTGATAATACTTGCAAGATTTTGTTAAGGTAGCCTTAAAGTAAGTAATCATCACTGTCTGTTTTACAGCCTGAAAAGTTAGCTTACTTTCTATGTTTCCTTCTCTGTCCATTAAGCAGCTAAGGGCTATGCCATCTCTTATCTGATTGTTTCCTAGGAAGCATCTCTCCCTTCCTCTCCCCCCATCTCACAAGGTCATTCTCACATACTTTTACACCTACTTTGTAGTATACCCAATTAAAAATTGTATTGTTAAAATTTGTATTGTTTATGTATTGTTAAAACAATATGGTTTGGATGCCTTAGCACAACCAAACAGTTGAAACATTTATCACATTTGTTTATTCAACTGGGAGAAAATGTGATGTTCACTTCCACTCCAAAAATGTGGATTTTGACATTTTATGAAGAACTCTGGTTGTATCAAGGTTAGGGTTTGGCTAAGAGAATTATTTTACATAAATGGAAATAGGACACTCCAATTGTTAGAGTTAATTCAAGAGATATATTCTGTGCTCATTTTTGATATGTTATACTATAAAATGAACAGAGAAATATGTTTCTTTATAGCCTAGGTTTAATAATTTCTTAAAAGACTGAGTGGGTTCTATATTCTATATAGATGTTTTTTTGAAAGCAGTTCATTTTTATCATTATTATGTATATTTTTATTTTTGTTCAAACTTTGCAATGCTCGGCAATAAAATCTATTTAAAAGTATGAGTTACTTGTTTCATAGTCACTCAATCTATGTGCTGTTTTGCCATTGTAATTTTTTTTTGTTTATTATATATATTGTAGTCTCTTTTTTACTTTTTTCTTCCTTTTCCATAGTTCTTATGGATAGGAATGGGCTGTAAATATTGGAATTAACTAAATAAATATATAATAAACTTTCTTAACATTCATCCATTTGCCTTGCTGAAAGGAAAAAAATCTGTATACTGCCTGCTTATATAAACTGGCATTGCACCTCATATTCTGTTTATTGCCAACTCATATCTTTTCAGTCAGAATACAACAACTTCCCTAGATTCACTTAACAAATTCATCTTGTGTTTTTTCCATTCCTAATTTTTCTTTTGTAAGGGATTATCACGAAATTCTTCCAATCATCAGGTGTGGTCTTCACGTATATTCCATGTGTCACATTCTGGTATAGAGCAGATTCCCTGAGGATGAACATGAGTCCAAAAGCTCAGAAGACTGAACCTCTGGTCCCGGTGACCGACCCAGATTGGATCCTGCAACATTATCCTGAGACACGTATATTTGCTTTCATTTGTTTAATAATACAGCCCATGTCTTACTTAATCTCTAAAGAAGAATTTCTTCAATAAAGATGGATACAGAGAGAGAAACCTGCTTGGATCCAACTAGAATCCTATTTTCTGACAGTGCTCTAAAAAGAACCTGACATTTTCTTCTATAGGAATAATATGGTAATAGTTCTGTATCCATTTACCAGGATATAAATTTTACTGAACTCAATTATATTCAATTTGGAAACATATATAGCAAATAGGATATGTATGAAACATATATGTTCTCACATATGTTTGGGTCCTAGGCTTATATTAGTCTACTTAGCAGGAAAATGGTATATTACCAGTCGTACCAATTTTTTTTAAAAAATGAGTAGATTTCTAAAGTCAGCTATGGTTAAATAATTTGACAGCAGACTACTTAAATGGATTAATGTATGAATGGTATTTTAACACGTTTCACCTCCCTTTTTATACATTGATCATAGTTTCTGGTTTCTCTTATTTGCTTGTCATGTCTCTCAGCTATAGTTGCACTCTGTTATTCTGTAGATTATTGCTCTGTAATTAAAGTACAATTATTTACCATGCTCATCCAGTATAGCAGATTCAACAATTAAACCAATTTTATTTGGTGGGACTGATTTATCACATGGCATGAAAACTTGGCTAAAATTGATTTTGGTTTCAGATTTCTTTGCACAGTACTGATTGATGGTTTAGTAGTCTAAAGTTTTGACTTCATAGCTTACGATTGATTATTGCAGCCTGCTGGTTAATAATTCTGCTGCACAATTTACATTGTCATCATTATTTTGGAGTAGCTTTTTATTAGCAACATTTACAGTAAAATAATTCAATCATTTCATAATTTGTTGAGAGATGGAAATTTGGTCGTGTGATACTGGTATCTAGTATAATCATTGGGCTCTTGCAATAATTCAATTTAGTTTTTCAGTAATCGTTTACTTCTTAACAAACACATACATGTTCTTAAAAATTAGTTGTAGCTGATTTAGAACAGTAGCTGCTTTAATCAAAACCTATCAAGGCTACAGAAAGACCCCACAGAAACAATTTTTGCAATGGCATTCATATACAGTATTTGAACAAACCTCTATTCCTTAATTTTAAGACGCCAAATTACAATTCATAGAATAGAATAGAATAGAATAGAATAGAATAGAATAGAATAGAATAGAATAGAATAGAATAGAATAGAATAGAATAGAATGGAGTGGAGTGGAGTGGAGTGGAGTGGAGTGGAGTGGAGTGGAGTGGAGTGGAGTGGAGTAGAGTAGAGTAGAGTAGAGTAGAGTAGAGTAGAGTAGAGTAGAGTAGAGTAGAGTAGAGTAGAATAGAATAGAATAGAATAGAATAGAATAGAATAGAATAGAATAGAATAGAATAGAATAGTTGGAAGGGACTTTGGAGGTCTTCTAGTCCAACCCCTGCTTTGGCAGGAAACCCTATACTGTTTCAGACAAATGATTGTCCAATCTCTTCCTAAAAACTTCCAGTGTTGGAGCATTCACAGCTTCTGGAGGCAAGTTGTTCCACTGACTAATTGTTCTAACTGTCAGAAAATTTCTTCATAGTTTTAGGTTGCTTCCCTCCTTGATTAGTTTTCATCCATTGCTTCTTGTTCTGCCTCCAGGTGATTTGGAGAATAGCTTGACTCCCTCTTCTTTGTGGCAGCCCCTGAGATATTAGAACACTGCTATCATGTCACCCCTAGTCTTCCTTTTCATTAAACTAGACATACCCAATTCCAGCAACCATTCTTTATATGTTTTAGCCTCCAGTCCCCTGATCATCTTTGTTGCTCTTCTCTGCACTCTTTCTGCAATCTCAACATCTTTTTTACATCATGGTGACCAAAACTGGATGCAGTATTCCAAGTGTGGCCTTACCAAAGCATTATAGAGTGGTATTAATACTTCCCGTGATCTTGATTCTATCCCTCAGAGCATTTCATTATGCTCTGAGAAGGTGTTGGCCATGTTACCCATAGTTGGATCCCTATTGTAAAGGACAAAGGTAATGTCTCAAAGGGCAGGAGAAAGAGCTACTACCAAGACTCAAGACAAGGGAGGCTTGGGTCCTTTCTAAGAAGCTGATTTGAGAAAATATCTCTGTCAAGCCCATTTCTAATTCATCCCAATTCACGTGAAGATAAAGTGTGAAAGGGAGAAGTGCACTTAGATTTCCAAACTGTTCCACTGGGCTGGTCTATCTTATAAGGCTGACATTTGATACATTGATCAACGCTTTTACACTGATTTCATAATGACAGCAGTAGCCTTTCAAAAATGGCTAGGAACTACCATTTACATTTCTTAAAATTTGCTAGAGTATCCAAGTTAGTGTCAGTTTTGGGTACTGCAGGACATTAGAATGGAAATTTAGCTTTCTAATTCATAAATCCAGGATTATAGCAGGTGTTGGTTGATCCTGCTAGGCCCTGTGATTCCACAACTGCTAGACCAGGGGTAGGCAACCTTGGCTCTTTTATGACTCGTGGACTTCAACTCCCAGAATTCCTGAGCCAGCTATGCTGGCTCAGGAATTCTGGGAGTTGAAGTCCACGAGTCATAAAAGAGCCAAGGTTGCCTACCCCTGTTAGACAATCAATTGCAAGCAGTAAACAGTTGTTCCCTGGTTTGATTGCAACATTCTTGTTACAAAGAGCAATATCTTGATGGTAAAATTTGAAAGAATTTCTTGCTTGATCAATAAATAGGACTTGGGAGAATTAATTTTAGATTGCCATTTACTCATTGGTGACTCTAGGTCAATCAGATTTACAATGCAAGGATGAATGTGGGGTTTGGATTAAAACATTTACATACTCAACTGTAAACTTTGGAAACAAGAATGCAATAATCGGTAAAATACTTTTATAAAGTTCCTACTGGTTTTCTTTCGCTGGAGAATATTGATATTATTGTTAAATGTACTGCATATCTTGAAGTGTAATAATTAGGAAAATTTCACAGATTATTACAGAAGGAAGTACAAGTATGGTTAAAACTGCATTTTATATTTCAGAAGAGCTTCATTCCATCTCGCACAGTACAAAAATGTGAAAATATTCTGGCATTTCTTTAAGTTTTAATTTTGTTTTTAACATAAAACAGATATCAGCTGCCATGCATCAGGTCTACTGATTTATGTTTTGTCTTTGGGTTTGTATCCTGTATGTCAGATAAATGAAACAAATACGATTAAACTACAGAGCACATTTTCTCTTATCTGCCATTTGCTGCTTCTGAATATGTTAATGTTCATGTTTGTAAAGCAGATTTTTTAGTTTGTATTATTTCCATTCTAATAAGTTGCCCAGGTATTTTACAAATTGCCTTTTTAAAACAGGAAAAACCCTTGCTTTTTTCCCCAAGACAGAGAGAATGTAACTAATCCAAGACCACGCAGCTGGATTCTGTGTCTATGGCAGGATAAAATCGTTTTTTTTCCTCTTCTTTAACTAGCAAATCAAAGTAACTCTTATGTTGGTTTATACATTCAAATATTAGGTCTTTCCTCTTTACTCCCTTCCTCAAATCTGTTCTGGAAGATCTGCTACCTATTAAAGCTGATCTGGAAAGAATAGCAGCGATTACATTTTGCAAGTGGCATCTCTTTCACTAATAAATGAATATGGTCGGGTAGAATCTAAAAATCTCCTATCACCCAAAGTGAATTTAAATAGTTGGAGTGCAAAAATGGATGCATGATTTGATTACTATCTTAAATTATTATAAGGGTAATTGGACAGCAGTTCAAGGTTTTAAAAAACAGAAGCAAAGAGTTCTTGAGACAAGATCCAAAATCAATCTAGGTTTGATTAGCCAAAACTCTTCCCATCCATCAAAGATAGAAATCAAAGGGGGGGAGGCAGGGGGAGGATATCATCATTATCAGCAAAAATCAAAGTGTTCAAGAAGGCTTTTATAATTAAGGGGAAAATGCAAAGCATGCAAAAGTATTCATTGTTTCAGTACCATACTGCATTTGAGGGGATTCTTAAATATATAGTATGTTCCAGCTCAACATTGCATGCTTCTGTTAGCCCTGATCCCAGGCAGCAATCACATGAGACTCCAACACACCCCTGAGTAAGCCAGCTTGTGTTAAATGCTTAGTCTTTTTTGTATTTTTGCCTTTTGGTTTTCTGTTTGAAAATGGCATTGTTCCTATGGGCTGGATGGTTTTGTTTCCAGGTGTAGATCTTTGGGTTGAGCCTGAGCATCTGAATCATTAGTAACCTTCTTTTTCCTCCTTAACATGACTCATAGGTTAGGGGCATTATATTAGTTGTCTTATTTCTCTGGACTCAAAAAAACCGAAACATTTTAGCCTCTTTCCCTTAGTTAATGGTTCTTGTATATTTCCATCAAAGTTATCAGCTTTACCCCCTACAGCTATCACGTTTAATTGTTTTATTTTCCTTAGTTTCAATGTGTGTATATTTGTGTATGCTACAAGTCTACATATGCTTACCTGGAAATAAGTCTTACAGAGGTCATCTGAATGTCCTTCTCAATAGACATTTATTGGATTGCACTGTAGTGCATTATTTTGAACTACATTTTTGCAATTGTATTTTACACTATTATTATTTATATTATCATCACAACTGAGTGAATCTTACTCCCGTGTTTTGCTTTCACAATTATGACAGAAGAATCCAGCTATCTCTACAGCAGCAAGGACCTTTGAACCAAATGCTACCATTAAAAGCAAGTTATTGAAATTTGGCAGTAAATCTCAAAGTAATAATACATAATTTCCTACAGATTTTCTGCAGTAATAAGAAACAAAAATATTCAGATCATTTTGATTATGGTTATTAAGAAGCAAACTTCAAGAATCCATACAAAATTCTAGACACTATTCTTATGTAATGTTCTTATTGGACATTATCCATTGTCTTCAGCTGTCCTGTTCATCCCTTCCCCTCCCCAATACTGAACTAACATAGGGTAACTTTGATGGTTAGCAGTGTTGGTCTTATTGATTGATTGATGTGCCAAAAAGTCATTTTAGACTCTTATTGACCAGATAGATAGATTTTCTCCATGATAATATATCCCTAACCTGTTCTTTCAAGTCTCCCAACATTACACTTATTGCTCTCCACCTTGCTGCTCTTCTCTCTCCTTCTACCTCTCATTGAGTAAGAGAAGAGAAACTATGGTGCTCCCTTCTTCTCCCGTTATAGCTCCCACAGCACTTGCTAGGGCACTGTTTGATCTTTATTTCTGTTTTGATATTTTATTAAACTTATTCAGGGAAGGTTCAGAGAAACTAAACACACGCTAAGCAGGATAACCTATGAGCAGATGACTAAGCCTTAAGAAGAGAAACTGTGGAAACTGGTATATTTAGTCTTGAGGAAATGCAGTTGGGGATATAAAAGCACCAGATGACACCAAATTTGTTTTCTACCATCTCAAGAGTGTAGCCTGCAAGATCAATAGTCTTAAGTTACAGGAAGAAAGAATCTATTGAAATAGCACTTAGACAACAGAAACAACTACCTAGAAAGATAGTAGCTCTTGTTGAGATATCTTCAAGCAAAGGTTGGATAAACATTTGTGAGGAATACATTAACTTAGCACCCTATATGGAACAGGAAGTTGGATTCAGAGGCCTAAAATATTTTTTTCCAACTCTACAAGAATTATCAACACCTTAGCAAGCTTTCATCAAATACCTAACTTATTATGCAAATATTTCCTGAATCTTTATATAAACCAGTTGTGTTTCCTTTCTAACCTGGTGCCACCACTGGAAATTGTAGATTCATGCATGGCATCTGTGAATACTTATTATTGGTGAAAGGTTTGTCACATAGACATTTCAGTTGAGTGAAACCATCTGCCAGCTGTTCCTTGGTTTTAAAAAAGTTGATTTCAAGTGATGAGCTATATTCCTAAAAGAATAAAAGAGCTACTGGGAAGAACTCGTATGTATCTTCATAAACAGCTGATGTTATTTTTAACATCCCCATTATGCTGGGATGAAGGAGCATATGCAGCACATTCTCTGGATGTAACATGACCTTTTATAAATCCACAGTGAAACCTCATAGACATTCCATCCTCATCTCATTGTTTTGAACATGAGATAAAATTCTATCTTTGAACATGCTAATGAAACTCCATAAAAATTGAATGAAATTCTTTTAACAAGAATTTGGGGGGGGGGTGTTGCATTTTGAAACTTGCAATTTTTATTTGAATATGTTCAATTTCTTAGCAACTATTAATTAATTTGGAAGTTAGCAGGCTTCACATATGAAATTTCATAAATCATGTATCATAAGATACAACTTACATTATACATCACCTATCAGAACTGATATTAATTACTACATGATAATAACCAAATATAGTTATAGGTATTTAATTAGTAATTTAATGCAATGCCTCAAATTGATGCAATAAACTTTTGAAATATAATTTGAGTTTTCCAACCAAATAGCTGCCTTTTAACTTTCATTTTTTTAGTTTTGTGAAATTGTATTAAGTTTTATCTGAATATAATCCTTAATTAAAGGGCAAAATGTCTAAAATGCTACATCCAGATAAAAATAAAAGAGGCATTCTAAGAAATATCAGCTTACAACTCTTATAATCTTCATTTTCAGAAAGTGGCCAGAAATTCTACTTGGCTTCAGTCTGGCATAGTGACTCTCATCCATCTGTCCTTGTACTGCTAATTGGGTAATTAAATCTGAACTAGAAAAATTCCATATCTGTTTTATGTATTACTTTATTGCCATGTAGTAACTATCCAGATTTTTGCAATCCAGATCTTGAAGGTGTGTTAGTAGTAGCAGTGTAGTAATCTTTCTCAAGGCCAGTTTGCCTATCAGTGTCCTTCAGACAAATAACTGCACATGCATGGTGCTTGCAATTCAGTTATTGTTGATATCACAATTATGATATTTGCCATTCTTATATCACAAATCTTTGACCTCACCTTAGCAATATGTCTCAGTTCAGAACTTCTCAAATATTGTAGTACCATAACCCTCTAAAATACATATTAATGGTAATGGTAACAAAGAATAAAAATAAGACAATAGTGATAATAATGTAATATTGATATGAATCTCTGCTAAAAAAATTAAAATTTCTCCATTTGTGTAACTATATTCCAGAAGCTCAGGATGCCAATTTTTAAACCTCTAGATAACTGGCTGGAGATTATGGCATTTGAACTTATCTCTGCATCTGAAAGCAAGCTAAGTGGAAGGTCAATTGGTGCAGCAATTGGTGAGACTGCCCTTCAAAAGCAGTGAACTTCATCAGTGCATATCTTGATGGTTACCAATCCTCCCGAAGGTTTCAAATTTTCCTTCCTCCTAAAAGTAGTATTCTCCTGCCCAGTTCTTCATCAGCATCTTTGGGCTCTCCTTAACAAGCATCTTCAAAGTAGGGAGGTGAAAGGGGAAGATGGTAAGAGATAAAGGGGGAATTGCATTGCAGGAGGAGAAATAAAGAATAAGAAAGTGACTCAGACTTTATGAGAGAGCTCTGGAGTCAAGGAATTTGTCATTTGCTTTCTTTAACTATTTTGACTATCTACTATCTTGGAGACTTTCAAGAAGAGACTGGACTGCCATCTATCAGAACTGGTGTAGGGTCTCCTGCTTGGGGCAGGGATTGGACTAGATGACCTGCAAGGTCCCTTCCATCTATTCTATTCTATTCTATTCTATTCTATTCTATTCTATTCTATTCTATTCTATTCTATTCTATTCTATTCTATTCTATTCCCCAAGGATCCCAGCCATGGTAATCCAATAATTGTGGCCATCATAGAATAAATCTGAGAGCTCTTCTAATCTTGGGATATTTGTTTTATTTAATAGGCCACTTGATATATCACAATATGCAATATAAAACCATTAAAAACAATGCAAAGCAAACAATCCCAAAAATAAAAAGCAAACTGAAGTTCTAAGGGAAGAGTCAGGTTTTAAGAGCTCATTTAAATTGTCTAGTTGAAGTTACTTTGAGCAGAAAACTTTCAAAATCAAGAAAGAATTCATATGTCCCATGTTATTTTCTAGCAATATGAACCAGATGCCTGTGGCAAGTTCATAGGCAGAATCCGAAGCCTTGCCATTAATATTTTGTAGAAACTAATTGTTAGGTGCATTTTCTGTCTGATTCTGAAGTTAATATATAGGCAATAAGAATCTTTATTTCATGAGTATTTTAACCTGTGGGAAGAAAAGTCTTCATCCTGGTTCATCCAAGCCGGGAATAAATAAAACAACATGGCGACTGCTTTGGGAAGAAGGTTACAGTTTATTGAAGAGCCAGAAAGATGGTTCTTGCAGGAAGGAGAGAAATCAAGGGAGAAGGGCTGAGCACATGTGGAGTAGGTTTTTATACCCTCTGAAAGCCTTTTGTTTGGAAGTTTCCTGTTCCTGTGGCATGAACTTGGAGGCTATTTCCTGTGTCATGTATTCTGACCTGAGTTTAGGTGTGCCTCTCTGGTATTCTTGATGGTAATGGGTTAGTCCTATTATGTCCCATCTCAGGTGGGGTATGCAGATTTTAGGTCTTTTGTCTTCTTCAGCTTCTAGCTGGCTCCAACTTTCCTGATGGTTACATCTGCATTTGTATAGGGCTGGCTCCTGCTTGGGGCAGAGAGAATTGGGGGCAGGGTTGGCTTCTGCTTTTAAAAATCCTTTTGAGGAAATATATTTTTCTGCCCTTTTAATATTTCCTTCTCTGAGGGGCTGACTTCCCACAATTCCCGCTTTGTGCCTTACGTGTGAGAATGACACACTTACTGGCACAAGATTAAAATTGATCTGGTCAGGGAGACTTGGTAGACAAACTTTAAACTGTTAAGCCAAAAAAGAAAAAAGAAGGGGGAAAGACACTAATGGAGGCAGCAGAAAAAAAATCCCTTCAGTGGCTCCCAAAAGGGGAGCCTCCAACCCATAAAGTTCTAAAAGTGAGGGCAAAAATTTTGTTAGGTGGAAAAGAAATTTATAGTGTCCAATATTCTGTGCCAATCATTTTCAAATGTTGGATGTCACTTTTAGCTTCCAGTCAGGTTTGCACATTCCTCCCAAAATTCTTCACAGCCATGGTTTGCCTCAGTACATAATCACTGCCTGCCCATTTTCAAGGGTTGTTTCCTGCCTTAGCTCTTAGTTCAGTGCATCCAGGTTTGTAATGTCCAATTGAGGTTAGCCAGTATTACAAGCCAGCTATCAAATTTTTCCTTAAATTGCACATAATGAGCTCTAGGACTCCCAATCTGAGTCCACCAGTGCAAGATATTCAGGGCTGAGGTTTGGGAATCTCTTTCCTGCTACTTCCTCAGTCAGGACATATGAATTGCAAATTACCTGAGGGGGCCTGGTTTCCCCCCCCCTTGGAATTTTCTGGCAGTTGTGCATGCAAAGCTTTACTGAAGGTAGGTGAAAGGTAGGTGAAAGAGACTCAGTGTGATTATGAATGGTGTGTGTGCATGTGTATGTGCAGCTACTAATACAAAACAGCCAATACAAACATTCTGGATAAATTTTCCCTCCCACCAGATAGAAGTTCAAAGTGTTCAGTACTTGCTGTGCCAACTATTCCCAAAAGCCATCACTCCATAAATACATTCAACTGGCTTGTTACAATACAAATGGGCAAGAAAGAAAAACTTTACAATGAGTTTCCACCCTCCCCCCATAGTCTTCCTAGGCTTCACATGGGACCAGTGGCTCCAGGAATCCTTCCTTCTGCATCTCTCACAGGCATCTGGGGGAATGGTAGGACTTGGGAAGATGTTCCACTCAGGTTGCATGGTGGCCTTTTAGTGGATGGCTGGATTCAAAACTCAATTCCATGGCTCAAATGGATGGAGGCAACATCTGGGTCAGTGTGATCTGCTTCCAAAGGTTGGGGGGGTCATCTATGCAGGGCTGAAAGACATGAGAATAAGATTTTGCCCCCCCTTTCTGGGTGGACTCTCCCAGGAGAGGCAGACAAAAGGTAGAGAGAACAAAGGACAAGAAAAAGGGGGGGTAGCTTGCAGGCAATTTGAAAAGGCATTAATATTGCAGTGGTCAAAGAAACAGATAGGCAGACAAAATGAGGACAATCACAGATGAGGACAAGAAAAACCTGGATTCTGGTAAGAGAACATACATGAAATGTTTCACTTCTGAACTTGAACATTTGCAACATGTTAAAGATAAGAACTTCAACTTGAAAAAAAAGAATGCTAGGCAGCTTGAGGATGCTGAAAGCTCCAAATAATTTTAAAAGCCTAATATTTTAAGGTGTGCAATTTTCCAGGGGCAGGAGAATCCACCTTTAACATTTATTCTAAAATAGACTACATTATTTTAGAGATTGAAAAATGCTTATATGTTCCAGGATTAGCTTCATAGTAGTTTCACCAATTAGTGATAGGATAAGAAAAGTAACTTAAGAAAATTATTTCCCCACACAAGCAGACTTGAGCTTCAAAAGGCTCTTGTAGCTAGACACACATTTTTCAGGAAAAGGATAGACAGATAAAACACATACAGTAAACACAAGTGAAACTTTTCCAGCAGATGAACTTAAAACATTCCCTCCTAGTAACTTTGGGCTGTTCTTAAGAGTACAAAGAAAGAAAGAGGAAAAGAAAAAACAAACAAACAAACAAACACATTTCTCTTCACTCTGTTTGTTGGCCAGACAAACAGAGTGAGGGTATTTTCTTTTTGTGGCTTATTTTAAGCAAAATTTCTAGCAGAATTTAAAATTCTTTTCTCTTTGGATTTGAAACAGTTAACAGTCACATTTACCTCACACACAAAAACTTTGACAAACATATGTACACAAAGACAAGGAAAACAGAAAAAGAAACAGAAGTCTTAGCTTTACACATCCTAGTCATTCCCACCATAAATTTCAATTAACTCAAGTTAGGGAAGGCTCAAATCTTAAACATACCACGTGGTTACAGAGAGAGAGAGAGAGAGAGAGAGAGAGAGAGAGAGAGAGAGAGAGAGAGAGAGAAAGAGAATCACTATTTCTTATTTTTCCCTTTTAAGTACCTTTATTTAGCCAAATTGGTTTCCCAGCAAAGCCCTAGCAAAGCCCATTCTTCACAAATTTGTCTTGCTCGCTTCCTTTTTCATTCCATCCAGGACAGGCACTCGCCTCTCATCCCACACCTCGAGCAAATCTCCAATAAGTGTCCTAATTCCAACCCTCGAACTGCAGCTACCCATGTTCCCCTTCCGATGTGGGGTCCAATCTGGCTCAGTCGGGTTTCTTCCTAGCAGCACTTCCCAGCTGCTCTTAGCGACAATAACCCTGCCGCCCCACCTCAGTTTTTGGGCACTAAAAAATTGCCCAGGAAGACTCCGTTTCCCTACACGGAGTAATGAACTTCCTATTTAGGGAACACCGTCACTTTGCAGACCTCAAAAATACATTGTCTGAGGAGGACCTGCCGCACAGGTACCCGGCCTCCGTTTACACCCTGCCTGCAGTTTTCAGACTTACGAGAAGTCTGGGAGGACCTGTGCTTTGTGCACTAGTACCAGCACCTCCTATAGGTGAGCTTTGCTTACAGGGCCTTACCAGCTAGTTGCCCAAATCCAATTCTCTCATTCACTCATTCCATTCCATTTTCACACAGCCTCTCCCTTTTCCCTAACAAAAGGTCCTGCACTCTGGCCAAATCCCCATGCTTTCCAGGGTCTGCCACTTGAACAGATCCTTTTTGCGGCTAGGAAAGACGAGAAGGAGCAAAATCCAACTGTGATTGGGAAAAAAGGGTCTTCTCACTCACACACACAGACATATACACATTTCCTTTGTTCCCCTGGGCTTTAAAGTTAAAATTTAGAGGTACTCACCTTCACCTTCTTTCCAAAGCAGCCCTTGAGCTCAAACCCAAAACTCCCTTTACTACCCTGGCTCCACATGGACCTGGGAAACCCATCTACAGACACAAGGGGTCTGCTGCCGGCAAGATGGAGCTTACCAGTCTCAGTCCATTGGAGAGGTTAGCTTGGAGTCCCATCTGGGTCGCCAAATTGTGGGAAGAAGTCTTCATCCTGGTCCATCCAAGCCGGGAATAAATAAAACAACATGGCGACTGCTTTGGGAAGAAGGTTACAGTTTATTGAAGAGCCAGAAAGATGGTTCTTGCAGGAAGGAAAGAAATCAAGGGAGAAGGGCTGAGCACATGTGGAGTAGGTTTTTATACCCTCTGAAAGCCTTTCGTTTGGAAGTTTCCTGTTCCTGTGGCATGAACTTGGAGGCTATTTCCTGTGTCACGTATTCTGACCTGAGTTTAGGTGTGCCTCTCTGGTATTCTTGATGGTGATGGGTTAGTCCTATTATGTCCCATCTCAGGTGGGGTATGCAGATTTTAGGTCTTTAGTCTTCTTCAGCTTCTAACTGGCTCCAACTTTCCTGATGGTTACATCTGCATTTGTATAGGGCTGGCTCCTGCTTGGGGCAGAGAGATTTGGGGGCAGGGTTGGCTTCTGCTTTTAAAAATCCTTTTGAGGAAATATATTTTTCTGTCCTTTTAATATTTCCTTCTCTGAGGGGCTGACTTCCCACAAACCTTTTTCAAAAAGCTGCTTATGAGAATAGCTTTTGGATTTCAGTTTCCCCATTCAGCTAAATGTTATATTGCCTGAAGAATTGTTTTCTTTTGTCCATCTTGAATTTGTCATGAGAGAGAGAAAGAGAGAGGGAAGGAGAGGGAGAGGGAGAGGGAGAGAGAATCATTTCTTACTTTCTCTCCATAGTGCATAAATTTTGTATGTCTCTTTTATGCTTCCTATGCTCTGGAGAAGCTCCATACTCAAGGGTTTAGCTAATGCAGTGGCAGTGCTCCACAGTTGGGATAGGAAAGAAATATTCAACAGCAGACAACTAATCTTGGTAAAAAGGCATTCTCTAGTGATGTTTCTTGAGGGAAGTTAATAGGTGTTATGTTCTTCACTGTCCCAATCTAAATCAGAGCTGACATGAACTGACATATGCCAAATATTATACTTTATGAAGTTAAGAATCTTTGTAATTCCTATCTTCATTCTGGTGGCGTGAATGAATACTGAAAGATTGTATTCATTGTACTGACTTGAATCCAAACAATTAGATGACCTTTGTTTACAAAAATGCTGTCTATGCATTTTTGTAGCAGCTATTAATTAGATATTTGAAAAATAATTCCCTTTTTGCAATACAATTATGTGAATTGTGAACAATTGGGTTTCTCTATGAGTGTCTGTCAAGGCAGTGATCATTAGTTGATGACCTGTAACAATTCACTCTGAATGTGAAAGTATGCGTGTGAAGAAACAACTGGGAATGTTTCTCTTTATGTGTACTTTTTTTTTGGGGGGGGGGAGATTTTGTGTGTGTGTGGTTAGCGATAAAGGTGATTGCAAACTAAAGCTTTCTAGCACCTTTTCACTTAAGAATAGAGGGCTGTTTTTTTCCTATCTATAAGAAACATTATTCATCTATTAATTATTGCCCCAGACACACATTTAAGTCCCAGCTTAGGCATGAAAAACCAACTATGTGACTTCAGGCCAGTCACTCCCTATCAATTCACAGGGTTGTTGTTGTGTGGAAAATAAGAGATTGAAAGAGTATTAGGTATGTTCACTGCTTTGAGTTACTTATAAAAATAATAAAAGCAGGATAAAAAGAAACTAAAATTAAAAAAATCAGTCTTAATGAAGTAACACTGGAATGCACTATGTCTTTGTGTCTATGTTTTTCAGTATTAGGCTATATAACTTGAACATACGACATATTTTAAGGTATTTTGCCAGAGATACCAAGATTATAAAATTGCAATCCATGGTACTCAGAATTATGGCTTCAAGCAAATGCTGTTGTCTTCTGTGCACAAGTGGGAGGTTATGGTTGTAAAACCCAGTCTTTTCCCAGCAAGTAATCAGTTCTGGATGGAAGATGGAGAAGGGAAAAGGTAGCTACACAGAGAAATAGAAGGATATTAACATACTGTTCAAGGGAGTAGCCAAATTACTGATGAAATATGTAAAAAAAAGTGATCCTATGGAGATTCTCAGTCATCCAGGTCATAGTTGTCCATGGTTGTCCCAAAGGTGCTTTTCAAAAGGCAACTGGACTTTCTTAGTTTTTCCTTGAAAACGTTTCACTTCTCATCCTCAGAACTGTATGCACAATAGGGTCAGGGGATTGTCTTTTTATATTGTAGGATTTTCAGTCAGTCTTCAGTGAAGCATATTAAGCTCAAACATAAACCATTTTTCAGAAGATGACACAGGAACTAATGCCGTTATCCTATTACAATTAAATTATGACTTTTAATGAAATTCTATGCACATTCTTGCCTCTATAAGTGGGATTATTTATTAAATAAATATTTGTGGTGAAATGGAGAAAAAAGATGTCCTGAAATGTGTATGTCATTATGGATCTCTGTTCCTTATTTTGTGCTTTCAGACATATCAGGTAGAAAGTGAAATAAGGCTGTGAGATATTTCCTACTCCCAGAGATCATGCTGTCACTTAGCTGCACCAGCATAATAAAAAGATATTTTTTTATTTAGAGTGGCTGTTTCGTGACTGATAAATGTTTGGAATGACATTATTATCACTTGAACTTTCCTTCTTGGTTCAATTAATAGATGTCTAATATACGTATTGTAAGAATTGGCTTATTGAATAACTAGATTAAGAAATTTGTAACTAAGATACAATGATAAAAATATCAGATGTAGATATTCAAAATCACTACCATTCTTGAAAACAAATACTTCCGTGAACCTAAATGCTTCCTGATGAGCAACCAACCAAAAGACATTACATAGCTATTCCATCTTTTGTTCTTAACAAATTTTATATAGAAAGAAAAACGATGGGGAAATTAACATGGAAGTAGCAGTGAACTACAAATCCGAGAAGACAATATTTGAATGATTGCCTACATAAAATTCCATGAGTGAGGATAAACACAATTTTGATCTGAAAGCACACATAAAGTCCATGCACCAAGTTTTTAAGATATCTGTTTAAACATTCTTGTAGACTAAAGCCATTCAACAATGAAATTTTGAAGATGCTGACTAGAGATTATAGATCACATTATCAGGAAGAGATTAGTATTACTGGAGCCTTGCAGAGAAGAAATAAAAGAACGACAGGGTTTCTTGGCAGTAGCTAATGATGGTGCTTTCAAAATAAATGAACTGAATAGAAACACAAGTTCTTCTACCTAGTGTGTCTGATTAATGTATTAGTTATAATGGTGAGCAATACATGACTGTCTTTATTCTGTTTTCAAATCCCATTTGCATTTATTTCAAAAAGAAGAAAACATTATGACTGGTAAGAGCTGGTAAAGAAAAGCCAAATCCAACCACTGCAGTTCCATTTCTAATTTTGCTTTTCAAGAGCCTGCTCTATCTATGTATTGTGTCCACAGATAATTGATTAGTTTCATCATACTGTGAATCAAATGTGCTTTCCTCAAAATAGAATATTCTCAGTGGCAAAGTGTGAAGATTTAAGGACACAGCAGATAAAAATATTAAATAAATAGGTGGGATCCTAAGTGCTCTTGTAGGTTTTATTTATTCTTATGTTAGATGTATTTCCCTTTTTTTCTTGTTGCTTCCTATTTCTATTTTTCCTCAGGACTTGTTGGGTAAGTTGGGTAAAATGTGTGACTAAACCAAAATGAACTTCTGTGACTCAAAATGGACTAACAGCTGGTTAGTTATATGTGGCACCACTTCAACCTTAATCATTGTATCAAATTGACTATTTGAAAACCCCACTAGTATTCAGTGGGCTGCAGATACCCTCCCCATTTCTCTTCCCCTTACAATATGTAGAAGATATAGTATAGCTATATGTAACATACACATTATACTATCATGTCAGCTATTTGATACAAAAATGTAGAATATCTCATTGTCTCATTTCTTCAGTGAGGCTGTGAGGGAAACATTGAGAAAAATTTTGAAATTTTTGAAAAGCTGCCTGTAGTCATCATGTGTGAGATGGGGGGCATATAAATGTGTTTAATAAATAAATAAAAATATTGCCAAGGTACAAGTCTTCTGTCTTGTTGCCTGATACTGATAAGTTGTTTTTCTGACCCATAATTAAATTCATCCAATTTGTAGACATGACAAACAGAACTGTTTTACTATTTTCTGGGTTATAAATATATTCCCTTTCTTCATACAGAAACACATACAAACACAGAATTGTACAAATATTTTTAAATACAATAAGTATTTTAAAACTGCAAATACTAATCATGCCTTACAGTATATAACTAAAAGAGGCAATGCGTAGAGCTTTTTTCAACATTCTAATATAACCCAGGCAGCTGAGAAGAAAGAAAAACTTAAGAAATATATTTTCATTAATATCTTCAAATTATTTCCTGACTGTTTTCTTGAGCTGCTGAAAAAATACCTGAACAATGGTTTAATTATTACCCAGTTAATTAAATCTTTTCCAAAACTGGGTAAGAGAATAATATATTACTATATCTTCAATATATGGTTTCCTCAGTGCTATACAGACATATCAATCAATTGTCAAAATAAATGTTATTTACAGCTACTAAGAATTATGATTACATCCATTAAAAGTGAAGGTTTGGGATTAAATATGATGTTTGCAGCCAATCATACACATCTTTCATTAGAAAAAAGGTAAGATTAGTATATTTATTACTATAGAATTGGTGATTGCCAATGGTGTTATTTAAAACCTTTGGAAAGAACTTTTAGGTATTAAATACATAAGTTTTGGATATGTTTCTTTGTTTAGCCAGGGAATTTTAGTTTTTTAACATCCATCTTTTTTAAATCCATCTCTAAGTGAAAGGAAACAAAACTGAATTCTTGTTCTTCTCAGGGACCTCTTTATAAATAAATAAAGAACTCATCTGAAAGAGGGAAAAGCAGGATTACAATATCTTTCTCTCTTCATTCTTTTTTCCTCATTTGCCTCATTTTTACATCAATGTCTCATAGACTCTTACAGTATTTTTTATTGTTGCCCTAGTTTTACACCTGAGGAAGAAAGGTTTTCTTATTAATTTTACATGTCATGCGGTTTAGAGACAAAAATTTAAAAACTTTGGTGCTTAACATAGTCAATTTCCTTTTGACTTTAATGTACATTAGAGAAAGTTTTGGGGATAGAGGAAAAAAGTACCTAGTTTATTCTCTAGAGAGTATATACTATGTACTATAAGGTTTAATCTGGTACAGAAGATTCTGTTTGATGAATACTAATGAAATTGTACTAATATGAATAACAAATTAGGCTGTATTTAAGTTTGTAATTCTTCTCCAAATCCCTACTGTACTTCCTTTATATTCCCCAGCACTTAACTGATTGCCTGAAGTAAATCATTTCAGAAATGCCTAGAAGGGCAAGAGTATTGATCCAAGAATTTCTTAACATATGAAATTGAAAAGAGCCATTTGCAAACAAATTTATAAAGAATATATAAACTCTATAAAGGATCTGATTAGCTTAGCAGACATTATGTATTTATTTTGAAAAGTTCAATAGTTTTCATTTTCTGCATTGGAGGCATCACTATGTATAGTCATTTAAGAATACCCAGTAATAAGATTGGTTGGCATTATGTGAGGTTTTTAAGATAATTTATTTTGTCCATTAAGAGTTCAGAATTATTTCTTTAAGTTCAGATCTATATGTTAAAAGAAGTTGCTTTTAATTTAGCATTCACCCCCACATAGATATTTTTTAAATCTTTTAAAGAGGCCTTAATTCATTTTGCAATGTGGCCCCCAGGTTCAATTTGTATTTGTGGCTCTAGGTTCAACGAAAGTAGCACTTGACCATAAGATAAACATCAGCCTGCAGTATGAATGCAATGGTTAAGGAATTCAACTCTAGAGTGTATAAATTGATTACAGTGCCAGATCATAGAAAAAACAGTGCTGCACAATTCCATTTTGGACAAACATCATCTGGAGTATTATATCCAGTTTTAGGTATTATAGCTTAAGTGAGATATTGATAATATTGGTAAAAATCTGAATATCATCTATTCTGAAGAAAGTTTAAAGGAGAAGAAAAAGTGCAGCCTTGTGAAATAATTGTATTGTTAAAATAAGCTTCAATATTAAAGATTAAGCATTTTACTTTTTTTCAAATTCTGGTAATACAACACTCTTCTAAATACTTGTCATCCAAGGCAGTATTTAAGAAGCATTCACAATAATATTGCAATATCATAGAGTCAAAAATGAGATGCAATTTTGAGAAGACCATACAAAGATTCTAAAGGTATAAACATTCCAAGTTATTTTGTAAGTTTTCCACAGCAGTAAGTAATGCTTTTTTGTTAAACACTTCACTCCTTATTTATGAATTATGCAGCATTTGTAAAAAGTATTAAACCATTTCTTAAATGATACAAGAAATTCTTTAACAGAATGAGGATTACATTTTATTAAGGGCCAAACAGTGTATGTCGCATAAACATTTATATTTCTTACAGGAATACAAGTTTGATTGACTCTCAAACCAACCATTAGGTTTATCACATTCTTGATTTGTGTATTTTCATGACATTGTTAAGAAGCCAATTTGTTTTACTTCTGAGCAGCTAAGGCCCCTTTTTCTATATTTCTCTATGAATATATAAGCCTAGTTGCTTCTACTGAAATCCTAGCATTAATTCATTTCTGCAGGTTTCAGAATACAATTGTAACTTAAGCACTTGAGGTAGGGGATTACTTGAGTCTCCACCTCCAATATGATTTCCCTAACTCTTCTTAACATAAAATGGACATTTGATCAATCTAACTAAATACAGGCTTCATATAGGATTTTCTACTAAGTTGTCAGAAATGTTCTTTAAATGATATAATATGATATTAATATAAACTATAAAATTGTTTATCTACTTTGTATGACTCCTTTCTTTTTAAAAAAAGAAGTTATATAAATCTTCAACACTGAAATATCTCAGGAATTGAACACTTATAAAATGTCCCACAAAATAAGCAAAAGTGAAGCATATATCCTCAGCTTAATCGTTCTCTGACTACCTATTTATGGCAAACTGTTTGTCACAGAAACAATACAGTATTAATTGTGTAAGGAGTGAATAATATTTTATTTAATGCTATACCCACGTCTGCCTTGCAATTTCTCAAACGTTTTCTTCCCTTCTGGCAGAGGGTTCCTTCACATTGTTCCTAGTCATGTTTTTTAACTTATTCCATCTTCTAGAGTGGTCTAACAATAGAGCTTTCAGTCCACATTTTTCTTCAGCCTTCTTTATTGCCAGCACATTTCGCAGCCTGAAAATGGGAGGACCTCCTACAAAAAGACTTTCTGTAGGATGTAGAGGAAGTATGAGAAGTTAGGGAGGCTACCATTGTTACATTCCTTGCTATTCTGCAATAATGGCATGGGATGTATAAAATATCTATGCAATAAATTTCTTTTCTCCTTAAAAAGAATTCTGGAAACAACTATATCTTCCATCAAATTTAATGAGAACTGGTTGGCGAAATGTTGGCAATTATATCTGCACTCTACTACTTTTAAAGTAAGAACAAAAACACTGGGGGGAAAAATCCAATTATAAGAATTGTAGAAGAAGTGATATGATATACCTGCATAGAATGAGATATCTGTCAGATAGGCAGCTATACATATTGAACAAATAAATAAATTATCTGAATAAGCATCAACAATGAAAGCTATATCATATAAAGAGGTTTAGGAGAAGTAAAATGACCAAGAAAATTTCATCAACAGCAATTTATTGCTGCTGAGAGGTCATTATTCCATGAAAGTGATATTAAATTTGGGATATCTACTGGACCATTTGTTCAGGTTATTCTTATTTCTGGGGTCCTGTTATAACCAAACAACCTTAATAAAGCATATATTGTACATTGACACAAGCCCATCTACCATTTTGTTCAAGCTTAAAATATACAAAAACTCTCCTAAAGTCCTCTCCCAAACAGAATTGCACACATAAGTATAGTCTGTTGTTTTTTTCCAACCCTGGATACACAAAGCCATGGAGAACAAGACCACATATAAAAAGAGTCTTTCGTAGAAACATGTTTTCCTAAATCATCATGTAACATCAAAGTCCACTGACAAAATCCTAAAATGTTTTCTCAGTATGCCTCTTTGATTCAAGGAAAAATATTTCCTTTAAAATATTAAAATCTGACAGTTCCATTTTGATTTGGTTCTCAAATACTCACCTTTTAATTCATTGTATATTATTTTATTTTCACAAACATTTTAAGATGACTTCTAAATATGATTGTATTGTTCCTTCTTGGATAAAATCACATTTTTCATTAGTCACTTTCTCTTTGCAGCTTGATCAATTTTAAGTTTATTTCTTTATTATTATAATTTTTATAGTTCAATTGATAGGCTTAAATCCTAAATTAAGAAGCTTGTGCTCAAGACTATGGCACTTATGAAAAGGAAATCCAGCTTAAATTATTTAATTTTTGGCATTTGTTGATTTTTAAATTAAATGTATTAGACTGATATGTGTAGCTGATCTTTAAGCTTTCCGGTTCTTTACAAATGCCCTTAACCTCAGTCATGGCTTTTGTGAGTCAACTTTCCATGCTAATCTGTTACAAAGTCCCAAACATGACTGGCCATTAATTGATTGTTTCCAAGTTGCAATCCAAGCAATCCCATAGTTTACTCATGCTTTTATTATTTAAAATTTTAATAGCATGTAATAAAAGGCTTGGAACTGTAATCTCATTAAAATTAGCACAATTAATTGAAATAAGCTCTTTTAAAATACAGAAGAACAATATTAAAAAGTAGAACATAATAACTCAGCAGTGCTGTCTAGATTCTCTCCCAAATGAAGTCAATAAATTAATGAATAATGCTTTTTTAAGAGAACATGGATAATTGGAAGTCACCAAAATTGATAGGAATTATTCATTTTAATGTAAATTTTTATAATTTACACTTTGGGAACTAAAACATAAATGGACAGTCACATTACTCCAAATTCTGCAGTGCTACTAGTTGAAACCCAAAATGTATAAAAATATCTTTAAAAGAAAAATTAATCACAAAGTGCAGCTATTAATTTTATATACAACTATATCTATACATGGGTTTTTGAATATATTTTTAACTCATAAAACATTCAAATCTGTATTTTGTAAGAAGTATTAGCCATACATGCAAATTTTCATGTGACTTTAAAATATAATGAGCTGGACAAATGAAATCTCAAACTAAGAAAATAAGAGCCACATTGTTTACACTCATCTACACTTAAATGTGTCAGAAAAAGCATGTATGAATAGATATATCTAATTAAATTTGTTTTTTAGACAGGATCTTATTTCACAAGGTCACTATTCCTATTGGACCATAAAAAAGAAAATGTGGCTGCCAGGCAAGACTCAATTTTCTACAGCAGCCCAAACACAAATGGTCACACAGTCCATAACTGGATAGGTAGGAGAACTGCTGTCATGGGCTAGTTGGAGCCCATAGATCATCTACCATTATTAAGTTCATCTTTGCTTTGGGAGTGGAGAAGGAATGAACAAACCATTAAAGAAGGATTTTCAGAAAAGATTATTCAGTTTGGGCAAAGAATTAAAAAAATAACCCTGCTTAGGTTTTGTTTGCTCAAAGATGGAGCAGAGAAGCTCCGATGGCCTTTTAACAGACCTACAATAAAGAGAATTTCTGGAATCCCTGCCATGCCTGTTTCTGGCCTAACCTGAAGAGATGACAATACGTTTCTGTCTCACACTTTTCCCTTTCTTAAGATTGTTTAATCTTTTCTGAATGTCCTTCTTAATGATTTTGCTCAATCCTTCTCCTTCCCACTAGCAGTCTACCTTCCTTAAAATCTAGTTAAGAAATATTGCTTAGAAATTTCAGAGTAAGATTAAGACTGCCGAACTAAATCCAGGCAAATAAATTATCTTTAAGAACAGGGATTAAATAGAATAGGGAGCAAAGAGCTCATAAAACCATGATAAGGTATTGGAGAAAAGCTCTGTAGCAGGAAACAGTATATCTTATGTGTTAGAATCAGCATCAGGAACAATTAGGTGTAGGCTTTCATGGAGGAAACAAAGGGGGCATATCATGAAATATGCATCATGATATATCAGTGCTAACTGCTAATTTGTGCTTGAATCATGATATCAAATGAAAATATGTGGGAAGTAGAGCTTCTGTTGCAATAAATTACAAAATGCAGTTCAAAACCTACTGGTTGCGACAGTTTGGCCACTAATAGTTAAGATGCCAGGCTAGAAACTGGGAAACAGGTTCTAGTGCCACCTTAGCCATGAAAGACAACTGGATGGCCTTGAGTCAGTCACTCTCTCTCAGCCTAACTCACCTCACAGGAATATTGTTCTGGGGTCAATAGGAAGAGGAAGATGTGTTGGATATGTTTACTACCTTGAGTTATTTGTAAAAATAATAAAGGTGGGATACAAATAAATGAATAGACAAATAATTCTTGATCAGCTACTATACAAGGGTTGCTCAGCAATTAAGCGATCCACTTCTATTTGCAGCTCCTATTGGTGTTTCTTGTTGCCTTTACAGTGGAAATACATGTTGACTAGAGACATCATTACCACCACCAGTAGTGACATCCTCATGTCTACCATCAAAATGACAATCCTCATCTACTTTTCCAGTTCTAATGTGATGTGTGACTCTGTAAGACATAAGATCATCAAGGTGTGTTTGTGTAAACAACTGTTTAGTATTTAAGGTGTCTGCTTCAGCTGTTTTTAATTCAATGCACTGTGCAAATAAATTATACTTGTCATAGTATTAAAGCTGATTCTTGGCTGGATGACAAAACAAATTTTTTACAATGATTCACAGCATAGTTTAAAATATGCCAAGCCTCTGGGTATAGTAACATCTTAAATACTTAGTGATTACTTAGTGATTACTTTAAGTGCTGAATCTAACCAAATAAACATAACAATTATTGAAACTACTAAATTTTTATCAGCCATATTTATCAGCTATTACTTTTCACTTGAAAAAAGGTCTATGTTAAAAAAAGGTTTGATGCTTATCAAAATTCCTCACTTTTTAAATTTATTATTTTTGTATTGTTGTAATCTATTTTATATCTTGTATTGTAACTGTTGATTGTGAGCAACTTCGGTATTTGCAATAATGGGAAGTGATTTATAAGTATATGAAATAAATACAAGAAAGAAAATACGGTGTCCCCTCAATCTATAAGTAAAGACTCCTTCAAATCCTGGCACTGACATGCCTAGGTTCATGTAATTTTTGTGACAGTGCAGAAGTGGTTTGCAATTGCCCATTTCTCTGATTTTTTTTTCTCTCAACTTCTAATTCTAGCTACTAGTCCTGGGACTTCATTGTGATTCAAGGACCAAACAAATCTGACCCCAATTCAGTTTCTTGGATCTAGCCAAAGTTAGCTAGGTGCAGACCCCTGCTGGCACATCATATTTAAAAGCTAATCAATTTAATAGGTGGATTAGCTGTCTCCACTGTAGCTGATGAGAGGAGGGTAAAAGCAGTTCCACATTTCAATTACTTCTTGAGGCCTTTAAAGTAATTTGAAACTGATCAGTGACCATCTTCACTTGTGACCATCTTGTAATAATATCATCAACTAATCCACATTCCTTCCACTCAGTATATAATATAGCATTCAATCAGAACTACAAAAAGAGATCCCAATCTATTCAGCTGTCAAAGCCACTGTGGGTAATTCACTTAACAACTGCAAGAGAACTGGCAACCATGTTGCTTAGCAACTGAGTTGTTAGCCCCAATAGTGGTTGTTAAGCAAGTACAACCTGTAAATCTTTGGATGAACAATTGAACTTGTTCATTTACTATGGTTTGTTTGGCTACGCAAGATCTTTCAATTTTATCTTGTTAATAAATTAATGTTAATAACTCCAGTAGCATTGTATCTCACATACTTTACTGTAACTTAAAATATATTTTGTGAGCAGTTCTAGCAGCTGTTTTGATTGAATTGCAATGATTTTATTATTAATCAACAAAAATTTTCATATTAAAATTTATAATGAAATTTGCATGCAATTTGCATCTTTGGAATTACACTTATTTAAAAATTGACGATGGAAGGAAATTGTTCATATCTCTCCTTTAAAAGGCATTATTTCAAAATTAAAAACCTAGGATCACCTTTCTGATTACTGACCTAGGAGGCAGATCTTACTGTACAATTTTTTTAATCTATTTCTCTAACTACTGTAGATCAGCCAGCATGATTTCAACTGTAACCAAACATTCTGTGATATCTCTGTGTCTTCTTTCTGACTTATGTCAGTAAGTCAATTTAATTAGAACAAATATTTAACATTATCACTCATTACTTTAGGTTTATCTTGTCACAATCTAGTATTTTTTCTTTCATTTGTGTAATAAAACATAACAAAGAAAAAAACTAAGTTAGTAAAAAAAGAAAGGAAAAGAAATAAAACAATTGAACTAGTACCGCCTTTGGGAGTTTCCCTAAACTCTCAAGTTCCTGCTAATGGAGCAGTGGTAGTTGTGGCAAGGCCTTTGCAGCTTGTTGCATCCATTCCTGGACCAGGAGGGCCTTCCTACAGTCACCAATGGCTTAGTCTTTTTGTGACTTAACTATTGCAATGTGCTATACGTGGGGCTGCCCTTGAAGATTACTTGAAAACTACAACTCACTATGTCCATGTTGATACCTCTGCACCATGAGCTGCAATTATTACCAATATGATTCCAAGTGTCAGATTGGTGCCAATACTTTTAAGTTCATTTCAAGGTGCTGGTATTGATCTATAAAGCCCTACATGGCTTGGATTTAGTTTACTTTTGGGATCATGTCCTCCAAACAGAATCTACTTGTTAAGTTTGTGCAGTCCAGAAGATTTCATGCAAATCACTTTTCCCTGGAAAATTAGGGAAGGAGCAGAGCTTGATAGCAGTCCTATCTATCTAGAAACAATTTGCCAGTTGAAATTGGCCATCACTTTATTAACATTTTGGAAAGTATTAAGGATTTGGGTACCCTGATGAGCTTTTAGTAGTTGTACTGTCTGATGGAATGGGGCTGTTTTCTAATTACCATTTTAAATGATACTTTACTTGGGTTTAGTTATTGCTTTTAGATATTTTAGATATCATATGGGCTGCCTAGAATTTCTTAAATAGGTGGATTATGAAAAAAGAGAGACATACCTTAGATCAGAGGTCCCCAACCTTTTGGGCACCAGGGACCGGTTATGTGGAGAGAGGTTTTTCCACGGACTGGAGGGAGCATGGTTTTGTGTGCGGCCTGCATCCCACAGATGGAGCTTTGCTTGTTTGTATGGCCCAGTTGCTCGCATGCCGCGGCCTGGTACCGGTCCACAGACCGGGGGTTGGGGACCCCTACTTTAGATGGTTATACAGGCAGTTTTCTTTTTTGATTCTAGCAGTTCTTTTTTGAACAAGTTATCTTATTTCATGTGTTCTTGTACACATTGTTGTTCTGCAGTCATGATGTCTGTCTCCTGAATTCTATCTCCTAGGCTTATTTTCTAGATCAAAAATTTGCTGTTCCTTCCAATACACAAAGATCTGGTAAATCTGGTTATTAGTCTAGTGCTAAACTCTATTCAACACTAAAGTTATAGCCATCACAATTATACTGTTAGATTAAAAACAAAAATTTGGGTACAGATAATTTTAACAAAAGATCAGAAAGAAAAGACTTATGTTAAAGTGAGCAAATACTTAAAGTTTTGATATGGTCCATTAGTGGGTGAAAGTGGCAAGAAGGTGACAAGCAACAGGGAGAAAGCAGAACTATTTAACTCATTTTTTGCATCTGTCTTTACACAAAGGGAAAAAACAGACCAGCCTACCAAAAATAGTGCCATAAAAAACAGAATAGAAACGCAAGTTAAGATAGGCAAGAAAACGGTAAGTGAGCACCTGTCCAGCCTAGACGAGTTCAAATCACCAGGACCAGATGGATTACATCCCAGGGTTCTCAAGGAACTGGCAGATGTGATCTCAGAACCATTGAACTATATTTTTCAAAGATCCTGGAGCACTGGGGAACTACCAGAGGACTGGAAAAGAGCTGATGTAGTTCCCATCTTCAAAAAAGGGGGAAAAATGGACCCAGGAAACTACAGACCTATCAGCCTGACCTCAATACCTGGGAAGATTCTGGAAAAGATAATCAAACAACAACTCAGCGAACACCTAGAGGCAAACAAAGTCATTACTAAAAGCCAACATGGGTTTGTCAAAAACAGATCATGCCAGACAAATCTTATTGCATTCTTTGATCAAATGACAAAATTAGTGGATCAGAGGAATGCTGTGGATATAATTTACTTGGACTTCAGTAAGGCATTTGATAAAGTAGATCACAACCTACTACTTGATAAGATAGAAAAATGTGGGTTAGACAGCATCACCACCAGATGGATCCGTAGCTGGCTGACCGGCCATACTCAGCGTGTGGTCCTCAATGGACCGCATCTACATGGAGGGAAGTGTGTAGTGGGGTGCCCCAGGGCTCTGTTCTGGGCCCAGTGCTCTTCAACATCTTCATCAACGATTTGGACAAGAGGATAGATGGGGAAATCATCAAATTTGCAGACGACACCAAGCTGGCAGGAATAGCCAACACTCCAGAAGACAGGCTTAAGATACAGGAGGATCTGGACAGACTTGAACACTGGGCGCTATCTAACAAAATGAAATTCAATGGTGAAAAAAGTAAGGTTCTACATTTAGGCAAGAAAAACCAAATGTACAGGTATAGTATAGGGGGTACCTTGCTCAATAGCAGTAACTGTGAGAGGGACCTCGGAGTCCTAGTGGACAATCACTTAAATATGAGCCAGCAGTGTGCTGCAGCTGCCAAAAAGGCCAACACAGTGCTAGGCTGCATTAACAGAGGGATAGAATCAAGATCAGGTGAAGTATTAATACCACTTTACAATGCCTTGGTAAGGCCACACTTGGAATACTGCATCCAGTTTTGGTCACCACGATGTAAAAAAGACGTTGAGACTCTAGAAAGAGTACAGACAAGAGCAACAAAAATGATTAGGGGACTGGAGGCTAAAGCATATAAGGAACGGTTGCTGGAATTGGGTATGTCTAGTTTAATGAAGAGAAAGATGAGGGGGGACATGATAGCAGTGTTCCAATATCTCAGGGGCTGCCACAAAGAAGAGGGAGTGAAGCTATTTTCCAAGGCGTCTGAAAGCAGGACAAGAAGCAATGGATGGAAACTAATCAAGGAGAGAAGCAGGGCTTTTTTTCTCATAGAACGCTCAGAACGGAGTTCTGGCACCTTTTTTGGATGGAACCTTGTAGGGTAGGCAAGGTGGGTTGTATGACATGTGTGAGTTCCGGCACCTTTTTTTTTTTTACAAAAAAAGCACTGGAGAGAAGCAACCTAGAACTAAGGAGAAACTTCCTGACAGTTAGAACAATTAACCAGTGGAACAACCTGCCTCCAGAAGTGGTGAATGCTCCAACACTGGAAGTTTTTAAGAAGAGACTGAACAGCCATTTGTCTGAAATGGTATAGGGTTTCCTGCCTGAGCAGGGGGTTGGACTAGATGACCTATGAAAACAATTTCATAGAACTCTATTGTCTAGGAAACTATAATGACCAATAACCTAATCAGAGCTGATTTCTCTGCTTAGCAAATTATTTGAATTTAAAAATTTAACTCTGTGTTTCCATATCAACCATCTCACACTTTTACATTTCTTAAGGAATAGATAAAACAATTAAAAAAAAGAAAGGCGAGCAAGAGTAAAGAAACATAAAAAATAACATACTACTTAAAATATATATCCCTCATAAGCTAATATATATTTATTTCCTAAATTTCTTATTCTTTTTAACCATAATTAAAAATATGTTTAATCTTTAAACATTCCATTTAATACATCTAGTCATCTAATCTTTTAACTCTTATTCGAAACATTTTTTATCCATTATAATTTTCTTAAATTCAATCACATTTAAGTATCTAAAACATTTCCTTTATCTAAGTCATTTCAACTTTTTTATATTACTCATATCAAGGAAGAGAACAAAAAAGGGAAAAAAGCATACTATTTTATTTAGGGAATTCATCCCTCTTAGAATGACATATATATTCCAAAATTTTTCTATTTCTTTAACCATATTCAAACAAATGTTTCTTTTTTAAGTATTCTCTCTGGTAAGTCCCATCATCTATTTTCTTGGTTTCCACTTTAGTCTTTTTCCTTTGCCCAGTATCTTTTTTAATCAATATATTTTGCTGAATCAAAAAGTTTTCCTGTATGTTCGTAAATGTTGCTGTGGATATAAAAAGTAAATCAGGTGAAGTGTCTTTGTACAGGGCTTCTGCCTTTCCATGTTCCAAATCTTTTTCTCTTTCTTTTTCTTTCTCTCCGCTTCTCTTATCATTTCCTTTCTCTCCGATGTTCCTGACACCTCTACAGTCCATTTTATCCAATCTGTTTTCTTGTCCTCAGATTTATTTTGTAGTCTTAAGGGATAAGTTGTTTTTTCCAATTCTTGTGAATTTTTTTCCACTAGGATTAAATCATGTTTCCTTGTTTTGTTAAGTTCCATCTTTAAGTCTCTATTCTCAATTCTATATCCATTTATCTGTTTTATCTGCTCCTTCTCTGTTGTTGTTTTCTGGAAAATTTTTTGTTGTAGTTAACTTAGAAATAGATTGATTTATATTTTCAAAGTTATTTTGGATTTCTTTGTGGTTTAAAGTCATTGTTGTTTGAATTAGTTGCAGTATACTATATATCTCCTCCTGTGAAATATTTATGTTTTGTTGATATGTTCTTTCTACATGTCTCTAATCCATGATGGCCAAGAATTTGAGTTTTTCTCTTCCTTTCTTTTCTCTGCAAATAGTTTTAGAGTCCCAATTAAATAGATATTTGTAATCCAAATAGTTCAAAAAATATTTTTTCTGAAATTTATAATTCTCTCTTTGTCTACAGCCCAGATTATTGTCTTTTTTTGTCACAGCTGTCCTTTGTTGTTAAAACTTTGAAGGTCACAAACACAGAGGAGCTTTTCCCAGGTTTTGCCAAGTCTTATATTAAAGTCTTAGCTGTCATAGTCTTCATCCACCACTAGGTGTCAGCAACTATTTGTTTTTCAATTTCCAAAATGAACAATTATCTTTAAAATGAGAGTCTTAACCATTCAAACAATTTTAGATTTATCCAGATTTAAGTTTTAAATTTCAGGTTTTATACCTATTTCACTTCCATATATTTTGATCCTCCATAAAAAGAATAATTCGCTGCTTCCATTAGTATAAGGGTGGGGTGGAAATCCCCCTCCTTCCCTTTCGGAGGTATTTTGCTTCTTGGGGATCTTTTCCAGGAAATTAAATGTAAAATATAAAAGAGAAGATCAAATTCCTCACCCAGTTTCAAGCATGCTGTTCACAGTTGTGCTGTTAGTGCTTTTGGATTTCGGTTGCTAGTAGCTTGGGCTGGTTGATGCAATATGGCCAGCCTTTCTCCTGTCGGGTTAGAAGGCTTTCCCCAAGTCGAACGGAATGGCCGCCGCCATTCCAGAATCGCTGAAGCACCCTTCTTTCTTCGTTGCCTCTCCAGGGTGACTTAGACTCATTTAGGGTCCCCAGGCAGGGCAAAATTAGCCGCGGGGATGCGGAGAATCTGCAGGCCCGTGACTGGTCACTACTGCGCAAAACAGGAAGTCACCTATATAATGATGTCTCTTGATGTGTAGATATATTACAGTCATAGTATTCAAAAGAACAGTATTGACTATTATGCCCAATGCCCTGTTTAGTGCTGGAAATCATCTTAAAAAATCCATGACAGATGGCCACCCAGTCTGTGCTTCAACATATCCAGCCAAACAAAGCCAACTGCCTCCTTCTGCAAATTTATTATTATTGGGCTGCTCTGTTAAGATATATTTTTATAATATGCAGCATGAATCTTTTTAAATTATAAGATCATTATTCTGTATCCTTATTGTGGAATAATAAAGAAAAGTTGTTCTTGCAACTGTCTTTAGATTCTTGAAAATTAAAATGTTCTCACTAGTCTCAGCAGTTTTCTGGCATCATGGTAGAAATATAACCTAGATCTTCAATTTGTTAATTTGCACAAAGATCTGATGTTAACATTAAAAAATGATGATAACGTTAACAAATCTGAACTTGAGGGTGGAGGTGGAGGTGGACAGTTAGATTAAAGTTTTATTCCCAATATGAAAATAACAAAAGTGATAAAATAAACTGCAGTGCAATATTTGTTTCTCAAATGTAAGACAGTTTAGAACTAACTGAAGTAAATTATTTCTTTCCTATTGCAATTAGAGCTAAACAAGTTTAACTTGCCTTAAGATTGATATAGTCTGTTTCTTGTTAGGATGTAGCTGAAGCAGAAATTTCCCAGGTAGTTGGAATTAATGCTAATGAAGATATCTGAAAAATGCCATTATTCAGACTATGATAGAGTTGATCAACTTGTACTTTCCCTCAACATAAAAGGTTGTAATTTGCCAATGTTGTTAGTAAGTTAATATATTTCTGAGTTATCAGCCCATTATTCAGATAGAATGATGGAAACCTTTAAAACAGCTTTTATACAGCACATTTCTATATACCTAAGATATGAAGTGTTAGTACTTAAAATATACTTACGACTGTATTTTTGATGACCATTTTATTCCATAAAGGTTTCCACAAATTTTAGCATCATCACTTTAGGAAAACCTAATTGGCATCTGAAGCTGATCTTGAAATAGACTTCAAAACTATCTGGAGTGTCCCTTGTGGCCGTTCATCTAGTCTGCCTGAGTAACTCAACTCCTCCTTCCCTTGTCCTCCTCCTCCTTCTTTCAGACTATTCTGCTATTTAATATTTCTGTAAGTAGAAACTGACTTCTCCATGAAAAAAGACAAAGCAGGCACACATCTTCCTAACTCCTGCATGTGACAAAATTCTGCATATATTGCATGTTCACTCAATAGGATTGGGAATGCACATTAGCAATGATTAGTCAATGTTATATTATTTTCTATTTACTGGGGAGTAATATTACTAATCTAGGAGCTTTCTCTTTCAATTGCTATTTGAAGTACAATAATCATTTATTCATAAATATAATTGATATTTTAAAGGTGCCTTGTGGAATTAAATTGGAAAAACTGGATGACTTTCAATTATGCAGACCAATGATATTAAAGCAGCCATAAGGTAAATTAAGAGTAAGAGGAAAAACTGTGGCCTTCAGCTGCTTCATTGGTTTTTATAGCACTTGTAAATGATAATATGAAAACTTATAGAGCAAGGCAAATTAAGAAGTTACTAGGGAAAGCTGCAATTGACAAAGGTCTTTCCCCTTGAAGGTACATTTAGAAGCCTAATGTTTTCTCAGAGAAAGAGGAGGAGGGATATAACTGCACACACAAGAGATTTCAAAATGTAATTTCTTTCAAATTACACAAAAATGGTATGATAAAAGCAATATAATATTATAGGAGCCAGATTTGGAGGCATAAATAATAGGGCTTCTCTGATAATAATTTATAGGGGTACTTTTAAAGGACTTTCCATGACAATAAAAAGAAAATATATATTTTAAGGCTACAAAATACTGATTGCATAACATTTTTCTAAATTAAAGATTTGAGTTATATTTTTATTACGACATGAATCCACATGTTTGCACATTTGTTTGTCTGTATCCTTCTATCTCCTTGAAGGAGTTTCCTCTAAAAATCATAATATTCTAATATGCAGTCATTGTAATACTGTCACAGTAGTTTATTTTTTATACTTATTTAATTCAGTTATTGTTAAGAATCTTGGTCTCCTATTGTCCATGAATATGCACTATGAAATAAGAAATAACTAACAAATTTAAGGTGTTCCACCTGTGAGTTCTCTAATAAAATCTCTAAAGTACATCAAATTTTTAGACATAGAATAAGTGAAGGAATGAACATAGAAAGGTCTTATTGAGGTAAATAAATTTGCAATTCCACTTAATAAATCAGTTATGAAATCATTTGAATTATTTAGCCTCATATAGATATATCTATTTCATACTCTTTTTTTTACTGAAGGAGAGCATCAGTGCTGCTTCTTACTGCGGTGCACTTTCATGTACACATCTATGCCTGCTTTCACAAAAAAAACCTTTAAAAAAGAAGAATAAAATAAAACGTGCAGTGAAAGTGCAGCGTATCTGTTACTCAAACAGAAGAAAGTAATTGCTACAATAAAATCACTTTGAATTTAATTTCTACAGCCCAAGGACCGAAAACTGAGACAAATGTTCAAAAACAATTTAATTCATAAAAATAGAATGCTCAGAACAAAATGCTGCAGAAAAAGATCCAGGACAGATTCCCTTCATTCACATTTAGTGGAAATATCCTCTCCATCCCCCCATTTAACTCTGTTATTGGGAATTTATATATTTAACTTCTAAGGTGTAATGATTTATTTCATACTGCTTGGGGACTCACCTGTATTAGCAGAAGGTTAAAAACAAGCTGAAAGTTTGCTTCTTGAGGATAGTGTCAAGACTGGAGGTTAAGTATGTGCTTTAGCAAACTTTTTATTATCTTTCAGTTTAAAACTAGAAGCTTGGTTAGTTGGTAGGAGCACTTTCTGTAAGATACTGTGGTGGCATAATACCAGCTAGTATATTATATACAGTATAATAAGCAAATCAAGACAATTGTTAAAAAAAAATTACTACTATAATACATTCTACTAGTCTGGAACTCTGAATTCCACAATTCTGTGTTACTGAAGCTGATGTTGTCATTTTGGAAAGCAGTACATTTCAATAATTATGTATAATCCTGAAAAATGGACTAAATCCAGTTGTATTTAAAGTGTAGGCACACTGAAATGAGTTGGATGTGAATCATAATATAATTCTCCAATAATATCTAATAATAGTGATTTTTCAACAAGCAATATAACAAGCAATCACTTCAAAGATAATTAAAACAACAGAATGTCACAGACAACCAGCAAATACAAATCTTTACACAATATATCACAATAAATTTTAAAAATAAAGTAAAAAACCCCTATCTAATATATAATTTATAATTATTTAAAACCAAAACCAATTTAATACACTAGTACATATCCTACTAATAATTGAATTAAGTAGTCCATAAACAGTTACATATCCAGGTCAATATATTACCAACAAGCTAAGGCAAACATTTTACAATATTTCCCAGGCCCTGATATTTTCTTTAATTACATATTACAGTATGTCCAATGGTTTTAAATCCTTGGTAAATGTGGTAAAATTGGCCTTTATCCAGAATACTAGGAGTCGGATTTCATAGCAGGGATCAGATGTTAAACACTTCTTAGCATAAGAAGTCTAAGTAGGAGGAAAGCACAGTCAAAAATGTTTGTGAAGCTGAAGGAAACAGCCAAAGAACAATATATCAAGAAATCAGAGAAGGAAGCTGAGATGGAGAGCTGTAATATAAGGCTGTGAAGCCCAAAGCTAAAATTTTATATTGGGCCATGGTACTTACAGTATTTAGAACCAGTGTAGAGTTCTATAGTATATGAAGGTATTTAAAAATTGGAAAAGAATCCAGGATAGTGCAAACACCAGTATCGTAGATCTGGACTAAGAGGGAAAGTTAGAAGAGGAATGACATACCAAAAGACTGTTATAATAGTCCAGATATAAAACAAGTTAACTTCCATATATTTCAGATTTATTCTAATTTTAAGTTTTGCTATCTACAAGACAGCACTCGGACTTTTCAGCACTGAGTGACATCACACAATTTCATAGTGGCCAAAAACATTAAACGTATACAATAATTAATGTAATGTAATGTAATGTAATGTAATGTAATGTAATGTAATGTAATATAATAATAATAAATAGCCATTCAATCCAAACTATGTAATCATATTTGAAAAATCTCATGGTCCCATTCAAGAACAAAGAACTTGAATGACTTGGAAATCTTCTGAGATTCTGGTCACTTTTAATTTAAAAAAAAATCTATTTCAAGCACTCAATGGTTGCTGTTTACTGCTGTGGCAACATCATAGATGTAATAACTCTAATATCTAATATATAGAACATATCCTGTTACAATTTAAACGTACTAATAATTTTCATTTCAAGATATCCATAAAATGCTAATCAAAAATGCTATTTGTTCTGGTAAGTCAGCTCAGATATAAAATTGTTCCCTGTCACCAAAATGAAATCAAGGCTGTCCTTCAGGCCATTTTTATGGTTACTGAAATTTGACTAAGTTGTGTTAAACAGTTGCAAAAATACTACAGGGTACATCTGAGGAGAAGCCTGTCATAAGACTAGGTGATATTTTGAATCACATGGAAGGGAGATAAACTGTTAGCTTTTAAGTTGTTTCATTTTAACTGTTACCATGGTATTGTATTCTGAGAGAAGTGTATTTGTGGGATTCTCTTCAGGTGCTGTGAATTTTGTGGGAACTGTCAGACTGAAAAAACCTCTTAAGCCAACTCTGTCAAAAGGCAAAGGGAAAATTGATGCAGCACCTTAGGCTAAGAAATCCTTCAAAGATTTTAAGAAGAGTGTTAGAGATTTGAATTCAAGCAGGAGCCTTATTAAAGAATATGCTCTTGAACAGAAGCAAAGTTCTGAAAGAATCCCAAGTAATTAAGAATATTAACAATCACTGTACTTGAAATCAAAACTATGTTTATTAAGAAATTTATGAGAAAAGCCTCACTTCTTTCTACACTGCATCTCGATGAAACTTGTCAATCTCAGGTCACTTTCTTCTTTCCAAGCACACATGCATAGAGCACATGGTTTCCATCATTTAAATATGCTATATTTTGTTTGTCCCCCAAGAACTGCTCAATAAAAAGGGGAATGAATTAATAAGAATGCCATCCTACATAAATGGGTCAAGGACAAATCAAGGGATTATTTCTAAGTAGGATTGCATAAGATGTACTGTAAAGTTTACTGGAGAAGAAAACTATGTATAAATAGAAGAATGGTGAGATGAGGACACATGCTGATTCTAAGCATGCTTTTTCAAAATTGCAAATTACTATATAAAAACTGTTCTGTTGAAATTGAAATTTTATGCAACTGCTAGTTCTTTTATTTCAGGACATAACACTTTATCACAATTTAGCATGTCAGAAATGTGTTACTTTATCTGAAATGGAATAAATATGCGTTCTTATCCTGTTTTTTCCCCAGATACAGTATAATTAAACCAACTACTGCTTGTAGTTATGTTTGAGGGCAATATGAAAACTGGAGTTAATTGAAAAATAAACTAGGCATTTTCAATATCTTGCAGTTCTAGAAGAGAAAACATATCATGCACATAATCACACCAAGTGACATCAGCTCATGTGTGCATTATTTTTTAATGCAAACTAAAGCAGCCATGATGTTACAACATTATTTTGTCCACTGTTTTAATTCCCTCATTTCTGGAGATGGGTCTCAGCAATATCAGTGATCCAGGTGCTATGAACCTAGGAAAAACTTGTATCAGGAGTTATCACAAACTTATTGGCAAGAGCTTATTGTGATGAACAACAAAAATTCAGGTAGCAAACTTCTCAATGAAGAACTTTATACTTCTGCCAATCTTTCTGTATAAAAGATTTTCTGTTAAAAACAGGTCTTCCTTCGGCAATGAGATTTTCTCGAGCTCTGAGGTGGTTCTTGTTATTTTTTTTTCTTTTGTATTAACTTCAGAGAATTGTTAGTAGCAGTTCTTAGTAGCGTCAGATCTGCAGGTAGCAGAAAGGTATTGAAGAGTCATACAACCTACTTTGCAACGCTGAAAAGACCCTTTTGCTTCCGGTAATCTAGAGGATTGTATCCCATTCCATAAGTTAAAGAAAGATTCATAATGAGTGACTTCTGCAGCTGGAATGCACAGGGCACCCTTCTTTTGAGTTGAATCTCCTATTTTGCCGTCAGATCTTAAGTTCTTGTTTAGCCCTGATTCCTGCCTTATTCTTTCACATTTCTCCTACTTCAGCCTTTGACTTATTCAGAGGCCCTGATTATAGGCTTCTGTCATAAGCTTTTTATCAGTAATTGTAGCTTACATATCACCCTCAGCTGTCTCATTTAATTGATGAAGGTCTGTCTTTTTCTTTTTTCTGATTGCCTGCTATTTTTATTTTGCTCACTGTATATTTCTTACATTGAGTCATTCAGGAGATTTTGTTCATTTATTTTCCAACAACAGCAGACAGGCACCAAGTCCATCTGTTAACTTATATCAAGAAGCCAACTTAGAATAGCTCCGTCTAAGAAATCTAGCGGCAGCAACCAGTATTATGTGTGACATGATGAATTATTTATTCATGTGTGACCCTTACAAATATTTTCATTGTTTCTCAATGGAATCTAGGCAGAGACTTTATTTGACAGGCTATCAGTTTTAATGCAAGTTTTTCTTACTCCTTTTTTTTTTTAAACAAGTTTTATTAATTTTTCAATTTTTATATCAAAGTGCTTAGGAAACAAGGTGGTGATGGGGTAATCAACTATCCAAAAACAAAGTCATACATGTATAGTGCAGGTTAACTCCTTAAAAGTTCCCTCTCTATTTCCCTCAATTAATATGACATATTCAAATTAATACATTTCTAAATAGAGTTCAATCAATCAATACAATTATAAAAAAATTTTTACTAATACCAATCCAAGTCCTGTTTTTAAGCTTTAATTAATTCCAATTACCACATTCCAATTTAGCCTTAAATAAACATGTTGTTTACACTTCAGGTATCCCTAATTTCCCTCATTTCATAACATAATAATTATGATATCTAAAATAGTCTTATTGTTCCAAAAATTACATTCTTACTTTTCCCAAATATATTCTATTTCTTATCCTAATAACTCCTCATTTACTAATACCATATCTTCCATTATCACAATCCATTTCCTTGTTCTCATTCCATTACAGAGTGATTATCATCTCTAAAATAAACATATTATTCCAAAAAATATTCTTACTCTATTTCACCTATATATTCTATTTCTTATCCTAATAACTCCTCATTTAAAATCTTTTCCATATTACAATTCCAAACTATAATCTAACCAATAGTTTTCATCTCAATTATAAATCTAAATCCCAAATATTAAATCAGTCAATATCTCTTAAAAGCCTTTTTAACCCATTCAGTGAAATTTTAAATCCCATTTTTAAATCTAACTCTGGCTTTCTTTTTGTGCCAAGCAGGTTTCCATAACAGAGTCTCTATATCATCAAATAAGTCTCCCTTCATTCCTACACATATCATTTGAATCAAGGGAGAGGATCTAGTTATCAATTTTTCAAAGGAACTGGCTCCTTTGTAATTATTCAATTGTTGCCCTAATAATTCAAATCTCAATGTTTGGTTAAACATGTTTATCATCAATTCAGTCTGGTCATGCTCCTCTTCTCCTTCTTCCACTATCATCTGAGTAGCGTAATCGGTTATGTCCAGTGTTGTGATTGCTAGTTGGTTGTCAAAGTTATCACAATTCTCAATACATCTTGTTTGCACATCAATTCCTGTTGTTTTTGAAGTTACATATGCTTTCGTTAAAGTCACTCTTTGGTCATCAGGATTCTCGGTGGATTGTACGTAGAATTGTTAAAGTCCTCTTTGATGTTGGTTTGTTCCTCTTCTATTATTTTTTGGCTTATAGAATGGTCAGTTGGAGTCTGGAAATCAGTTTGAAGTATTGGGGAGTTCATTTGCTCAGTAATTTTAAGACTTTTTTCCAGTATAAGTTTGTAGTTAAGATGTGGATAAGGTTCCTCCATCTCATTAAGTTGTACGTGGTATTGTATACAGGCCTCTTTGATATTGATCTGTTCCTCCTCTATTATTCCTTGATCTGTAGATTGATCAGTTAAAGTTTGGGATTCAATTTGTAGTTCTGGAATAACCTCTTTAGCTTTCATACTAGAGTTAATTTGCTTAGTAGCTTCAAGAATTTTTTCCAGTATAGTTAAGTTGTGGGTAAGGTTCCTCCATTTCAGTGGTGATTAAAAATAATCTTTTAGTCTTTTAGTGGAGGCTATGTTTAATAACAATCAGCCAGTCTCCACCTCCACAATTTCTAACAGTTAGTTTCACCACCCAGCTGTTTCAAGTTCTTTATCTTTTCCCTTTTATGATAATTTGAAGGTCAACCCCATCCTCAAAATCAAAAAAAGAAATTCAGTTGCAGTGTCAGATTTTGCCACAAGATGTCCCCAGTAGGCTATGGAATCTTTTTCCAGACGCCAATAAAGTTTTATCCAGTTAAAAAAGAAGAAAAAAAACAATATTTTCCAGCTTAAAAAATAGATAGAATAATAAAATTCTATAATAGGGATTTTTTTGGGGGACCCCAGAGTATCCAAAAGTAAAAATAGTCTTTAGAATTAATTATTCTTTCCTTTTGTTTCCAAAGCTTATCTTCCCAAGTAAGCAAACGCTGCTCTGTCAAAGCAGGGAAATAATTCCAGGGGCTGTTCACAGGAAAGTAGTTAGGGTAAAGAAAGGAAAGGAAGAGTCTCATCCAGATCTTCCACGGTGGTTCTTTGTGCTTAGATGTTCTTCTGACTTTCGGCTGGTACGGCTAAGTGATCGGCCATGTTAATGGCCAATCTTTTCTTCGTCAGCTCTAAGGAGCTGCCTCAGACCGCGGAAGGCGCTGCCGCCCCTCCAGGGCGACTTTCAACCCTGTCCAGGATCTACCGGCGAAGGGAAACCGGATGGCGAAGAAACGACTCTCCTCGCACGTCCGCTAGCACCGTAATCCGGAACCGGAAGTCCAAGTTTTTCTTACTCCTTTGACAAAGCTTTCCTTACCTTCATTTACCAAAAAGAGAAGTTTTCCCATAAATCACTGGGAAATGCAAAGATATAAAGCATTCTGCTTATAAAATTTACCTCATTGTTTTAGTTCTCTAATGAAAACATGTACTTTTTCAATAGGAATTAACACAGAATTGATCCCTCTGTTGGATAAACTGCATGTGAAAAAGATTCCCACAATTCAAAATTTCTAAGATGAAGCGAGGGGTCTATTTTGTTAAACATTATTTTTAACTTGAGAATTTGCAAATTATACATTCAAAGAAAGTGATAAATATGGACATGCTGCCCCTTTATTAAGTATCTCTAAAGCATGGGTTTTCGATAATAAATGTGATCAAAGGAATATAGCCTAGGGTAGACTATTTGAAATGGGTGTATTTTTTTCAATATATCTTTCACAATATTTATGCCTGTCTGCAGATCTTTTCATCAGAGAATGGATACTAACAAACTGTTCGATGTTGCTATCCGGTCCACCTTTGACAGTTCTTTCAAATCCGGATTTCAAATCCAGGTTTTTTTATTCCCTCACAATTAATTTGCCAGATGCTGCATAAATGCAAGAGCATTCTGTAAGATTTTCATTGTACAGATTGCTGTACTTGTTGAAAGATATGGATTAAGCTTTCATATTTTCAGATGCACCATGGCCATTTGTCCTATCTTAGATTACTCACTGGAATACTGAGCTTCAGATTTCATTCTCTCTCAAAGGATTATTATTGAATACCACTAAAATCTTGGCAAGTATTGGGAATATACCAAGTTATTAGGAATTACGAATTCTTAAAATAGGTTTTGACTAAAAGCTTAATCATATAATGCATGCTTACAGCAACTGATTTTTGATCAACGTGTGAATTGGATTACTATCTTGGTAACAGTAGTAATGATCATTGTCATACACATTGTATACACATTGACCATCTGTGTTAATAATTGACTTAATGAGAATCTTACAAGCATTAGCTAATCCTGAAGATGTTATTTGAGAAGTATTTATTTATATGTTGCCTTGACAGTGCTAATCTTCTATACCAGCACTATCAAAGAACGAGTGACTGATTTTAGTTTCTGGAAATGAAATATTAATCCCTGGAGCCTGATCTTGGCTGCTTCTCAAGGGACATCACACTCAGGGCCTTGGATGTCTTGTGCCTGAAGATGCAATGCCAGCTTGAGCTTCCTAGCAAAAGTAATTTTTTAAAATTATTTTTAATTCTAGTTCAAATGGTTTTGAAGATGCTCTAAACATTTGAACTTAAAAGTAGTTTGTAGCATTGTTAAATGTCTTCTGAAGTCTGTACCTGCAAGTACCAGCATGCTTATATCATATAAGATATGATACATAAAATCTAAAATAGTATAAATGTATGTTTAGATTACAGACATAATTTTTGCTTCATTTGTCACAGCCAGGAAATCAGCAAAGTCCACATTTTAGGTTCTATTTTGGCACTATATGTTGTTTGTTTTTTGGCCCAGCAATCACAATTTGGTGATGGCATTTTGCCCCACTTATAGAGGGTGTCAGTACATCTGCCATGGCCAGTGCGAATTTAGTTCAGTGTTGTACATATCGCACGGGGCTGCTCAAATTCAGGCGGTTTTTTTCAAGTTGCAAGGCAAACTTTGATATTGTGGGAGGCAATTTTCTATCCATATATTATGTATGTCAAAATTATTTTCTACAGGTACTTTACCAGTAGAAATAGCTGGATGTCCAGATCTCAATCTGTTTCACTCCAGGCAGGCTACATCACTCAGTATTGGCAGCTGGGATTTATCAAAAATCTTCAGGTATTCTTGCAGGAAGGCAGTTTTTTGTCTTACTTCTGGGGGTGGTATATAGCTCAAAACAGGCATGTGCGCATTGACTCATGCAATTGTGCATCAATCCTATTTGTGTATGGGCTATTAAGTCATATTGGGGCACAAAACTCTGCTGCTGAATAAACCAATCTAAGTGCAGATATTCATAGTGTGTCCATTGCCAAACCCCAATTAGTGCCACATAATTTGTGGAACGTGAAACAAAGCTATGCTTACAGAAGTTTTTGAATGAAACAGCCTCATGATCTATTTCATGCAAGCAAGTTATGGTGGTTCTGTGCTGGATCCCTTGCAAGAAAAAAAGTGACAAAGGTAAAATAAGATATAGAAATCATGGGGATGGGCCAGAATAAATGGGAAACAACCTTAACGCTTTCCCTTTGGGTAAATATACTGTGATTTACCGTGACCTTTGTGGCAGCCATTTTGAAGCTGTGCCCGTGACATCTTAAAAATTGCAGCAGGCCTTGCTGGCTAAAAGAATGTATATTCCTTCTCTAATATTCTAATATGCAGTTTTAAATGCCAACTATAACTGTGGCTTTTCTTATTGGCTACAAAAAACCCAGTATCTGTAAAGATAAGAGTTGCTTTTTTAAAAATTGAACTCTGGACAATTTAATGCTGAAGAGAGACAATAAATACCATGAATAGAACCTAATTTACACTATGAAAACAGGCAGCATGGCAACCCTACTCAGGGATGAAATACCGTGCAAGTGCCATTAGTATTTTCTTTTAAATAGTTTCATTCGAAATCTTAAAAAGCTCATTGTTGTTAAATAAATACACAGCAGAAACAGCAGTATATAGTTTAATTGTTTTCATTTGTTCGCATCCCTATTGAATTCATTCTTTCTTAAGAAAGAAAGAATGTGCTATTTTTATACAATTCCAATCTATTATTCATGAGTTATGTATCCAATGTGCTCACAAAATCATTTATGTATGTCAGGGACCAAAGAAGCACATTATTGCTAATCATTCACCCCACAGGAAGTAATATATGAAAGCAGAACAGAAACACTCCAAGATATTCAAATATCAGAACAGGATGTATTTTACTCAGATTGAATAAGAATCCATTTAAAAATAATTTCTAGTCTTGTCATAAGCCATAGTGGGAGAGAAAAACATTAAACTTATAATTCTTCTATTTGTGCACTGACTGACTGATCATTTAATGTCTCTTCAGCTAAATGATTTTTTCTATCATCTTTAAAAAAAAAAGTTGGCCTGAGTACCCAGATCAGTTTATGTGTTCTGATACAAGTAAATTTGGAATTGAATCTGATTAGGTAACCTTTTTTTATAAAATGTTGTCTTCCATAAAACAAGCTCCTTGTAATGGATTTTATTTGTTATAAAAACTACAAGTATACATTGATCTGAAGTTTCATGACATAGTGACTATTTTCAGCGAATGCTCTTTCCTTTTGAAAAAGGTATGCATTTCCTCCTTTAAATGCATTATATTGAAAAGAAATTCTATATTCTCAACAATCTTGAATTAGGCCAAGTAGCAATGGTATCTACTGCCACTTCTTTCTTTCCTGTAGTTCTTAAGGGGAAGCTATGCCAGAGCAATAGCTGGAGCACATTGTGTCACTTATGTGCAGCTGATTACACAAAAGTAAACACTTCTAGGTAGTTAGGTAGATACTGGGAAAAAAATATCAGGTTTATATATCATTTAAACCTAAATTTATTTTACCAGCCACAAATTTATTTTACCCGTCCTAAACCAAACAATCTATGGTACTTTATGAAATAAGCCATGCCACTGTGGGAAGTCAGCCCCCCCCCCAGAGAAATATGGTAATAACATATTTAATACTAGGGTTCACCTGTAAGTGAAATAACACATTTTATGTTTATTGGTATGACAAAGTAAGATGCTATGTAAAAATTAGCTCAGATTTTTTTCTTCTGCTTCTCATTCATTCTGACAAAAGGCAATTTACTTTGAAGAACTCTGTCAATGAAGAAGCAAATATCCTGATAATCTCCTGAGTAGAATGTAATAATCTTTACTTAGAGATGCAACATGTGTGGTGTATGGGTGAATGTTTTGCTTTTCTTTGTACAATTACCCTTCCAGGAATCATGTGCTCTTTTGGCCTCCCTTCCTTTAATTAACACTCTAGGGAAGAAATCACGGGGGAATAGCTCCTGTTGAGCTTTGTTCAGATTGGGAAGTATAAGCATCCAGGGAAGTGACAGAGTGATAGAAAAATTGAATCACCAAATAGTAACTCCAAAAGTATTGTGTTCCAGCACTTCCCACAAAACTTAAAAACATCATCAAGAAGAATTCAAGAAAAATTCTCAAGCATCTTGTGAATAAAATCAACAAGTTGAAAATGGCAAGAGAGATATTGACACAGCTTTACTAAAGAGCACTTTGGATGGAAGAACCTGAATTTGCCTCATAGGACGACAATAGTAGCTGCTATTAATTTTTCTTCTTCTTTATGCTTTGGATCAAGAAATATGATCAACAAAATTGTTAATTTCATATTTAAAGGTAGAAAACATCTTGTGGGGAACCATATATACACTAGCACTGAAAATATAACTTGGGCACATCTGTATAAAGTTGGTTTGGAAATCTGTTATCAATCAATGCTAATATTCTGGTAAAAGAAGAGAAATGTTCTTGCTACCCACTTTATTTATTTATTCAAATATGCTGAGTGAATCCTAACTATTGTTTCCTGTGTCACCAATCTAGGATAGACTCCCTTGTTTATTTCAGTGTTTCTGCATTTGCAATTAAAATGAAAAGTATGTAAAATATTCTTAATATGGTTTTACAGATTTAGTATTGCATTTCTCCAGTCTTAGGCCTGTTTGAAAAGAAAGATGCTGCATGTTTCTCTGCTCAAAATCCAATTTTAAAATTACAATACAGAAGCATATTGAGATTACTTTACCATATGATTGATTTTTCAAGGGCCAGGCACTAGTTTCAACAATTAGAAACAATTAAATAATTATACATTTCCATGTTGTCTAAACAATATATTAAGTGATGAGCAAATTAAAATCTGAAAATCAATTACTAATCTCTTAGCTGACATTGAACAAGTCTTTACTAAAATGGGAAATAGCAAATATTGATATGAATTCTAAATTGCTACTATTGGGCCTGCAAAATTAGTACATAGAAATATGAACAGTGTTTTCCTCCATAGGAAGCATGTGTGTTCTCACAATCTCCCTGCTTTGGCAGATTCAGAAATACTACAATAAATGTTTAAAAGTTTATTGAAAAACATCTTGTGCAACATTAGAGACTGATCAGTATCTATATCATTACCATGTGTGAATTACTCTCCAAATTCCAGCAAATATGTATAAAATTGTGGCTGAAGAGAATTAACACTAATTAAAGAATCAGACAATAAGCCCTAGTTTTAGTGACAGGAGTGAGATGGCATCAGAACTTACTCTGATCAGGCTTCAGTGACCAAGACTCATAATTAATATTAGCCCACTGGACTCCACATGATTAAATTCAATCCCTAGACCAGTTTTCAGCAGAAATATCACACCTTTGCAAGATCTATACTATAATTAGAAAGAAGCCAAACAAAATTGTTTATTGTCAACAATACCATCAATATGAGGGTGCAAATGCCTATTATGAGAGTTGGAGTTTACAAAAAAGGAAGTAATCCTGGAATCAAATAGGATTGTTCTGTAAACACAAGGCACATGCCAAATTTGACAGTGTGAAAAAAAAGTTGCAATTAGTTAATTATAAATCTTGGGAGAACATGCTAGAAATAATTCTAGAATTTAAATCTTGGAATAGAACATAAATATAGAACAGATTTGTTGTCTTATTGAGATGGTTGTTCATCTTTTTAAGGTTGATATTATCCCCAATAAAGAATGGGGACAGTCTCTTGACACTTACACACACAGAGATTCTTCCCATTCTTTTTCCTTCCAGTCCTTAAAAAAAAAATTCCTGACCCAGAGATTGATCTGGGTGAATGGTTCCATCACTACCAACTCCAGTTTGACAACTACTGGCTTTTGGCTTAATTCTCACAACTCCTTCTCCTGACCCGCCTGTGATTCAGACTTTCAAGTCAGTGAATACAGATATATTTGTGATTATGAAAATAAGTTTAGAGTTATTATAAATGGTGCCATAAAGCTTGGCTTATTCACAAAATGGCCACAATGCATTGACTTACAATTCATTGACTTAAACACTGTTTGAATTGATTAAAACCTGTTTTTTAGTTCTGAATAAGGGGATGTGGTGTTGCAGTGACTTAATGATGCTTGAACCACTGGTCAGAAATGGTCTGCACTCTGGCAGTTCAAGCGCAGCTCCATGAAACAAAATGAGCTCCTGTTGCTCAACCCCTAGCTCCTGCCCACCCAGCATTTTGAAAGCATGCAATATTGCGAGCAGATAAATGGATACCACTTTGATCGTAAAAACTTAGCTGCATTTGCATGTGCAAGAAAGCAGAAGTCGACGCTGGACCTGGCTGGATACGAGGCAACACGACATAAAGCGAGGCAAGGAGAGGCAAAATCAGTGGAGGAGCCTGGAAGAGTCAGCAAGCTGAGCACCACTAATTAACTGGTGTAAAGCAAGTTCAGTCCCTGTGGTGTACCAAGGATAGGTGTGCAAAAGCCAAACAGAATGAACTAGCAATCTAGGCTGTCAGGACTGCATTGTGTAGATTTCCTTGAGAATGTATGACATATGTTAAATAAATAACTGCTGAATACAACATCTTCAATGACCCACAGCATTCTTCCTAGATTATTAGAGTAGCCTTTTCCATACAGGATTGACATCAGTTTCAAAAAATCCCAGTCATGGAAATTACGGTAGTGGCCAAAATTGTGGAAACCTTTTGGGAAAAGTGTACAGTAGAAATGCCATCTTTGGTTAAGTTTCCACCAATTTTTCTTCTAATTTCTTTATAACTGTAGCCTTGTTCACTTAATAATACTATTTTACATCGCTTTCTGGGCAACCAGTCAACTCTTTGCACCATTACTTAGTTTTATTATGTTTTACAAGCTCACTAAATGAAAGGGGGGGGAAATCCCAACCAACTTGATAGCGATCACATAACACACTGACAAATGTCCTCCTCTCAGCTTCAATACATGACATCAATAACTGAATTTTAGTGTGATCTGATTGGCTCATTGCCAAAACAAGATGACACCTGATTGGCTCTCTAAACACTCATGCTCATTGGCTACAATCAGATGAAGGAAAGCTACCTGATATCAACTAAGCAAGTTGTGCTTCCTTTTTCTGGTTATTTGGCTATAACGTTTCATAGAATACAGTACAGATAATAGAATAAACTTTGTTGCATTACATTCTTGATTAAATTATCTTTCCATTGATATATAATTTTATGGTACTACTTCAAAACAAAATGGTGTTATTAGCCATCAAACCTCAAAAATACACTTTTCCCAAAAGGTTTCCACAATTTTGGCCATTACTGTAGGTGTAAAGTAAGTTTGAAGTAAATAATAGGTTGGAGGAAGATCCTAGGTGTAATATTCTGAAAAGAATAGTTTTTCTTCTACTAAATAGTGAGAAAAAATGTATAGAAATAAAATGGTAAAGAACAAAAACTAGATATTACTCCCTGCTTCCTACTGAATCAAGGAGTCGTCTAGGCTTGACAACTTCTGATGATTAATGAACTAGAGAATGCTCAGATAACAGTCCCCAAAAGTACAGAGGGCTGAAATGCAAGATGTTAATAGAGAAGTAGAATTAACTTGCTTTTAGTTCAAGGAAGAGAAGGCTGACAACTTGTTGTCAGCTGAGTTAAAAGGACAATGGCAATCACTGAATTAACTTGATCACCTAGAGATCATATAAAGGAATTAATTTAAGAAATAAAATGCAGAGATCATGTGCAGAAGAAAACTGCATTGACAATTTTGGCAAGCAACACCTGCAGCAAATCTTTTTTGCCTATCTAATCAACTGTCAAGAGAGTTATCATTCAGAATCTTCTAGCCTTCTGTTTCAGTCTGCCAGATATTGTTAAACCACCATTCTAATCAGCATTCCTCACTACCAGGGCTATTTGAGAAATAGAGTTAAGCCACAAGTTTCCCAAACTTTCTCAGTTCATGGTGCCCTTAGCGTTTTCGTAATTTTTTTTTCGTGGCAGCCCACAATTCCCAAACTACACTGTAGTGCCAAGGGCCTGCAGCAAACTCACAGGCGTGCTGCAGGATATTTTAATTTTAAAGGGAAACACATTGACCCTTGATATCTGTCAAAATTTTGGTGATCTTTTAATGCTGTTTTTTATCATTGGTTTGTCTAGCACCATAAAATAAAAATAAGACAGGTTAAGTGGCTGTGTTAAGACTCACAGTTATAGTAAAGGTGACTGACTTCCAAATAGATTGTGTTATTTTATAAATGTGATTTATATATGTTATTTTTTTACCATTAGTTGTAGGTTAAAATTAGATGATTGCATGTATAAATTATACTAGGCCTGAAGATATCATAATATATAGTGACTAGAATCTAAAGATAAATGTTAGACTGGAAAGGAAATTAACTCAGTCATAATTTGCTTTCCAAAGGGTAGATGTGCAGGAAATCCTCTAAAGTATAATATACTCTTATAGACTGGGCTATGCTACCTCTCCCGCTGGGATGCCTGTAAAGTCAGCTACAATCCAGGGTATTTTTGAGAATCTTTTAACTGACCACATGCAGAATAATGGATAAAGAACCTGTGAGACCTGGTGGCAACAGGACAAATTACCTAGAATTGCTAATGAATTATTGGATAACACTCCATATTTAGGGATCTCTCTCTCTCTCTCTCTCTCTCTCTCTCATATGCATGATGTAGTACAAATAATTCTTTGTCATGGATGACGTTGATATTCCCCCTACCAGTGCTTCAATTGTCTTTTAACCCAGTTTGTCTTCACTTTTCCCATTCCATTTTTGTTGCCTTGTTTCATATAGTCTGTTTCTGGTTAAATGCAGTTATGTGGTTATGTACTTTGGATGGATGATAGTGATTAAATAAATAGATGTTGAGAAAAAGAAGATTGCCAGATGAGCAGATGTTTAATACAATAGAAGCTGTGAAATTAAACTTAGTTGTTTAAGTTCTTAGGGTACCCTTTAAAAAAAACCCTATCATTTAATATTATTTCCATTTCAAAGTATACTCTTTTCTCCCCAATTTTAGTGAGAAGCTAAGTTTCTGTCAAGCATGTTTAGAGCACATCTGTCTGCAAGGGAATAATTTCTTGCCTGGAGCAGGAAAAGCTCTTCCAAATTCTCAGAAAAAGCTTTCTTTGAAAACAGTTGAAACTGTCCCTAGAGTTCAAGAGCTCTTTTATTGTGCAACTGCCTGAATTCCTGGGATCTTCTTAGATGCAGCTTAGCCATAACTGTTAAAAAGGATTGTATGGCAATCAATGTAAGTATCCTTGTTCTCCCAGCTCTAACCCATCCTCCCATTGTTCCTCATCTGATTCCTAAATGAAAGATAAAATAGAGGAATTGGTAAGCATTTTTTTTCAAAAGCATTTATAGTTACTACTCTGGAAGTAAAAGTATCTACAGAATATAACTAAAAAAGTCCTGTTGCTTTTCTCTAAACGTGGGCAAAGTTAATATATAACAGCAGTTTTTTATTTAGGGTTTTTTGATTGTTTGTTTTTTGCAGTGATGTAAAGTGGATGATATTATATCACCACCTACTGGCAATTCTTCAGTATCGTTTTCTGGGAAGCAGTAGTATATGCTGTGAATTTCAAAGGGTAATAAATACATTGTCATGATATTGAATTATTTGCAGGATATTTTTGTTTTATGGTTAGAAACTGCAGAAATTGATTCTCAAATCCTCAAGCTACGGTTATACTAGGACCACATGGCAGTACGAAATAAAATTATAGTCATAATCTATAGGTTAGAAAGATTTTTAAATGAAATGAGTTATTTATTTATTTGTTTGTTTGTTTGTTTGTTTATTATTTATTTATTTATGTCCCTTCTGACCTATACAGTAGGTATTAGAAAATGTTGTAATAAAAACAGGTAGATTTGAATGTTAGCAATGAACTCTGTTTACCAAAACACCTAAGTCAGGGGTGTCAAACTGCCAGCCTGTGGGCCAGATGCGTCATGGCGAAACTGCGCCCACCCCATTGCCGGCAATGGGGAAAAAAGTCACTGACACATCACGTGACATTGCGAGTTTGACACCCCTGACGTAAGTGATGAATTGATGGTTGGACAGAACCCATTGTAGGAGCCTACTGACTGTCCAGATAATTTATAGTTAGTGGAGATAATGCGAATATAAATTGAATAATTACTGGATCATTCTTTCACAGAGCACTTCCTTATCAATTCCATTTTCACTCCCTAAATCTGCAGAAGTAATATGGAAGTAAACTCTGATTGTGAAGTCTTTCTAATTAGACAGATTAGGAAAGCTAATCCATGCCAGAAAATGTTAACATTATTAAGGTTACTTGCAGAATGCAGGAAATAAGAGATGGCTTGTCTTTGCTCTTAGCCATCCTTAAATCCGAAGTACATACATAAAATGTCAGGAAGCGTAGGAGGGATAAAATAGAGTTTGGATGGAAATGAAAACAAAACTATTTTAGGGAGGAGACATAAACTAACCAAAACCACAGAAACCTCCATCTTTGACAAGTCAAAAGAAAATAAGGGGGTGGAGGAATGTGATGTTCCTCTTGAGTTCTGGACACCTCCAGGTGTTTTGGGAACTAGGTCTATTCCTTATTACATCCTTTATTCCATTACATGGAAACACATAAACAAACTCTTGTTTCACTGATAATGAATTCAGCATTTATAAGAAAGTGACAATAAAAAGATCTTTTGGAACTTCAGATTTGCATAGATTTTGCAAAATCGTAAGGAAAGGGAGGAAATACACACAAAATCTGCATTCTCTCTTACATGGCAGATACTGCTACACTTTCAAAGTTGCAAAGAAGCATTAGTGCAAAAAGATAATCACTAACACTGAGGTTGTTACCTAGTTTGGGTAATGAAACATCTGCAAAAAAGCCCACAACCAAGCTCAGAGGGCATCAAGAACCCCTCAAAAAGATAATACTGGCAATCCAAAATGTATTTTGCAAAATTCCCCTTTGCTGATTTCTTTTATCTCACATCTAAATAATTACTTATCCTGTGTGTCGTAGCTTAAGCAAGATAAATTATTCTTCTCTTATCTTCACTGACTTGTAAATTCCCAGTGGTATGACAAGTGTCAGCATATACGGTCCACTCAAAGCCAATGCAGAAGAATAATGGTTTTCTGCATGCCTCTCTGAGGATAGGAACTTATGACCTCCGAACTACTGAGACTGATAGATCAAACCACTTGTGCTCATAGCATATATCATGTTGTGTGTGTGCTGTCATGTTCAATTGTGATGAATAGCCATAGGATCAATACAACTGTGATGAAGCTATTTTTCTAGTGAATCATGTAGATAGGGTATATGCTGACTTCTTGCTCCCCTCCAGATAAGAGAGAAGGGATAAGGGGAGGAGATCTGAAGAAAGCAATACAGAAAACAGACAATTGTGTCACAAAATTAATACCCTGTAATATAAGAGCTAATGATTTAACATAGGTCAGAGATTCCCTATTCCAGAAAAATTGTAATTCTAAGTTATTTAAAATAAGGTTTTAGATTGTTTAAAGCACTTCACATGTGCTATCTCAACTTTCTTTCAACGTCATAAAAACGAAAGAGTTTTTCCAGATTTGGCCCCAAATCTATGTAATTCAGTTTCACCAATGGTCAGATATTTTGTTGGTTTTGTTTTTGTTCAGGTATTATATTACCTCTGATCCACAAAAATAGATCCATGTAAAGAGTAAAGAGTAAAGAATCCCTAATAATCATTTTTGTACACTAACTGATAAATAAAACTCTCTAAGAAAGTGGACTTCGTTATAGTTTCCTGGTAAAGTTTTTCTTGATTTAAGTACTGTTATGAATAGTCAAATTCATCTACCCAGAGTTGTCTAGTCCAGATCTCACTGTAGAGTCAGGTACCTCATGCTGAATTTCTAGCATAGAAAAGAAGGGTGAGGGAAGGAGCACCAATAATTATCAAACACCCATTGTTATCATGCATATTATATCACTAATCAGTCTACATGTTTTTCAATGAGCTTTAAATTCTACTGTCAATTGTCATTAGTTGCTATGGAATGTTTCACTGAAAACTGAAATCTTAAACTTGGCATGTCAATAATATTTGGGCAGTAGGACAAGTTAATATAGCATGAGGTTTTATTTATTCTTTTTTTTAAAGGCAGAATGCATTTACATTTTTAAAACACCCTCAGTGGGTGGTTTCATTTCCTGTAAGTATGTTTCTTCTCAAACCTGCGAAAAAGAAAGTATGAAAAGCATACTCACTGTTGAAAGAATGAAGCTATCCGTTGTTGAATACTGAGACAGACTGTTATTAACAGTATTTATTTTTTATACAATCGGAAGATGGGATTTCAGGTGTCTTATTTACTCATCCTAGCATGTGTCCTCAATGGTAAGTTCTTTCCATAAAATGATGATATCTGGTGTATGAAATTGTTTTTTCAGTTCCTTGTTAGAGCACAAGGTAATATACATGATTATTGTTTCTGTTTAAGTACAAAATTATATTTTCTGGCTCTAATTGCTGGATCTTTGTTCTTATAAGGTGATTGTTCTTCTAAGAACCAAAGTAGCTTAGTTCAATTATGAATTTTCTAAAAATTGTAGGATTAAAAGTTTGTTGGTACTATGGGGTTAAATTAAAATGTTCTTAATTAAAGAATGAAATCATTATCAGCTCATTAGTGTGTAGGAGGACAGCACACTCCCCCCAGAGAAAGAAATATTTTGGGGAATATTAAAAAGCAGAATATTATATTTCTCAAAGGAATACAGTAATGGAGAAAGAAAATCTTAAAAGACAGAAACCAGCCCCCAGAAACCAGCCCCAGCCCTCTCCCCCAGGCAGAGGCCAGCTCTGTAGAAACACAGATTTGATAATCCTATTCAGAAAGGTTGGGGCCAGGAAGCTTGGAGCTGATGAGATTAGAAAGACAAAGACCCCTAAAATCTAGATACCCCACCCAACTCTAAAGTCAGGACCTTTAGGATATAATAGGATTAACCCACCATCATCAGAATACCAAAAGGACATGCTCAAAAGCTCAGGTCAAAGTTCATGCCAGAGGAACAGGAAACAACCTCAAACACAAAAGCCCAAGAAAGTATAAAAACCTACCACTCCCAGCGACATGTGGTCAGCATTCCCAGAGCCACATTTCTGTCTGGCTCTGCTCTTCAATAAACTACAACTTTCTTTCTAAAGCAGTCTCCATTTTGTTTATTCCTGGCTTGGACTGGACCCTGATGAAGATTTTTCTTTCAACAAGTGGTTAACCAAATAAGCTAAGCAAAGTTAGACCTGGGGAGTACCCTGAAGGGACAATCAGAAAATCCCTTCTGTAGGCTTGTCTAGGAAATCCAAAAGGGTTTGGGAGAAAAGGAAAAAAAAAATATACCCCCTTAGGAAACAAAGGCAAAACTACTTCTGAACTAAAAAGAAGCTACGTGGAGAAGTTCAGGAAGTCATCAGGAATCAAGCTTGACCCTGGAGAGTATTTACTGAATTTTTTGTTATTTTTGGTGCCCCTATCAATGTAGCTTTTGTCCTAAATGTTAGAGAAAGTGTCTTTCAAATAAGAATATGAACTGTCCATCTGAGTTAAGTGCATTATGGTAGTGAAGTTTACTTGATGTCTCCTTCCCACAATGCAGTTTAATCAAGCATGAACAGGAGATCATCCTGGGATATGACCTAAATCAATGCAAGAAAAATGTTTTTGATATTAAAAGTCTGATTTTATCCCCTGCTCATGCATGAGAAGACAAGCAGGTAGTGTAACCAGATAATTCTCTATATAGGATATTAGCCTAAATACAGACCAGTCAGCCAGACAGCCTTAACAACTTTGGCCTGATAATAGAACACTCCCAACTTGAAAGAGAAAGTACAAAGAGTGGTGACACATTTTTAAGATAAAAAGGCTATTAATAAAAATTACCTATTAAAATATTTATTCTTAATGCCCTGTGTATTGCATTTTATCCTCCATATGACCCAAAGATACTTACAAGGAAGAATTGCCTGTGCCAAGCTTGGTCAAAAATAGAGCAGCTTCCTAAAACTAAGATGATAACAAAATACATCATTCTTTGAATTTCCAGGCCTCTTTATACTGCTCTTTTTATATCTTTTTGTTTAGAAATATACACCTGCTTGTTTAAATTTTCAATCAAAGTTCAGTTCCATCATGTTAGCACTCAGGATAAAGCAGAATTTTATATTAAGATACAAGGCCAGGTTGGTTTAATTAAAAGAAACCAGACTAGAAGCCAGAAGACTGTAAGTTCTAGTTTTGCTTTAGGCTGAAGGTGGGCGAGATGTCTTTCAGCCACTGATTCTTTTTCAGTCCAACCCACCTCACAGGATTGTTGTTGTGGCAAAAATAAGAGGAAGAAGGAGTATTAGGTAACTGCATCGAGCTATTTATACAAATAACAGTGGTGGCATTAAAAAAATATGGGGGGAAAATCCTATTATTCTAGCGCTGCATGCAATCTTTTTCAAAATCTTGGTTGTGACTTCAGAGGACCTGCACGGTTTGCCATCAGATTTAAAGTCTAATGTGATAGAGATGGAAGGGGGAGGAGGATTTCAATGAATTGAATTTAAATATTTAAATGTAATTTAGTTTTTGTCAGATTTCCACCCATTATTAGCAGTCCAATCTTTGATAATGTGGGGTGGCTAAGGCTCTAGATCAGACATATCAAACTCACGACGTCACGTGCAACATATCGGGACAGTTTTGCCATTGCCGGCAATGAGGTGGGCGCAGCTTCTGCATGACGTGTCCGGCCCATGGGCCGGCAGTTTGACACCCCTGCTCTAGATTAGCAGTAAGGTGATCCAGGTTTTGGTCACTCTTTTACATGGTAACTGGGTGACTTTGGGGCATTGTCATTTAGTTATTTTCTCTGTACAGAGCCAAAATATTTAATATACTAACATAAATAATATAAATATTATATGATGTTTATTTATATGTTTTAAATTATAAATCATAAATATAAGAAATTGGAGCATTTTTTTAATGACAGCATCAAACAGAAGAAGGCTAAGTTAATGTAATGACTATTATACATGACTGTGATACTATGCCCACTATATTGATTTGTAGGATGTACTGCAGTTATAATTACAAATGAAAAAACTGTCTATGCTTTGACTGGTAGCAGTGTGACTCTAAAATGCAGCATCTTGCAAGGAAAAGAAACCCATGTGACACAGATTCAGTGGTCTAAGTCTGCCGATGGTCTATCAAGAATAATAGCTGTATATAACCCTCTCTATGGTACAAAATATTCTGAAGCGGCCTACAACAATTCAGCAAGTTTCCATGATTGTTCAACTGACTTCAGTAGGACTTCCAAAGAGGTTAATTCTGTAGCAAACAACCTAGAATGCAATCAGTGGATTCTACAACTGAAGAATGTCACATTTGAGCTCTCTGGCTCCTATGAATGTATCTTTACCACATTTCCAACTGGAACAAGTAGCTCAAAAGTACAGCTTTTTGTTAAGAAAAGAGGTAAGTACAGTAATAGATTTTTTAAATGGAAAATATACAAAGAAGTAATGTAATGTAACCTAAATTGAGGGGGGAAATCTGTATGTGGCCCTCAGAGTTGCCATTATACAAGTCAGATTATCAATTTATTATCAGCATTTTTATTTTTTATATTGTCATTACTACTGTTTTTCATTTTCCTTAAAAACTCACTTGATATCATGGGCATACTTTCAGTAAATGCAACACTTGGATACTAAAATATTTCAAGCTCTACTCTTTTTATTTTTATGGTGTTATTGGTTGTATGTGTTTGTGTTACAATTACTTTGTTGCAAATGATATAAGTTGATAACTATTGACAAGGATGGGAAATGATTCTTATGCAGAAACTATAGAGAAAATGCTAGAAATGAGGAGGGGGGGACATCAAGACAAACTGGGGCCAGAGGTCTAATATTAAGCAAAATATTCCTAAAGTCTGGCAATATTAGATGGTAGTGGGAATGTTGAAAAACTTAAGATCAGAATTTATATTCACTATAATCAGGCATCCAGTTAGATAACTGGGTAAAATGGCTATTACGAATACCCCAGAACATCAACTCTATTACCCACTTTTGTGTCATCAGCAAACCTAACAAACCTTCTGTTGTATCACTTATAAACACATTGAACAGAACAGGGTCTAGGATTGAGCCTTGTGGTACACCACTTTTGAGTGATCTCTGTTCAGACAGTGCCCCATTAACAATCACATACCGGGATCTATCCCTGAGCCAACTGCTTATCCACTGGATCACCCACTAGTTAAGCCTGAGCCTGTACAGCTTTTTTACAAGCTCATTATGTGGAACCATATCAAAAGCTTTGCTAAAATCAAGATAGTTTAAGTCCACAGCACCACCTTTGTCCAATACATTTGGGACATAGTTTAAAAAGTCATCAGATTAGTTTGACAAATTTAACTGGGGGACCATATATCATAACCAAAACAAATCTATGCACCAAATGGAAACGACATCAGTCTATCTCAGAGACTGACATTGTTGTTGTTTTTTTAAATCTAAATATTTGTAGAGCTGGGGCAATCTGAATTCTGTGCCAGATGTTTTTCCAGAAGTTAGGTGCTACAACACAGAAGGCATGCTTCCTAGTTAAAATTGTTTATGAAACGGGACCCAAATCTGCCAAGTTTATGTATTTAGGGTAACCATAGAAGAATGCATGGACTAGTCCACAACTGCTTTTCATACAACATTATTCTTTTGTGATAGGCTCTTTATTTGATATTGTTGTGGGTTTTCTAGAATTGGTTGTTCAGTTTTTTCACTGGGCTTGTGTTTACGAGATGATAGGTTTCTCTGTCATTTTTCTTTTTCTTTTTGGATGCATTATGTTCTATCAATGTTAATTGTGTGCATAATTTATTACAAGTATTGAGATAGTTTGGTTAGTTTTTAATGTTTTTAGGATCACTCTTTCTTCTACCCTGATGAGTCTGTGTCCACTTGACCAGGGGTATAATACATTTTCTTGCTTCTCATCAATTGGTCCAGTCGTTTTGAGTGATGCTGTAAGTATTCAAAGAAATCTAGTGGTTGGCATTCTCTGTGTTATAATTTAGTCCTTGCTGGAGAATATTCTGTTCTGAAGTAGTTAAAGGATGGTTGGAAATATTTACTTCCATTCTAGTTCAGCTTCATCTTTTCCTATTTGGACTAGCTTCAAAAATTTGGTTTACAGTTTTGTTTTTCTTTATTTCAACTATTTTTGGTACATCAGTTTTGATGGTAGTTGTTAATATCTTAATGGGTTCTATAGTTGTTCATTTTAATTGCTGCTTTAAGTTATTAATAGTGTGCTGTTATTTATGCAGTCTAAGATGACCATCTGCTCTCATCTGATGTACCAATTTTTAGTTTGTTTATTTTATTTCCTTTCATGCTGCCCAGTTTATGAGAAGTCTGTTTCTTATGCTAGTAGGCAGGACTATGCTATCATAGGCATTCATTTAGAAAAAAAAGAATTGATAAATGTAATTTTGTTTGTAATATCTACACCTAATACTGTGAGTGCCAGAAACAGCTTGATATATTATAAAAAAGAACATCAAGCTGATGCCACTAACTAGGCAAAGATTCTAGTGGAATTGATAAGTAGTCCAATATACATTTTTCTGCTTTTTTGTTATCTGATCTGCTATGAGATGGGATCAAAATCCTGCCTCATTTCTTAATGTATCAATGCTGCAATAGTCATAAGTTTGAAAAATGGTCATAACACGCTATTTTCAGTGCTGTAGTAACTTCAAACAGTTCCTAAATGAATGGTTGTAAGTCAAGGACTACCTGGATTTAATATCCATCCCCAGATCTTTAGGTGAGTGATAACTGGCCGAAAGTAAAGAGGGAAAGCATTACCATAAGATCAACAACCAATAAAAACAGGGAAAGACAATAAAAGATTTATATGCCATTGTGAAAATGCAAGGTTTTCTTAAGTATTGAGTAATTTAACCAAGTGCTTCCTAACTTTAATTTAAGCCAGTGGTCATCATTCTTTTCCATTTGTCTGCCTGGAATGTTTACTAATGTTTAGTTGTCATGAGGTTTCTTTGTAGATATTAACCTTATTTTGCTTCCAAACTAGTTTAACACAGAAGCTGGAACAAGCTTCAGTAATTTTGAGATATTAGTCTCAAGCATAGAAATTCTCTAATTTGTTTTTTTTTTTAATCATCTGTTTCTAATACAATTTAATGAAAGAGAATTATCTTTGAAATTCCTGTATTTTGTTCAAGAATGTTCTCCCTTTTAGATGTATGCAGCCCCCTGAACTTCCTATTCAGTCCCAGGGGAAATTCTACTCTTGATACACTATTGAATAAATTTTCTTTCTATTTAATTTCTTTAGCTGCCAATTTGGTAGAAAATTTTGAAATAATGTGTGTACTAATGACACAAACCATAAAACTGGAAGCAAATATTTCTGATAATTTTACAACTATATTAGAGCAGGGCTTTTCAACCGGTGGTACGCGTACCACTAGTGGTACGCGAGCACATGGCTGGTGGTACGCGTAGGACGGGTTGAAAAAATATGTAAAAAAAATATTTAAAAAAATATTTTTGAATTTTTATTTTTTTAAAAAGTGTGAAAGTGGATGAGGTGAAGCGGCAGCAGCGCCGCAGAGGCTTGTGGCCAAGTCAGCTGGAACTGCACGTTGCCTGGGTCCTACTGAGAGCCCAGGATCAAAGCGCGCAGCTCCAGCTGATTGGCGGCGGCCTTGGGGGCGGCAGGCAGCCTCACGCAGTCTTCAGGGGAGATTCCGCCGGAGCTGCGTGACGCATTGCCTGGGTCCCTCCCCCCCGCCCCCACCCAGATGCCCTCGCCTCCCCCAAGCGTTTTCTTTTACTCACCTGCTTTCAGCAGCATTCCCTTTCTCCTGCCCTTCTCGGCCTTCGCCATGTGTTTGTGAGACCAAAAAAAAGTTCCATGAGACTTTCTAACTTCTCGCGAGAAGTTAGAAAGTCTCATGGAACTTTTTTTTTTTACCCACAAGCACGTGGCAAACGAAGGCAGAGAAGCAAACGGAGAAAGGGCGTGCAGCTGAAAGCAGGTGAGTAAAAAAATGCTTGGGGGAGGCGAGGGCGGGGCGTCGCAGCGGCGGGCGGGCCGGGCCAGCGGGCGGGGCTTCGCAGCGGCGGGCGGGCCGGGCAGGGCTTTGGGCGGGGCTTCGCGGCGGCGGGCCAGCCGGCCAGGGCTTCGGGCGGGGCTTCGCGGCGGCGGGCGGGCCAGGCGGGGCTTCGGGCGGGCCGTCG